>OZ012682.1:9045500-9646956 GCA_963942445.1 Argyra leucocephala
TTATTATTATTATTATTATTATTATTATTATTATTATTATTATTATTATTATTATTATTATTATTATTATTATTATTATTATTATTATTATTATTATTATTATTATTATTATTATTATTATTATTATTATTATTATTATTATTATTATTATTATTATTATTATTATTATTATTATTATTATTATTATTATTATTATTATTATTATTATTATTATTATTATTATTATTATTATTATTATTATTATTATTATTATTATTATTATTATTATTATTATTATTATTATTATTATTATTATTATTATTATTATTATTATTATTATTATTATTATTATTATTATTATTATTATTATTATTATTATTATTATTATTATTATTATTATTATTATTATTATTATTATTATTATTATTATTATTATTATTATTATTATTATTATTATTATTATTATTATTATTATTATTATTATTATTATTATTATTATTATTATTATTATTATTATTATTATTATTATTATTATTATTATTATTATTATTATTATTATTATTATTATTATTATTATTATTATTATTATTATTATTATTATTATTATTATTGGGAGGTAAAGGCTGGTATATGGTCTCAGACAAACGTTCTACCAACGGACGTCTTGACAAAAACTGGGAAACGCCTACTGTAATTATCAGCTCTGCCAGCAAATCCTAATCTCACCTCCTCGAAGGTAGGTAACATAGTTATCTGCCGGGCACCTCCTGGTAACATACTTAGTATGGCTAACGAGATAGGGTAAAAGCGAATATTTGGCGCTCTAACTAAATAAAACAAGTTGGTGCAGGACGGGCGTGTATTACTCGTACAAGCGCGAAATGCTCAAAATCCAAGCGCGTCTGTATTCGTAGCGAGCGGCGACTTGGTCGGCGTCTGTACTCCATGTTAGGAGCGGCCGGAATTAAAAACGGAGATGAGTAACTCCATAAAGACTCAGTTTATAAATATGCAATGGATAAAACAATATATATAAATACCCCAGGTGGTAATCTAGCTATGCTAGAGAATCCATCCTCCAAGGAGGCCGATCCCACGGATTCTGGGGGGGATCGCTTATTGCTAAAAAATAAATCTGTGCCAAATGACCCGGCTAGCAACCGGCGCTTAGAGGTATGCGGGCCTCTAAGTGTTAAATATGTTACCGAAGAACAGAAGAAACAGAAGCAGCAACCAAAAATGGGAAGTTACCCATTTCAAAGAAGCAACAAAATAGCTCGTTCTCCAATTAAAGGAGCATCAGCCGAACTCACTAAATGCAGTAAGAAACTGATCATCATACCAGAAAAGACGGTAAATGGAGGAACGCCGAAAGAAGGTATACACAAATTATCAGTTTCCCAAATTGAAACATCAAGGAAAATCCCTGAAGATATGGAGGAACAGCAACTTCAGAAAATAGAACATCTGACAGAAATCATGCTGCAAGCTGCTGCCAAGCAGAAAAACATTAGTATGGACATCAAAAATGGCCTAATAAAGTTACAGGAAGCGATAGAAGTAATTTTCGAAGGCAGAACCCAAAGGAAGGAACAAACGAAAAATACCAGCGAAATCCCCAGCATAGGAGAGCAAAATGCAGCATTAACCTCCTCAAATGGTAAGAAACGAGGCAGAGATATCTATGCAGATGAGCATGGTCAAACCGACACCCCTCCTGCATACAAGAAAGGAAGAGAAGCAGAAGAAAGTGGTTGGACACTTGTGCAAACTAGAACTTCAGCGCAGCGACAACCCAGATCGAACGAAGGTAAAGTACTGCCAGGAAAAAAAGAAGTAGCGAGTAGCCAAAGAACACGGAAGAGAAGAAGTAAGATGTCACACTCTGAAAAGCAGAAGAGTACAAGGCCCCGATCAGAAGCAATACTGATAAAACCCACCACAGGGAAGACTTACGCTGAAATCCTAAAGGAAATAAAAGGAAGGGTAAACCCTGAAAAAACAGAGATCGAAATCAGAGGAATCCGCAGAACTCAAAATGGGGATGTGCTGCTGGAAATGGGGAAAGGCCCGAAAGAAAAAGGTAAATTCACCAAGGAGTTACAGGAAGCTCTAGGGACTTCGGCTAGTGTAAGGAATCTCACACCAAAGACTGCGATAGAGATTAAAGACTTGGATTGTGTAACAACCATTGAGGAAGTTCAAAAGGCTATAAATAAGGAATTAACGGAAGTTGTCGAATGCAAAATACATTTGACAGCACCAAATGGCAGGGAACAGATAACTGCGGTTGTAGTTATGGAAGAAAGCGATGCCAAAAAATTACTGGTAACATCGAAAATAAAAATTGGATGGATCAGATGCAGAATTAGGGAGAGAACAGAAGTTAAGCGATGCTACAAATGCCTTAACTTCGGCCACTTAAGGAGGCAATGCAAATATGAAGATCGTAGAGACTGCTGCTACAAGTGCGGACAAAAAGGACACACAGTCAAAAACTGTAAACAAAAGGCAAGGTGCTTTTTGTGTGCAGAAATAAAAGCAGAAAGTCTGGAGCACGTGTCAGGATCCGGTTTGTGTAGAGTGTTTCGAACTGCACTTGAGGAGAGTAAATAGCATAAAAATAATTAAGCTCTTACAAGGTAATTTGCACAGGAGCAAAACGGCCGATGATCTACTTTTACAGCTCGTCCGAGAAAAGAATATCGACGTAGTAATTATCAGCGAGCAGTACAAAAATAAAGATTATCAGAATTGGTTCTCGGATGTCACAAGTACAGCAGCCATATGGGTAGTAAATCAAGGGAAAATACAAATTAACAGCCATGGAGCCGGAAATGGGTTTGTATGGATCACAAACGGCAAAGAAACAATAATAAGCTGTTACCTAACTCCAAATCAAACGGCACAGGAATATCGACAGAAAATGGAGCAATTAGAAGATAAGATAATAGAACTAGGAGGAAATGTAGTAGTCGCCGGTGACTTCAATGCTAAAGCAGTGGAGTGGGGATTGCCAGTTACAGATAACAGGGGAAGGCAAATTTTGGAAATGGTAGCAAGACAAAATTTAATTGTGTTAAACTCAGGAAATACCAGCACATTCAGGAGACCCGGGTACACCGAAACTATACCCGATATATCCCTAGCAACAGAAGAACTTGCTAACAACATAGAAAACTGGATGGTTCTAGAGGATTATACTGGCAGCGATCATCAGTATATACAATTCGAAATATGCACGAGAAGGAGAGAAAGAAATCGCAACAACCAACGAGAAGGTACAAGGAACGTCAATAAGCTGGATAAAGAAAAAATGGCCGGTGTAATAAGGAGAAATCTAGAAAGAGTAATGCAAGTGCCACAGAACGAAACAGGCAGAGAACGAGCAGAAGCAGTGGTGAAAGTTACTATGGACACCATCGCAAGAGCTTGTGAAGAATCAATGCCCAAGAAGTTTGGAAATAGAAACAGATGCCCTGTATACTGGTGGACAGAAGAAATAGCGGAATTGAGAAGAAAATGTTTGCGTCTCCGCCGCATAGCACAGCGACAGAGAAATGGAGCAGCAGAAACAAGCAAACTAGAGGAATATAGAATAGCGAGAAAAACGCTCCGAATTATAATAAAGAAGAGTAAAATGAAAAACTGGAAAAGTTTGTGTGAAGAAGTAAACAATGATCCCTGGGGACTTGGATACAAAATTGTAATGAAAAGAATCAGAGCACCAGCATCAGAAAATCAGCTAGAAGCGGACGTTATGGAAAATATTGTAAACACACTTTTCCCTACACACCCTAGAAGAAATGTATTGCAGAGGCACGAAGAACCAGGAGAAGCCCCAATTTTTACACAAATAGAACTAGAAGATGCAGTAAAATGTATGAAAAACAAGAAAGCCCCCGGACCTGATAGAATACCAGCAGAGGTCATCAAATTAGTAGCTTCGAATAATCCACAAATGATGCTGAATATGTATAATTGCTGCCTAAAAGAAGGAGTATTCAGCAAAAGGTGGAAAGAAGCAAGACTGGTTTTAATTGACAAAGCTAAAGGAGTAAGAGGAGCAGCATCGTCATACAGGCCACTATGTATGTTAGATACGGCCGGGAAACTCTTCGAAAGGTTAATAAAAACAAGACTGCAAGCAGCAATTCATACAGCTGGTGGATTAGCGAACACACAGTTCGGGTTCAGAAAGGGAAGGTCGACCGTTGACGCTATCAAGGTGGTAACAGAAACTGCGGAAGCCACACGAATGGAAACACATCACTCGAAGAAAATAGTTCTACTTGTTACCTTGGATGTCAAAAATGCCTTTAATTCGGCAAGATGGACTGACATCATAGACGCATTACAAAATAAGTTTACTATACCTACGTACCTTCTGAAAGTTCTAATAGATTACTTAAGCGAGCGAAGATTGATATACAACACGGTAGATGGAAAGAGGATAAAGGATCTTACGGCAGGAGTAGCACAAGGATCAATACTAGGACCAGAACTATGGAATGTTCTGTACAACAGTCTATTATGTATGGAAATGCCTGAAAATATACAGCTAGTAGGTTATGCTGATGATATAGCAGCTATTATAACGGCACGGGATATAGCAGAATCACAGATTAGGCTGAATCAAGTTATGAGAAGAGTGTATAGTTGGATGAGGGAACATAGATTAGAATTAGCAACGGCAAAAACAGAAATCGTTATGTTAACTAAGAAAAGAATACCAACTATAATTCCAATGCAAGTAGGTCCAGAAACAATAATGACCAAAGAATCAGCAAATTACTTAGGAGTTACTATTGATACAAGGCTAACATTTTGGCAACAAATCCAAAAAGTAGCAGATAAAGCAGCAGAAGCTACAATCAAGCTAAGCAAACTTATGGCAAACATTGGAGGACCCAAACCAGAAAAAAGACGAATCATTATGAAAACCGCAGAATCAATCCTTCTATACGGAGCTGAAATCTGGGCACATGCGATGGACAAGAGGTATTGTAAAAAACGCATAGCAGCGGTGCAACGAAGAGGGGCTCTCCGAGTCGCGTGCTCCTATCGAACAGTTTCACATTCGGCGGTCATGGTAATCGCGGGCGTGATTCCGATTGATTTGCTAGCGCAAGAACGAAGAAATATATATATAAGGGATCAAGCAACGAGCCGAGATGTCATTGTAGCAGAGGAAAGAAGGTACACGATGACAAGATGGCAAGAACACTGGAGTAATGATCAGTACGGGCGATGGACGGCTAGATTAATCCCACAAGTAGAAGTCTGGTTTAACCGACACCATGGAGAAGTAAATTTTTACATCACTCAGTTCCTATCAGGCCACGGATATTTTCGATCCTACCTTTACAAGATGGGCAAAGTAAACAATCCAGGATGCAGTCACTGCAGCGCAACACATGACACAGCGCATCACACTTTTTTCGAATGTGATTTAGCAGAAACAGAAAGAGAATCTTTAATAGTAGCAGTAGGAGAATTAACATCAGAAAATATAATTTCTGTAATGCTTGAAAACCAAGAAAAATGGAATGCAATAGCTAAATACATAGAATTAATACTACGCAGGAAGAAAGAGCTCAGATATTTAGAGGACCTAGAAGAAGAATCATAAAAGAAAATTAAAAAAAAGGAACAAGCACGGCCCAACTTGAAGTAATGCGAAAGCGGTTCCGGGTTGGTTTCACCGTGGGAAAAGGAGGTGGTGTATTTGGTGAGTAGACCGAACAAGATCGTGGGAGTCTCACATACCCTTGAAGTGCGGACCCTTCAAGATACCTATAAAAGGTTTTCACCACCGACCTACGAAAAAAAAAAAAAAAAAAAAAAAAAAAAAAATTATTATTATTATTATTATTATTATTATTATTATTATTATTATTATTATTATTATTATTATTATTATTATTATTATTATTATTATTATTATTATTATTATTATTATTATTATTATTATTATTATTATTATTATTATTATTATTATTATTATTATTATTATTATTATTATTATTATTATTATTATTATTATTATTATTATTATTATTATTATTATTATTATTATTATTATTATTATTATTATTATTATTATTATTATTATTATTATTATTATTATTATTATTATTATTATTATTATTATTATTATTATTATTATTATTATTATTATTATTATTATTATTATTATTATTATTATTATTATTATTATTATTATTATTATTATTATTATTATTATTATTATTATTATTATTATTATTATTATTATTATTATTATTATTATTATTATTATTATTATTATTATTATTATTATTATTATTATTATTATTATTATTATTATTATTATTATTATTATTATTATTATTATTATTATTATTATTATTATTATTATTATTATTATTATTATTATTATTATTATTATTATTATTATTATTATTATTATTATTATTATTATTATTATTATTATTATTATTATTATTATTATTATTATTATTATTATTATTATTATTATTATTATTATTATTATTATTATTATTATTATTATTATTATTATTATTATTATTATTATTATTATTATTATTATTATTATTATTATTATTATTATTATTATTATTATTATTATTATTATTATTATTATTATTATTATTATTATTATTATTATTATTATTATCATTATTATTATTATTATTATTATTATTATTATTATTATCATTATTATTATTATTATTATTATTATTATTATTATTATTATTATTATTATTATTATTATTATTATTATTATTATTATTATTATTATTATTATTATTATTATTATTATTATTATTATTATTATTATTATTATTATTATTATTATTATTATTATTATTATTATTATTATTATTATTATTATTATTATTATTATTATTATTATTATTATTATTATTATTATTATTATTATTATTATTATTATTATTATTATTATTATTATTATTATTATTATTATTATTATTATTATTATTATTATTATTATTATTATTATTATTATTATTATTATTATTATTATTATTATTATTATTATTATTATTATTATTATTATTATTATTATTATTATTATTATTATTATTATTATTATTATTATTATTATTATTATTATTATTATTATTATTATTATTATTATTATTATTATTATTATTATTATTATTATTATTATTATTATTATTATTATTATTATTATTATTATTATTATTATTATTATTATTATTATTATTATTATTATTATTATTATTATTATTATTATTATTATTATTATTATTATTATTATTATTATTATTATTATTATTATTATTATTATTATTATTATTATTATTATTATTATTATTATTATTATTATTATTATTATTATTATTATTATTATTATTATTATTATTATTATTATTATTATTATTATTATTATTATTATTATTATTATTATTATTATTATTATTATTATTATTATTATTATTATTATTATTATTATTATTATTATTATTATTATTATTATTATTATTATTATTATTATTATTATTATTATTATTATTATTATTATTATTATTATTATTATTATTATTATTATTATTATTATTATTATTATTATTATTATTATTATTATTATTATTATTATTATTATTATTATTATTATTATTATTATTATTATTATTATTATTATTATTATTATTATTATTATTATTATTATTATTATTATTATTATTATTATTATTATTATTATTATTATTATTATTATTATTATTATTATTATTATTATTATTATTATTATTATTATTATTATTATTATTATTATTATTATTATTATTATTATTATTATTATTATTATTATTATTATTATTATTATTATTATTATTATTATTATTATTATTATTATTATTATTATTATTATTATTATTATTATTATTATTATTATTATTATTATTATTATTATTATTATTATTATTATTATTATTATTATTATTATTATTATTATTATTATTATTATTATTATTATTATTATTATTATTATTATTATTATTATTATTATTATTATTATTATTATTATTATTATTATTATTATTATTATTATTATTATTATTATTATTATTATTATTATTATTATTATTATTATTATTATTATTATTATTATTATTATTATTATTATTATTATTATTATTATTATTATTATTATTATTATTATTATTATTATTATTATTATTATTATTATTATTATTATTATTATTATTATTATTATTATTATTATTATTATTATTATTATTATTATTATTATTATTATTATTATTATTATTATTATTATTATTATTATTATTATTATTATTATTATTATTATTATTATTATTATTATTATTATTATTATTATTATTATTATTATTATTATTATTATTATTATTATTATTATTATTATTATTATTATTATTATTATTATTATTATTATTATTATTATTATTATTATTATTATTATTATTATTATTATTATTATTATTATTATTATTATTATTATTATTATTATTATTATTATTATTATTATTATTATTATTATTATTATTATTATTATTATTATTATTATTATTATTATTATTATTATTATTATTATTATTATTATTATTATTATTATTATTATTATTATTATTATTATTATTATTATTATTATTATTATTATTATTATTATTATTATTATTATTATTATTATTATTATTATTATTATTATTATTATTATTATTATTATTATTATTATTATTATTATTATTATTATTATTATTATTATTATTATTATTATTATTATTATTATTATTATTATTATTATTATTATTATTATTATTATTATTATTATTATTATTATTATTATTATTATTATTATTATTATTATTATTATTATTATTATTATTATTATTATTATTATTATTATTATTATTATTATTATTATTATTATTATTATTATTATTATTATTATTATTATTATTATTATTATTATTATTATTATTATTATTATTATTATTATTATTATTATTATTATTATTATTATTATTATTATTATTATTATTATTATTATTATTATTATTATTATTATTATTATTATTATTATTATTATTATTATTATTATTATTATTATTATTATTATTATTATTATTATTATTATTATTATTATTATTATTATTATTATTATTATTATTATTATTATTATTATTATTATTATTATTATTATTATTATTATTATTATTATTATTATTATTATTATTATTATTATTATTATTATTATTATTATTATTATTATTATTATTATTATTATTATTATTATTATTATTATTATTATTATTATTATTATTATTATTATTATTATTATTATTATTATTATTATTATTATTATTATTATTATTATTATTATTATTATTATTATTATTATTATTATTATTATTATTATTATTATTATTATTATTATTATTATTATTATTATTATTATTATTATTATTATTATTATTATTATTATTATTATTATTATTATTATTATTATTATTATTATTATTATTATTATTATTATTATTATTATTATTATTATTATTATTATTATTATTATTATTATTATTATTATTATTATTATTATTATTATTATTATTATTATTATTATTATTATTATTATTATTATTATTATTATTATTATTATTATTATTATTATTATTATTATTATTATTATTATTATTATTATTATTATTATTATTATTATTATTATTATTATTATTATTATTATTATTATTATTATTATTATTATTATTATTATTATTATTATTATTATTATTATTATTATTATTATTATTATTATTATTATTATTATTATTATTATTATTATTATTATTATTATTATTATTATTATTATTATTATTGTGCCCGGTATTACTGCGTACACCTCCAACTGCAGCTCGCTCAAATTCCTCACCACCGGCGGTGGTAAGGGAAAATGAGCACGAAGGCAGCATGGAGGCTAATGTCGGAGAAATATTCCAGAAGACTGATGGTGTTCTGGCCAAAATGAGAGCTGCAACTCTCAGGCAAACGAACGTCAGCTCGGAAATAAAAGATGGCATGGCGGTGCTCCAGGATGCCCTGGACACGTTAAAAAGCTTGTGGAGCCGGAAAACATGCACAAAAAGAATGGACAGCGGAACTCAAACGGAGATCCCAAGAAAAATGAGAGACTGTGCTGTCCAGACTGGCGAAAAGAGGGCATTTGATACCACGAAAGCCCAAAAAACGATGACTGTGATGCTGCCAGAAATAGTCACAAGTGGAATGCTGAAAAGAGGAGCTACTAGCCCGGCGGAAAAAGCGGCCATACCTAAAAAGAAGAAAGAGAAGGAAATGACTCCTCCACTTTCCGCCAACGTACAGCAGTGGACAGAAGTAAAGAGGAAAAAGAGGAGGGCCAGGCGAAGAACAAAAAATCTTACAGCCGAAGAGCCTAAGACAAAAGTACCTGAAGCTTCCCAAGATAAAGTAGCGGTAAATGCCAAAAAATTAAGAACCAAAGGACGTCGGCCCGCCGTTACCATCAAGCCAGCGGAGGGTAAATCATATGCGGATGTCCTAAGAAGCATCAAGGCGAAAGTTAAACCGGAGGAAACAGGTGCGGAAATAAAGGCAATCCGGCAAACACGGGATGGCAAGGTTCTTCTTGAAATCACCGGCCAGAAAAGCTTGGGAAGTTTCACAAAGGCCCTAGAAGATGCAGTGGGCACTCTAGGTAGCGTGAAGAGCATCATACAGATGAGGTCCGTAGCAGTGAACGATTTGGACTGCCTTACTGAGCGGACTGAAGTGGAGCAGGCACTGAGGAGGGATCTCGGAGATGTCGCAGTAATGAGGGTTGGTCTTACAGCGCCAAATTCGAGGTCACAACTGACAGCCATCGTTGAACTTCCTGAGCAAGCTGCCGAAAAGCTGCTGAAGCAGGGAAGGCTCAAAGTAGGATGGGTTTCTTGCAGGGTTACGTCACGGACCGATGTCAAACGCTGCTACAGGTGTCTAAATTACGGTCACGTGGCTGGTTCTTGCAGGGGACCTGACCGAAGCAAAGCCTGCTACCGCTGCGGAAAGGAGGGTCATGTTGCTAAGGCCTGTAAAGAAAAGGCACACTGCATACTCTGTGCCGAAGCGGGTGTGCAACAGGAAAGTCTAGGCCACACTCTAGGCACAGGGTTATGCAAGGTGTTCAGAGACGCTCTGAGAAAGGCCAAAGAGACTGGAAAATGATCAGCGTCCTCCAGGCAAACTTAAATCGTAGCCGAGTGGCAGATGACCTCCTGCATCAGCTTGCTCGGGAGAAGAGTTCCGACATACTGCTCATTAGTGAGCAGTATATGGACAGAACCACTTCTTGGTTCTCGGACGAGCTTGGTACGGCGGCCATTTGGATACCTGATGCAGCGAAAATCCCGGTACGAGAGCATGGGCGCGGGCGTGGGTTCGTCTGGGTTAAATACGCGGATATCACATTTATAAGCGTCTATCTGACACCCAACGAAGTCATAGCGGATTTCCGAGCGAAATTGGCGAACCTTGAGGATACGGTTTTGAACACGACGGGTCGCGTAGTGATTGGTGGCGATTTCAACGCTAAGGCAACCGAGTGGGGAATGCCCTACCCTGACTCAAGGGGAAGCGAGGTGTTAGGGTTGGCATCCAGAACCGGTTTACTTGTGCTGAATGTCGGCTCGACATCAACTTTTCGTCGACCGGGGTATTCAGAAACCATTCCCGACGTATCCTTTGCCTGTGAGCGCTTGGCCGCTTTGGTCGAAGGCTGGCATGTGATCGAGGACTACACGGGCAGTGACCATCAGTACATTGTATTCGTGGTCCGTGAGAGGCGGCAACTCCAAAGAACAATAAATAGCAGACCACAGCGCTGGAACATGGGGAGAATTGACGAAGCGGTATTTGCAGCGATCATCCGGGGAGGTGTCCAAATGCAGGTCGAGGGGCAGCCTGCAACCCCTCACCAGGCAGGGCCGTTGGTGGATGCCACTCTACGTCAAATCACCCTAGCCTGCGACCGCTCAATGCCTCGGAGGCGAATTCCTCATGGAAAACAGCCAATGTACTGGTGGACAGCCGAGATAGCTGACCTCCGGAGAGATTGTCTCCGACTGCGGAGAAAGGCTCAGAGAGCTAGAACGGAGGAGGAGGTTAGGATCAGGTCCTCGGACCACAAGGAGAAAAAGCGCCAGTTGCGACGTGCAATCAATCACAGCAAGGCGAGATGCTGGGAAGCACTGAGAGAGGATATAAACTCAGATCCATGGGGCTGGGGCTTAGGTTACAAAATTGTAACCCAGAAAATTGGGGCACTGAAAACCCCTCCGCCCATGGACATGCGGACCACAACGCGCCTAGTTAAAGCCCTCTTTCCAGTGCATCTCCAGCGAGCTGCTAGAGTATACAACCGGGATGGCGCTTCCCCGTTTACAATGGAGGAGCTGGAAGTGGCCATCCAATCTCTCAAGGTCAAGAAGGCCCCAGGTCCAGACGGTATCCAAGGAGAGATATTAAAGCTGGTTTTTCGGTATAATCCGAATATTCTGTTGAGTATGTACAATGCCTGTCTCTCAGCGGGAATTTTCCCCAAGTGTTGGAAGACAGCTAGGCTGGTACTAATCAGCAAGGAGAAAGGAGACCCGGAGCTGCCTTCCTCATACCGTCCGCTCTGCATGCTGGACACTGCGGGAAAGGTTCTTGAGAAGTTACTCAAGCCAAGGCTGTTGTCTGCCATCGAGGCAGCTGGAGGTTTGTCTCCGCGTCAGTACGGTTTCAGGGCTGGTCGTTCCACAGCAGATGCCATTGTGGAAGTCACATCTGCGATGAGCAGGGCCGAGGACCACAACCATTTCTCACGTCGTATAGTCCTCCTTGTGACTTTAGACGTGAAAAATGCGTTTAATTCGGCCAGATGGAGCGACATGCTCCAAGCTCTAGAGCAGGAATTTCGTGTTCCGGAATATCTGCTAGGAATGATCAGCGACTACCTTGACGACCGTACAGTACTCTTCGATACGACTGAAGGACAAGGGAGTATCACTGTCTCTGGAGGTGCAGCACAAGGTTCAATCCTCGGTCCCGACCTTTGGAATGCCGCATACGACAGTCTGTTGCGATTAAACATGCCGGATGAGTCAATGCTGGTCGGATATGCGGACGACGTTGCCGTGCTGATAGCAGCGCGAAACGTGGAGCTCGCCCAATTGAAGCTCAATCAGACCATGCGGTCCATCCTTTCTTGGATGGACAGCCGCGGACTGTCGTTGGCATTGAGCAAGACGGAGGTCGTAGTGCTGACAAAAAGGAGGATGAACCTTGAGCTCCAGATGCGCATCGGCGAAGAAGAGGTGCAGACAAGACGGGCGGTAAAATATCTCGGCATCATGATTGACAGCAGGCTAAATTACTTTGAGCAGATCAAGAAGACTGCTGACAGGGCCGCAAATGGAGTCATGGCGCTGGCTCGATTGATGGCCAACATAGGTGGACCAAGATCGAGTCGGAGGCGGCTACTGATGTCCGCGGTCCAATCAGTCTTGCTGTATGGTGCCGAGATATGGGGTCATGCTATCGCAAAGGAGTGCTATCGGATAAGGCTGGGTCGGGTCCAAAGGCTGGCGGCGTTGCGAGTGGCGTCTGCTTACAGAACTGTCTCGGAGCCAGCTGTCCTGGTTATCGCTGGCGTCATTCCAATTGCCCTACTCGCAAGGGAGCGTCAGGCGATATACCGGAGAAAGGCCGAAGGAAATATAGAGTCAGTGCAGAAGGAAGAGCGGAATCGCACGCTTCGACAATGGCAGGAGAACTGGGAACTGGAGGAACGAGGGATATGGACGAGGCGGCTCATCGGGGAGGTTACCCCATGGGTAGAAAGACGACATGGAGAGGTAGATTACTACTTCACTCAGCTGCTGAGTGGACATGGATACTTTCGGGCCTATCTGCACAAGATGGGGAAGGCACGTTCAGCGGAGTGCATATATTGCCACATGCACGATGATGCTGAGCACACTTTTTTCATCTGTGAAAGGTGGGCTCGAGAGCGTGTGCAGCTAAGGGAAGTTGTACCGCGGTTCTCTCCGGACACAGTGGTGGGCCACATTTTACAGGGTAGGGGAGCGTGGGACAGTTTGTCACTCTTTGCGCAGAAAATACTGCGGAAAAAGAAGGTGGACCTAGACACCACAGAGGTCCAACCTACAGACTTTGGCTAGGCAGCAGCCTTCAAGGCGATGGCATTGGACCTAGCCCGAAGTAATGTGACAAACGGTTCCAGGCTAGTGTCCGTGGAGAGCGGGAGGTTTTTTAGTCGGTATGCCCAATATGGGAGACTCCGACATTTGTTGGACGCACGTGCGCCCTTCATCCATAAAGGATTTTCCCTTCTAAAAAAAAAAAAAAAAAAAAAAAAAAAAAAAAAAAAAAAAAAATTATTATTATTATTATTATTATTATTATTATTATTATTATTATTATTATTATTATTATTATTATTATTATTATTATTATTATTATTATTATTATTATTATTATTATTATTATTATTATTATTATTATTATTATTATTATTATTATTATTATTATTATTATTATTATTATTATTATTATTATTATTATTATTATTATTATTATTATTATTATTATTATTATTATTATTATTATTATTATTATTATTATTATTATTATTATTATTATTATTATTATTATTATTATTATTATTATTATTATTATTATTATTATTATTAATTATTATTATTATTATTATTATTATTATTATTATTATTATTATTATTATTATTATTATTATTATTATTATTATTATTATTATTATTATTATTATTATTATTATTATTATTATTATTATTATTATTATTATTATTATTATTATTATTATTATTATTATTATTATTATTATTATTATTATTATTATTATTATTATTATTATTATTATTATTATTATTATTATTATTATTATTATTATTATTGGGAGGTAAAGGCTGGTATATGGTCTCAGACAAACGTTCTACCAACGGACGTCTTGAAAAAAACTGGGAAACGCCTACTGTAATTATCAGCTCTGCCAGCAAATCCTAATCTCACCTCCTCGAAGGTAGGTAACATAGTTATCTGCCGGGCACCTCCTGGTTACATACTTAGTATGGCTAACGAGATAGGGTAAAAGCGAATATTTGGCGCTCTAACTAAATAAAACACGTTGGTGCAGGACGGGCGTGTATTACTCGTACAAGCGCGAAATGCTCGAAATCCAAGCGCGTCTGTATTCGTAGCGAGCGGCGACTTGGTCGGCGTCTGTACTCCATGTTAGGAGCGGCCGGAATTAAAAACGGAGATGAGTAACTCCATAAAGACTCAGTTTATAAATATGCAATGGATAAAACAATATATATAAATACCCCAGGTGGTAATCTAGCTATGCTAGAGAATCCATCCTCCAAGGAGGCCGATCCCACGGATTCTGGGGGGGATCGCTTATTGCTAAAAAATAAATCTGTGCCAAATGACCCGGCTAGCAACCGGCGCTTAGAGGTATGCGGGCCTCTAAGTGTTAAATATGTTACCGAAGAACAGAAGAAACAAAAGCAGCAACCAAAAATGGGAAGTTACCCATTTCAAAGAAGCAACAAAATAGCTCGTTCTCCAATTAAAGGAGCATCAGCCGAACTCACTAAATGCAGTAAGAAACTGATCATCATACCAGAAAAGACGGTAAATGGAGGAACGCCGAAAGAAGGTATACACAAATTATCAGTTTCCCAAATTGAAACATCAAGGAAAATCCCTGAAGATATGGAGGAACAGCAACTTCAGAAAATACAACATCTGACAGAAATCATGCTGCAAGCTGCTGCCAAGCAGAAAAACATTAGTATGGACATCAAAAATGGCCTAATAAAGTTACAGGAAGCGATAGAAGTAATTTTCGAAGGCAGAATCCAAAGGAAGGAACAAACGAAAAATACCAGCGAAATCCCCAGCATAGGAGAGCAAAATGCAGCATTAACCTCCTCAAATGGTAAGAAACGAGGCAGAGAGATCTATGCAGATGAGCATGGTCACACCGACACCCCTCCTGCATACAAGAAAGGAAGAGAAGCAGAAGAAAGTGGTTGGACACTTGTGCAAACTAGAACTTCAGCGCAGCGACAACCCAGATCGAACGAAGGTAAAGTACTGCCAGGAAAAAAAGAAGCAGCGAGTAGCCAAAGAACACGGAAGAGAAGAAGTAAGATGTCACACTCGGAAAAGCAGAAGAGTACAAGGCCCCGATCAGAAGCAATACTGATAAAACCCACCACAGGGAAGACTTACGCTGAAATCCTAAAGGAAATAAAAGGAAGGGTAAACCCTGAAAAAACAGAGATCGAAATCAGAGGAATCCGCAGAACTCAAAATGGGGATGTGCTGCTGGAAATGGGGAAAGGCCCGAAAGAAAAAGGTAAATTCACCAAGGAGTTACAGGAAGCTCTAGGGACTTCGGCTAGTGTAAGGAATCTCACACCAAAGACTGCGATAGAGATTAAAGACTTGGATTGTGTAACAACCATTGAGGAAGTTCAAAAGGCTATAAATAAGGAATTAACGGAAGTTGTCGAATGCAAAATACATTTGACAGCACCAAATGGCAGGGAACAGATAACTGCGGTTGTAGTTATGGAAGAAAGCGATGCCAAAAAATTACTGGTAACATCGAAAATAAAAATTGGATGGATCAGATGCAGAATTAGGGAGAGAACAGAAGTTAAGCGATGCTACAAATGCCTTAACTTCGGCCACTTAAGGAGGCAATGCAAATATGAAGATCGTAGAGACTGCTGCTACAAGTGCGGACAAAAAGGACACACAGTCAAAAACTGTAAGCAAAAGGCAAGGTGCTTTTTGTGTGCAGAAATAAAAGCAGAAAGTCTGGAGCACGTGTCAGGATCCGGTTTGTGTAGAGTGTTTCGAACTGCACTTGAGGAGAGTAAAAAGCATAAAAATAATTAAGCTCTTACAAGGTAATTTGCACAGGAGCAAAACGGCCGATGATCTACTTTTACAGCTCGTCCGAGAAAAGAATATCGACGTAGTAATTATCAGCGAGCAGTACAAAAATAAAGATTATCAGAATTGGTTCTCGGATGTCACAAGTACAGCAGCCATCTGGGTAGTAAATCAAGGGAAAATACAAATTAACAGCCATGGAGCCGGAAATGGGTTTGTATGGATCACAAACGGCAAAGAAACAATAATAAGCTGTTACCTAACTCCAAATCAAACGGCACAGGAATATCGACAGAAAATGGAGCAACTAGAAGATAAGATAATAGAACTAGGAGGAAATGTAGTAGTCGCCGGTGACTTCAATGCTAAAGCAGTGGAGTGGGGATTGCCAGTTACAGATAACAGGGGAAGGCAAATTTTGGAAATGGTAGCAAGACAAAATTTAATTGTGTTAAACTCAGGAAATACCAGCACATTCAGGAGACCCGGGTACACCGAAACTATACCCGATATATCCCTAGCAACAGAAGAACTTGCTAACAACATAGAAAACTGGATGGTTCTAGAGGATTATACTGGCAGCGATCATCAGTATATACAATTCGAAATATGCACGAGAAGGAGAGAAAGAAATCGCAACAACCAGCGAGAAGGTACATGGAACGTCAATAAGCTGGATAAAGAAAAAATGGCCGGTGTAATAAGGAGAAATCTAGAAAGAGTAATGCAAGTGCCACAGAACGAAACAGGCAGAGAACGAGCAGAAGCAGTGGTGAAAGTTACTATGGACACCATCGCAAGAGCTTGTGAAGAATCAATGCCCAAGAAGTTTGGAAATAGAAACAGATGCCCTGTATACTGGTGGACAGAAGAAATAGCGGAATTGAGAAGAAAATGTTTGCGTCTCCGCCGCATAGCACAGCGACAGAGAAATGGAGCAGCAGAAACAAGCAAAATAGAGGAATATAGAATAGCGAGAAAAACGCTCCGAATTATAATAAAGAAGAGTAAAATGAAAAACTGGAAAAGTTTGTCTGAAGAAGTAAACAATGATCCCTGGGGACTTGGATACAAAATTGTAATGAAAAGAATCAGAGCACCAGCATCAGAAAATCAGCTAGAAGCGGACGTTATGGAAAATATTGTAAACACACTTTTCCCTACACACCCTAGAAGAAATGTATTGCAGAGGCACGAAGAACCAGGAGAAGCCCCAATTTTTACACAAATAGAACTAGAAGATGCAGTAAAATGTATGAAAAACAAGAAAGCCCCCGGACCTGATAGAATACCAGCAGAGGTCATCAAATTAGTAGCTTCGAATAATCCACAAATGATGCTGAATATGTATAATTGCTGCCTAAAAGAAGGAGTATTCAGCAAAAGGTGGAAAGAAGCAAGACTGGTTTTAATTGACAAAGCTAAAGGAGTAAGAG
The DNA here is from genome assembly GCA_963942445.1 of Argyra leucocephala. Taxonomy (NCBI): domain Eukaryota; kingdom Metazoa; phylum Arthropoda; class Insecta; order Diptera; family Dolichopodidae; genus Argyra; species Argyra leucocephala. Next base: position 9,063,977 of record OZ012682.1, read on the forward strand.
GAGCAGCATCGTCATACAGGCCACTATGTATGTTAGATACGGCCGGGAAACTCTTCGAAAGGTTAATAAAAACAAGACTGCAAGCAGCAATTCATACAGCTGGTGGATTAGCGAACACACAGTTCGGGTTCAGAAAGGGAAGGTCGACTGTTGACGCTATCAAGGTGGTAACAGAAACTGCGGAAGCCACACGAATGGAAACACATCACTCGAGAAAAATAGTTCTACTTGTTACCTTGGATGTCAAAAATGCCTTTAATTCGGCAAGATGGACTGACATCATAGACGCATTACAAAATAAGTTTACTATACCTACGTACCTTCTGAAAGTTCTAATAGATTACTTAAGCGAGCGAAGATTGATATACAACACGGTAGATGGAAAGAGGATAAAGGATCTTACGGCAGGAGTAGCACAAGGATCAATACTAGGACCAGAACTATGGAATGTTCTGTACAACAGTCTATTATGTATGGAAATGCCTGAAAATATACAGCTAGTAGGTTATGCTGATGATATAGCAGCTATTATAACGGCACGGGATATAGCAGAATCACAGATTAGGCTGAATCAAGTTATGAGAAGAGTGTATAGTTGGATGAGGGAACATAGATTAGAATTAGCAACGGCAAAAACAGAAATCGTTATGCTAACTAAGAAAAGAATACCAACTATAATTCCAATGCAAGTAGGTCCAGAAACAATAATGACCAAAGAATCAGCAAATTACTTAGGAGTTACTATTGATACAAGGCTAACATTTTGGCAACAAATCCAAAAAGTAGCAGATAAAGCAGCAGAAGCTACAATCAAGCTAAGCAAACTTATGGCAAACATTGGAGGACCCAAACCAGAAAAAAGACGAATCATTATGAAAACCGCAGAATCAATCCTTCTATACGGAGCTGAAATCTGGGCACATGCGATGGACAAGAGGTATTGTAAAAAACGCATAGCAGCGGTGCAACGAAGAGGGGCTCTCCGAGTCGCGTGCTCCTATCGAACAGTTTCACATTCGGCGGTCATGGTAATCGCGGGCGTGATTCCGATTGATTTGCTAGCGCAAGAACGAAGAACTATATATATAAGGGATCAAGCAACGAGCCGAGATGTCATTGTAGCAGAGGAAAGAAGGTACACGATGACAAGATGGCAAGAACACTGGAGTAATGATCAGCACGGGCGATGGACGGCTAGATTAATCCCACAAGTAGAAGTCTGGTTTAACCGACACCATGGAGAAGTAAATTTTTACATCACTCAGTTCCTATCAGGCCACGGATATTTTCGATCCTACCTCTACAAGATGGGCAAAGTAAACAATCCAGGATGCAGTCACTGCAGCGCAACACATGACACAGCGCATCACACTTTTTTCGAATGTGATTTAGCAGAAACAGAAAGAGAATCTTTAATAGTAGCAGTAGGAGAATTAACATCAGAAAATATAATTTCTGTAATGCTTGAAAACCAAGAAAAATGGAATGCAATAGCTAAATACATAGAATTAATACTACGCAGGAAGAAAGAGCTCAGATATTTAGAGGACCTAGAAGAAGAATCATAAAAGAAAATTAAAAAAAAGGAACAAGCACGGCCCAACTTGAAGTAATGCGAAAGCGGTTCCGGGTTGGTTTCACCGTGGGAAAAGGAGGTGGTGTATTTGGTGAGTAGACCGAACAAGATCATGGGAGTCTCACATACCCTTGAAGTGCGGACCCTTCAAGATACCTATAAAAGGTTTTCACCACCGACCTACGAAAAAAAAAAAAAAAAAAAAAAAAAAAAAAAAAAAAAAAAATTATTATTATTATTATTATTATTATTATTATTATTATTATTATTATTATTATTATTATTATTATTATTATTATTATTATTATTATTATTATTATTATTATTATTATTATTATTATTATTATTATTATTATTATTATTATTATTATTATTATTATTATTATTATTATTATTATTATTATTATTATTATTATTATTATTATTATTATTATTATTATTATTATTATTATTATCTTACAAGGTAATTTGCACAGGAGCAAAACGGCCGATGATCTACTTTTACAGCTCGTCCGAGAAAAGAATATCGACGTAGTAATTATCAGCGAGCAGTACAAAAATAAAGATTATCAGAATTGGTTCTCGGATGTCACAAGTACAGCAGCCATCTGGGTAGTAAATCAAGGGAAAATACAAATTAACAGCCATGGAGCCGGAAATGGGTTTGTATGGATCACAAACGGCAAAGAAACAATAATAAGCTGTTACCTAACTCCAAATCAAACGGCACAGGAATATCGACAGAAAATGGAGCAATTAGAAGATAAGATAATAGAACTAGGAGGAAATGTAGTAGTCGCCGGTGACTTCAATGCTAAAGCAGTGGAGTGGGGATTGCCAGTTACAGATAACAGGGGAAGGCAAATTTTGGAAATGGTAGCAAGACAAAATTTAATTGTGTTAAACTCAGGAAATACCAGCACATTCAGGAGACCCGGGTACACCGAAACTATACCCGATATATCCCTAGCAACAGAAGAACTTGCTAACAACATAGAAAACTGGATGGTTCTAGAGGATTATACTGGCAGCGATCATCAGTATATACAATTCGAAATATGCACGAGAAGGAGAGAAAGAAATCGCAACAACCAGCGAGAAGGTACATGGAACGTCAATAAGCTGGATAAAGAAAAAATGGCCGGTGTAATAAGGAGAAATCTAGAAAGAGTAATGCAAGTGCCACAGAACGAAACAGGCAGAGAACGAGCAGAAGCAGTGGTGAAAGTTACTATGGACACCATCGCAAGAGCTTGTGAAGAATCAATGCCCAAGAAGTTTGGAAATAGAAACAGATGCCCTGTATACTGGTGGACAGAAGAAATAGCGGAATTGAGAAGAAAATGTTTGCGTCTCCGCCGCATAGCACAGCGACAGAGAAATGGAGCAGCAGAAACAAGCAAACTAGAGGAATATAGAATAGCGAGAAAAACGCTCCGAATTATAATAAAGAAGAGTAAAATGAAAAACTGGAAAAGTTTGTGTGAAGAAGTAAACAATGATCCCTGGGGACTTGGATACAAAATTGTAATGAAAAGAATCAGAGCACCAGCATCAGAAAATCAGCTAGAAGCGGACGTTATGGAAAATATTGTAAACACACTTTTCCCTACACACCCTAGAAGAAATGTATTGCAGAGGCACGAAGAACCAGGAGAAGCCCCAATTTTTACACAAATAGAACTAGAAGATGCAGTAAAATGTATGAAAAACAAGAAAGCCCCCGGACCTGATAGAATACCAGCAGAGGTCATCAAATTAGTAGCTTCGAATAATCCACAAATGATGCTGAATATGTATAATTGCTGCCTAAAAGAAGGAGTATTCAGCAAAAGGTGGAAAGAAGCAAGACTGGTTTTAATTGACAAAGCTAAAGGAGTAAGAGGAGCAGCATCGTCATACAGGCCACTATGTATGTTAGATACGGCCGGGAAACTCTTCGAAAGGTTAATAAAAACAAGACTGCAAGCAGCAATTCATACAGCTGGTGGATTAGCGAACACACAGTTCGGGTTCAGAAAGGGAAGGTCGACCGTTGACGCTATCAAGGTGGTAACAGAAACTGCGGAAGCCACACGAATGGAAACACATCACTCGAAGAAAATAGTTCTACTTGTTACCTTGGATGTCAAAAATGCCTTTAATTCGGCAAGATGGACTGACATCATAGACGCATTACAAAATAAGTTTACTATACCTACGTACCTTCTGAAAGTTCTAATAGATTACTTAAGCGAGCGAAGATTGATATACAACACGGTAGATGGAAAGAGGATAAAGGATCTTACGGCAGGAGTAGCACAAGGATCAATACTAGGACCAGAACTATGGAATGTTCTGTACAACAGTCTATTATGTATGGAAATGCCTGAAAATATACAGCTAGTAGGTTATGCTGATGATATAGCAGCTATTATAACGGCACGGGATATAGCAGAATCACAGATTAGGCTGAATCAAGTTATGAGAAGAGTGTATAGTTGGATGAGGGAACATAGATTAGAATTAGCAACGGCAAAAACAGAAATCGTTATGCTAACTAAGAAAAGAATACCAACTATAATTCCAATGCAAGTAGGTCCAGAAACAATAATGACCAAAGAATCAGCAAATTACTTAGGAGTTACTATTGATACAAGGCTAACATTTTGGCAACAAATCCAAAAAGTAGCAGATAAAGCAGCAGAAGCTACAATCAAGCTAAGCAAACTTATGGCAAACATTGGAGGACCCAAACCAGAAAAAAGACGAATCAATATGAAAACCGCAGAATCAATCCTTCTATACGGAGCTGAAATCTGGGCACATGCGATGGACAAGAGGTATTGTAAAAAACGCATAGCAGCGGTGCAACGAAGAGGGGCTCTCCGAGTCGCGTGCTCCTATCGAACAGTATCACATTCGGCGGTCATGGTAATCGCGGGCGTGATTCCGATTGATTTGCTAGCGCAAGAACGAAGAAATATATATATAAGGGATCAAGCAACGAGCCGAGATGTCATTGTAGCAGAGGAAAGAAGGTACACGATGACAAGATGGCAAGAACACTGGAGTAATGATCAGCACGGGCGATGGACGGCTAGATTAATCCCACAAGTAGAAGTCTGGTTTAACCGACACCATGGAGAAGTAAATTTTTACATCACTCAGTTCCTATCAGGCCACGGATATTTTCGATCCTACCTCTACAAGATGGGCAAAGTAAACAATCCAGGATGCAGTCACTGCAGCGCAACACATGACACAGCGCATCACACTTTTTTCGAATGTGATTTAGCAGAAACAGAAAGAGAATCTTTAATAGTAGCAGTAGGAGAATTAACATCAGAAAATATAATTTCTGTAATGCTTGAAAACCAAGAAAAATGGAATGCAATAGCTAAATACATAGAATTAATACTACGCAGGAAGAAAGAGCTCAGATATTTAGAGGACCTAGAAGAAGAATCATAAAAGAAAATTAAAAAAAAGGAACAAGCACGGCCCAACTTGAAGTAATGCGAAAGCGGTTCCAGGTTGTTTTCACCGTGGGAAAAGGAGGTGGTGTATTTGGTGAGTAGGCCGAACAAGATCATGGGAGTCTCACATACCCTTGAAGTGCGGACCCTTCAAGATACCTATAAAAGGTTTTCACCACCGACCTACGAAAAAAAAAAAAAAAAAAAAAAAAAAAAAAAAAAAATTATTATTATTATTATTATTATTATTATTATTATTATTATTATTATTATTATTATTATTATTATTATTATTATTATTATTATTATTATTATTATTATTATTATTATTATTATTATTATTATTATTATTATTATTATTATTATTATTATTATTATTATTATTATTATTATTATTAGAATTAATATTATAGAAAATTGGGGCACTGAAAACCCCTCCGCCCATGGACATGCGGACCACAACGCGCCTAGTTAAAGCCCTCTTTCCAGTGCATCTCCAGCGAGCTGCTAGAGTATACAACCAGGATGGCGCTTCCCCGTTTACAATGGAGGAGCTGGAAGTGGCCATCCAATCTCTCAAGGTCAAGAAGGCCCCAGGTCCAGACGGTATCCAAGGAGAGATATTAAAGCTGGTTTTTCGGTATAATCCGAATATTCTGTTGAGTATGTACAATGCCTGTCTCTCAGCGGGAATTTTCCCCAAGTGTTGGAAGACAGCTAGGCTGGTACTAATCAGCAAGGAGAAAGGAGACCCGGAGCTGCCTTCCTCATACCGTCCGCTCTGCATGCTGGACACTGCGGGAAAGGTTCTTGAGAAGTTACTCAAGCCAAGGCTGTTGTCTGCCATCGAGGCAGCTGGAGGTTTGTCTCCGCGTCAGTACGGTTTCAGGGCTGGTCGTTCCACAGCAGATGCCATTGTGGAAGTCACATCTGCGATGAGCAGGGCCGAGGACCACAACCATTTCTCACGTCGTATAGTCCTCCTTGTGACTTTAGACGTGAAAAATGCGTTTAATTCGGCCAGATGGAGCGACATGCTCCAAGCTCTAGAGCAGGAATTTCGTGTTCCGGAATATCTGCTAGGAATGATCAGCGACTACCTTGACGACCGTACAGTACTCTTCGATACGACTGAAGGACAAGGGAGTATCACTGTCTCTGGAGGTGCAGCACAAGGTTCAATCCTCGGTCCCGACCTTTGGAATGCCGCATACGACAGTCTGTTGCGATTAAACATGCCGGATGAGTCAATGCTGGTCGGATATGCGGACGACGTTGCCGTGCTGATAGCAGCGCGAAACGTGGAGCTCGCCCAATTGAAGCTCAATCAGACCATGCGGTCCATCCTTTCTTGGATGGACAGCCGCGGACTGTCGTTGGCATTGAGCAAGACGGAGGTCGTAGTGCTGACAAAAAGGAGGATGAACCTTGAGCTCCAGATGCGCATCGGCGAAGAAGAGGTGCAGACAAGACGGGCGGTAAAATATCTCGGCATCATGATTGACAGCAGGCTAAATTACTTTGAGCAGATCAAGAAGACTGCTGACAGGGCCGCAAATGGTGTCATGGCGCTGGCTCGATTGATGGCCAACATAGGTGGACCAAGATCGAGTCGGAGGCGGCTACTGATGTCCGCGGTCCAATCAGTCTTGCTGTATGGTGCCGAGATATGGGGGTCATGCTATCGCAAAGGAGTGCTATCGGATAAGGCTGGGTCGGGTCCAAAGGCTGGCGGCGTTGCGAGTGGCGTCTGCTTACAGAACTGTCTCGGAGCCAGCTGTCCTGGTTATCGCTGGCGTCATTCCAATTGCCCTACTCGCAAGGGAGCGTCAGGCGATATACCGGAGAAAGGCCGAAGGAAATATAGAGTCAGTGCAGAAGGAAGAGCGGAATCGCACGCTTCGACAATGGCAGGAGAACTGGGAACTGGAGGAACGAGGGATATGGACGAGGCGGCTCATCGGGGAGGTTACCCCATGGGTAGAAAGACGACATGGAGAGGTAGATTACTACTTCACTCAGCTGCTGAGTGGACATGGATACTTTCGGGCCTATCTGCACAAGATGGGGAAGGCACGTTCAGCGGAGTGCATATATTGCCACATGCACGATGATGCTGAGCACACTTTTTTCATCTGTGAAAGGTGGGCTCGAGAGCGTGTGCAGCTAAGGGAAGTTGTACCGCGGTTCTCTCCGGACACAGTGGTGGGCCACATTTTACAGGGTAGGGGAGCGTGGGACAGTTTGTCACTCTTTGCGCAGAAAATACTGCGGAAAAAGAAGGTGGACCTAGACACCACAGAGGTCCAACCTACAGACTTTGGCTAGGCAGCAGCCTTCAAGGCGATGGCATTGGACCTAGCCCGAAGTAATGTGACAAACGGTTCTAGGCTAGTGTCCGTGGAGAGCGGGAGGTTTTTTAGTCGGTATGCCCAATATGGGAGACTCCGACATTTGTTGGACGCACGTGCGCCCTTCATCCATAAAGGATTTTCCCTTCTAAAAAAAAAAAAAAAAAAAAAAAAAACAAAAAAAAATTATTATTATTATTATTATTATTATTATTATTATTATTATTATTATTATTATTATTATTATTATTATTATTATTATTATTATTATTATTATTATTATTATTATTATTATTATTATTATTATTATTATTATTATTATTATTATTATTATTATTATTATTATTATTATTATTATTATTATTATTATTATTATTATTATTATTATTATTATTATTATTATTATTATTATTATTATTATTATTATTATTATTATTATTATTATTATTATTATTATTATTATTATTATTATTATTATTATTATTATTATTATTATTATTATTATTATTATTATTATTATTATTATTATTATTATTATTATTATTATTATTATTATTATTATTATTATTATTATTATTATTATTATTATTATTATTATTATTATTATTATTATTATTATTATTATTATTATTATTATTATTATTATTATTATTATTATTATTATTATTATTATTATTATTATTATTATTATTATTATTATTATTATTATTATTATTATTATTATTATTATTATTATTATTATTATTATTATTATTATTATTATTATTATTATTATTATTATTATTATTATTATTATTATTATTATTATTATTATTATTATTATTATTATTATTATTATTATTATTATTATTATTATTATTATTATTATTATTATTATTATTATTATTATTATTATTATTATTATTATTATTATTATTATTATTATTATTATTATTATTATTATTATTATTATTATTATTATTATTATTATTATTATTATTATTATTATTATTATTATTATTATTATTATTATTATTATTATTATTATTATTATTATTATTATTATTATTATTATTATTATTATTATTATTATTATTATTATTATTATTATTATTATTATTATTATTATTATTATTATTATTATTATTATTATTATTATTATTATTATTATTATTATTATTATTATTATTATTATTATTATTATTATTATTATTATTATTATTATTATTATTATTATTATTATTATTATTATTATTATTATTATTATTATTATTATTATTATTATTATTATTATTATTATTATTATTATTATTATTATTATTATTATTATTATTATTATTATTATTATTATTATTATTATTATTATTATTATTATTATTATTATTATTATTATTATTATTATTATTATTATTATTATTATTATTATTATTATTATTATTATTATTATTATTATTATTATTATTATTATTATTATTATTATTATTATTATTATTATTATTATTATTATTATTATTATTATTATTATTATTATTATTATTATTATTATTATTATTATTATTATTATTATTATTATTATTATTATTATTATTATTATTATTATTATTATTATTATTATTATTATTATTATTATTATTATTATTATTATTATTATTATTATTATTATTATTATTATTATTATTATTATTATTATTATTATTATTATTATTATTATTATTATTATTATTATTATTATTATTATTATTATTATTATTATTATTATTATTATTATTATTATTATTATTATTATTATTATTATTATTATTATTATTATTATTATTATTATTATTATTATTATTATTATTATTATTATTATTATTATTATTATTATTATTATTATTATTATTATTATTATTATTATTATTATTATTATTATTATTATTATTATTATTATTATTATTATTATTATTATTATTATTATTATTATTATTATTATTATTATTATTATTATTATTATTATTATTATTATTATTATTATTATTATTATTATTATTATTATTATTATTATTATTATTATTATTATTATTATTATTATTATTATTATTATTATTATTATTATTATTATTATTATTATTATTATTATTATTATTATTATTATTATTATTATTATTATTATTATTATTATTATTATTATTATTATTATTATTATTATTATTATTATTATTATTATTATTATTATTATTATTATTATTATTATTATTATTATTATTATTATTATTATTATTATTATTATTATTATTATTATTATTATTATTATTATTATTATTATTATTATTATTATTATTATTATTATTATTATTATTATTATTATTATTATTATTATTATTATTATTATTATTATTATTATTATTATTATTATTATTATTATTATTATTATTATTATTATTATTATTATTATTATTATTATTATTATTATTATTATTATTATTATTATTATTATTATTATTATTATTATTATTATTATTATTATTATTATTATTATTATTATTATTATTATTATTATTATTATTATTATTATTATTATTATTATTATTATTATTATTATTATTATTATTATTATTATTATTATTATTATTATTATTATTATTATTATTATTATTATTATTATTATTATTATTATTATTATTATTATTATTATTATTATTATTATTATTATTATTATTATTATTATTATTATTATTATTATTATTATTATTATTATTATTATTATTATTATTATTATTATTATTATTATTATTATTATTATTATTATTATTATTATTATTATTATTATTATTATTATTATTATTATTATTATTATTATTATTATTATTATTATTATTATTATTATTATTATTATTATTATTATTATTATTATTATTATTATTATTATTATTATTATTATTATTATTATTATTATTATTATTATTATTATTATTGGGAGGTAAAGGCTGGTATATGGTCTCAGACAAACCTTCTACCAACGGACGTCTTGAAAAAAACTGGGAAACGCCTACTGTAATTATCAGCTCTGCCAGCAAATCCTAATCTCACCTCCTCGAAGGTAGGTAACATAGTTATCTGCCGGGCACCTCCTGGTAACATACTTAGTATGGCTAACGAGATAGGGTAAAAGCGAATATTTGGCGCTCTAACTAAATAAAACAAGTTGGTGCAGGACGGGCGTGTATTACTCGTACAAGCGCGAAATGCTCAAAATCCAAGCGCGTCTGTATTCGTAGCGAGCGGCGACTTGGTCGGCGTCTGTACTCCATGTTAGGAGCGGCCGGAATTAAAAACGGAGATGAGTAACTCCATAAAGACTCAGTTTATAAATATGCAATGGATAAAACAATATATATAAATACCCCAGGTGGTAATCTAGCTATGCTAGAGAATCCATCCTCCAAGGAGGCCGATCCCACGGATTCTGGGGGGGATCGCTTATTGCTAAAAAATAAATCTGTGCCAAATGACCCGGCTAGCAACCGGCGCTTAGAGGTATGCGGGCCTCTAAGTGTTAAATATGTTACCGAAGAACAGAAGAAACAGAAGCAGCAACCAAAAATGGGAAGTTACCCATTTCAAAGAAGCAACAAAATAGTTCGTTCTCCAATTAAAGGAGCATCAGCCGAACTCACTAAATGCAGTAAGAAACTGATCATCATACCAGAAAAGACGGTAAATGGAGGAACGCCGAAAGAAGGTATACACAAATTATCAGTTTCCCAAATTGAAACATCAAGGAAAATCCCTGAAGATATGGAGGAACAGCAACTTCAGAAAATACAACATCTGACAGAAATCATGCTGCAAGCTGCTGCCAAGCAGAAAAACATTAGTATGGACATCAAAAATGGCCTAATAAAGTTACAAGAAGCGATAGAAGTAATTTTCGAAGGCAGAACCCAAAGGAAGGAACAAACGAAAAATACCAGCGAAATCCCCAGCATAGGAGAGCAAAATGCAGCATTAACCTCCTCAAATGGTAAGAAACGAGGCAGTGAGATCTATGCAGATGAGCATGGTCAAACCGACACCCCTCCTGCATACAAGAAAGGAAGAGAAGCAGAAGACAGTGGTTGGACAATTGTGCAAACTAGAATTTCAGCGCAGCGACAACCCAGATCGAACGAAGGTAAAGTACTGCCAGGAAAAAAAGAAGCAGCGAGTAGCCAAAGAACACGGAAGAGAAGAAGTAAGATGCCACACTCGGAAAAGCAGAAGAGTACAAGGCCCCGATCAGAAGCAATACTGATAAAACCCACCACAGGGAAGACTTACGCTGAAATCCTAAAGGAAATAAAAGGAAGGGTAAACCCTGAAAAAACAGAGATCGAAATCAGAGGAATCCGCGGAACTTAAAATGGGGATGTGCTGCTGGAAATGGGGAAAGGCCCGAAAGGAAAAGGTAAATTTACCAAGGAGTTACAGGAAGCTCTAGGGACTTTGGCTAGTGTAAGGAATCTCACACCAAAGACTGCGATAGAGATTGAAGACTTGGATTGTGTAACAACCATTAAGGAAGTTCCAAAGGCTATAAATAAGGAATTAACGGAAGTTGTCGAATGCAAAATACATTTGACAGCACCAAATGGCAGGGAACAGATAACTGCGGTTGTAGTTATGGAAGAAAGCGATGCCAAAAAATTACTGGTAACATCGAAAATAAAAATTGGATGGATCAGATGCAGAATTAGGGAGAGAACAGAAGTTAAGCGATGCTACAAATGCCTTAACTTCGGCCACTTAAGGAGGCAATGCAAATATGAAGATCGTAGAGACTGCTGCTACAAGTGCGGACAAAAAGGACACACAGTCAAAAACTGTAAACAAAAGGCAAGGTGCTTTTTGTGTGCAGAAATAAAAGCAGAAAGTCTGGAGCACGTGTCAGGATCCGGTTTGTGTAGAGTGTTTCGAACTGCGCTTGAGGAGAGTAAAAAGCATAAAAATAATTAAGCTCTTACAAGGTAATTTGCACAGGAGCAAAACGGCCGATGATTTACTTTTACAGCTCGTCCGAGAAAAGAATATCGACGTAGTAATTATCAGCGAGCAGTACAAAAATACAGATTATCAGAATTGGTTCTCGGATGTCACAAGTACAGCAGCCATCTGGGTAGTAAATCAAGGGAAAATACAAATTAACAGCCATGGAGCCGGAAATGGGTTTGTATGGATCACAAACGGCAAAGAAACAATAATAAGCTGTTACCTAACTCCAAATCAAACGGCACAGGAATATCGACAGAAAATGGAGCAATTAGAAGATAAGATAATAGAACTAGGAGGAAATGTAGTAGTCGCCGTTGACTTCAATGCTAAAGCAGTGGAGTGGGGATTGCCAGTTACAGATAACAGGGGAAGGCAAATTTTGGAAATGGTAGCAAGACAAAATTTAATTGTGTTAAACTCAGGAAATACCAGCACATTCAGGAGACCCGGGTACACCGAAACTATACCCGATATATCCCTAGCAACAGAAGAACTTGCTAACAACATAGAAAACTGGATGGTTCTAGAGGATTATACTGGCAGCGATCATCAGTATATACAATTCGAAATATGCACGAGAAGGAGAGAAAGAAATCGCAACAACCAGCGAGAAGGTACATGGAACGTCAATAAGCTGGATAAAGAAAAAATGGCCGGTGTAATAAGGAGAAATCTAGAAAGAGTAATGCAAGTGCCACAGAACGAAACAGGCAGAGAACGAGCAGAAGCAGTGGTGAAAGTTACTATGGACACCATCGCAAGAGCTTGTGAAGAATCAATGCCCAAGAAGTTTGGAAATAGAAACAGATGCCCTGTATACTGGTGGACAGAAGAAATAGCGGAATTGAGAAGAAAATGTTTGCGTCTCCGCCGCATAGCACAGCGACAGAGAAATGGAGCAGCAGAAACAAGCAAACTAGAGGAATATAGAATAGCGAGAAAAACGCTCCGAATTATAATAAAGAAGAGTAAAATGAAAAACTGGAAAAGTTTGTGTGAAGAAGTAAACAATGATCCCTGGGGACTTGGATACAAAATTGTAATGAAAAGAATTAGAGCACCAGCATCAGAAAATCAGCTAGAAGCGGACGTTATGGAAAATATTGTAAACACACTTTTCCCTACACACCCTAGAAGAAATGTATTGCAGAGGCACGAAGAACCAGGAGAAGCCCCAATTTTTACACAAATAGAACTAGAAGATGCAGTAAAATGTATGAAAAACAAGAAAGCCCCGGACCTGATAGAATACCAGCAGAGGTCATCAAATTAGTAGCTTCGAATAATCCACAAATGATGCTGAATATGTATAATTGCTGCCTAAAAGAAGGAGTATTCAGCAAAAGGTGGAAAGAAGCAAGACTGGTTTTAATTGACAAAGCTAAAGGAGTAAGAGGAGCAGCATCGTCATACAGGCCACTATGTATGTTAGATACGGCCGGGAAACTCTTCGAAAGGTTAATAAAAACAAGACTGCAAGCAGCAATTCATACAGCTGGTGGATTAGCGAACACACAGTTCGGGTTCAGAAAGGGAAGGTCGACCGTTGACGCTATCAAGGTGGTAACAGAAACTGCGGAAGCCACACGAATGGAAACACATCACTCGAGGAAAATAGTTCTACTTGTTACCTTGGATGTCAAAAATGCCTTTAATTCGGCAAGATGGACTGACATCATAGACGCATTACAAAATAAGTTTACTATACCTACGTACCTTCTGAAAGTTCTAATAGATTACTTAAGCGAGCGAAGATTGATATACAACACGGTAGATGGAAAGAGGATAAAGGATCTTACGGCAGGAGTAGCACAAGGATCAATACTAGGACCAGAACTATGGAATGTTCTGTACAACAGTCTATTATGTATGGAAATGCCTGAAAATATACAGCTAGTAGGTTATGCTGATGATATAGCAGCTATTATAACGGCACGGGATATAGCAGAATCACAGATTAGGCTGAATCAAGTTATGAGAAGAGTGTATAGTTGGATGAGGGAACATAGATTAGAATTAGCAACGGCAAAAACAGAAATCGTTATGTTAACTAAGAAAAGAATACCAACTATAATTCCAATGCAAGTAGGTCCAGAAACAATAATGACCAAAGAATCAGCAAATTACTTAGGAGTTACTATTGATACAAGGCTAACATTTTGGCAGCAAATCCAAAAAGTAGCAGATAAAGCAGCAGAAGCTACAATCAAGCTAAGCAAACTTATGGCAAACATTGGAGGACCCAAACCAGAAAAAAGACGAATCATTATGAAAACCGCAGAATCAATCCTTCTATACGGAGCTGAAATCTGGGCACATGCGATGGACAAGAGGTATTGTAAAAAACGCATAGCAGCGGTGCAACGAAGAGGGGCTCTCCGAGTCGCGTGCTCCTATCGAACAGTTTCACATTCGGCGGTCATGGTAATCGCGGGCGTGATTCCGATTGATTTGCTAGCGCAAGAACGAAGAAATATATATATAAGGGATCAAGCAACGAGCCGAGATGTCATTGTAGCAGAGGAAAGAAGGTACACGATGACAAGATGGCAAGAACACTGGAGTAATGATCAGTACGGGCGATGGACGGCTAGATTAATCCCACAAGTAGAAGTCTGGTTTAACCGACACCATGGAGAAGTAAATTTTTACATCACTCAGTTCCTATCAGGCCACGGATATTTTCGATCCTACCTCCACAAGATGGGCAAAGTAAACAATCCAGGATGCAGTCACTGCAGTGCAACAAATGACACAGCGCATCACACTTTTTTCGAATGTGATTTAGCAGAAACAGAAAGAGAATCTTTAATAGTAGCAGTAGGAGAATTAACATCAGAAAATATAATTTCTGTAATGCTTGAAAACCAAGAAAAATGGAATGCAATAGCTAAATACATAGAATTAATACTACGCAGGAAGAAAGAGCTCAGATATTTAGAGGACCTAGAAGAAGAATCATAAAAGAAAATTAAAAAAAAGGAACAAGCACGGCCCAACTTGAAGTAATGCGAAAGCGGTTCCGGGTTGGTTTCACCGTGGGAAAAGGAGGTGGTGTATTTGGTGAGTAGACCGAACAAGATCATGGGAGTCTCACATACCCTTGAAGTGCGGACCCTTCAAGATACCTATAAAAGGTTTTCACCACCGACCTACGAAAAAAAAAAAAAAAAAAAAAAAAATTATTATTATTATTATTATTATTATTATTATTATTATTATTATTATTATTATTATTATTATTATTATTATTATTATTATTATTATTATTATTATTATTATTATTATTATTATTATTATTATTATTATTATTATTATTATTATTATTATTATTATTATTATTATTATTATTATTATTATTATTATTATTATTATTATTATTATTATTATTATTATTATTATTATTATTATTATTATTATTATTATTATTATTATTATTATTATTATTATTATTATTATTATTATTATTATTATTATTATTATTATTATTATTATTATTATTATTATTATTATTATTATTATTATTATTATTATTATTATTATTATTATTATTATTATTATTATTATTATTATTATTATTATTATTATTATTATTATTATTATTATTATTATTATTATTATTATTATTATTATTATTATTATTATTATTATTATTATTATTATTATTATTATTATTATTATTATTATTATTATTATTATTATTATTATTATTATTATTATTATTATTATTATTATTATTATTATTATTATTATTATTATTATTATTATTATTATTATTATTATTATTATTATTATTATTATTATTATTATTATTATTATTATTATTATTATTATTATTATTATTATTATTATTATTATTATTATTATTATTATTATTATTATTATTATTATTATTATTATTATTATTATTATTATTATTATTATTATTATTATTATTATTATTATTATTATTATTATTATTATTATTATTATTATTATTATTATTATTATTATTATTATTATTATTATTATTATTATTATTATTATTATTATTATTATTATTATTATTATTATTATTATTATTATTATTATTATTATTATTATTATTATTATTATTATTATTATTATTATTATTATTATTATTATTATTATTATTATTATTATTATTATTATTATTATTATTATTATTATTATTATTATTATTATTATTATTATTATTATTATTATTATTATTATTATTATTATTATTATTATTATTATTATTATTATTATTATTATTATTATTATTATTATTATTATTATTATTATTATTATTATTATTATTATTATTATTATTATTATTATTATTATTATTATTATTATTATTATTATTATTATTATTATTATTATTATTATTATTATTATTATTATTATTATTATTATTATTATTATTATTATTATTATTATTATTATTATTATTATTATTATTATTATTATTATTATTATTATTATTATTATTATTATTATTATTATTATTATTATTATTATTATTATTATTATTATTATTATTATTATTATTATTATTATTATTATTATTATTATTATTATTATTATTATTATTATTATTATTATTATTATTATTATTATTATTATTATTATTATTATTATTATTATTATTATTATTATTATTATTATTATTATTATTATTATTATTATTATTATTATTATTATTATTATTATTATTATTATTATTATTATTATTATTATTATTATTATTATTATTATTATTATTATTATTATTATTATTATTATTATTATTATTATTATTATTATTATTATTATTATTATTATTATTATTATTATTATTATTATTATTATTATTATTATTATTATTATTATTATTATTATTATTATTATTATTATTATTATTATTATTATTATTATTATTATTATTATTATTATTATTATTATTATTATTATTATTATTATTATTATTATTATTATTATTATTATTATTATTATTATTATTATTATTATTATTATTATTATTATTATTATTATTATTATTATTATTATTATTATTATTATTATTATTATTATTATTATTATTATTATTATTATTATTATTATTATTATTATTATTATTATTATTATTATTATTATTATTATTATTATTATTATTATTATTATTATTATTATTATTATTATTATTATTATTATTATTATTATTATTATTATTATTATTATTATTATTATTATTATTATTATTATTATTATTATTATTATTATTATTATTATTATTATTATTATTATTATTATTATTATTATTATTATTATTATTATTATTATTATTATTATTATTATTATTATTATTATTATTATTATTATTATTATTATTATTATTATTATTATTATTATTATTATTATTATTATTATTATTATTATTATTATTATTATTATTATTATTATTATTATTATTATTATTATTATTATTATTATTATTATTATTATTATTATTATTATTATTATTATTATTATTATTATTATTATTATTATTATTATTATTATTATTATTATTATTATTATTATTATTATTATTATTATTATTATTATTATTATTATTATTATTATTATTATTATTATTATTATTATTATTATTATTATTATTATTATTATTATTATTATTATTATTATTATTATTATTATTATTATTATTATTATTATTATTATTATTATTATTATTATTATTATTATTATTATTATTATTATTATTATTATTATTATTATTATTATTATTATTATTATTATTATTATTATTATTATTATTATTATTATTATTATTATTATTATTATTATTATTATTATTATTATTATTATTATTATTATTATTATTATTATTATTATTATTATTATTATTATTATTATTATTATTATTATTATTATTATTATTATTATTATTATTATTATTATTATTATTATTATTATTATTATTATTATTATTATTATTATTATTATTATTATTATTATTATTATTATTATTATTATTATTATTATTATTATTATTATTATTATTATTATTATTATTATTATTATTATTATTATTATTATTATTATTATTATTATTATTATTATTATTATTATTATTATTATTATTATTATTATTATTATTATTATTATTATTATTATTATTATTATTATTATTATTATTATTATTATTATTATTATTATTATTATTATTATTATTATTATTAATATTATTATTATTATTATTATTATTCCCCCACATGGTAGTGACCTTGACGTGGTGTGGGGGCCTAGGTTGCAGTGATTCATCAGGCTGTGCTGGCGGGAGTATGTTCTCCTGGTAGGGTCACCCAATCCAGATTGGCTGATGATGAGCAGCTTACAAACTACTACCGACCCTCTAATCCAGTGGTGTCATGCGACCCGTGCCCAGTGGACTAGTTGGTAGCAAGGGGGTAAAACACTTAGCTACCGATAACGGAGCCTCCCTGATACCAGGTCACCTCAGGGAGTATTATTGACCTTACCACAGTAACGGGCCTCTGCTGTGGCGGACCTTACATTGCCGCGATACTCGTGGGAACAAAATGGAGATAAACAAAAACAAAAACATTAAGAAAGTAGTAGATAGAAGAGTTGAAGAAAGAACAGAGATGGGCATGGCCCCATTCATGAGGAGTGGGAAGACGCCTAGATCTCCCCCGGCATCCCTGGGGTTGCACGGTCCTGTACAGGCACAGGAGAAACTAGGAACACCGGTGAATACAGAGGAGATCCAAACCACCGATCTCATGCTGGAAACGCCAATGAGCAACTTGCATAAACAAGTAGAGGAAAAAGCAAGCAGCCACAAAAAAGACCCTGAAAGAGAGGAAGAAACACAGCTCCTACTGATTCAGGAGCTTACAAAAACGATGATGGCGGCAGTCGCAAAACAAAAAAACGTTAGCATGGAGGTTAAGAACGGACTGCTAAAGCTCCAAGAGGCGGTAGAAGTGATAATTCACTGCAAGAGTGAAAAGAATAAAAAGCTCACCCTTGAAGCTAGAAAGCAGGCCCAAAGCCCCAGACAAATACCGCTAACTGACAAGAAGAGAGGAAGGGAGCTAGAGGGGTCTCCTATTAGCTGTACAGAAACCCCACCACCCAGAAAAAGGAAAACTGTTGAAAACCGAGGCGAAGGCGAATGGATAGTCGTCCAAAACAACAAAAATAAAGCCTTTAACCGACCTCCAGGTGAAGGAGATACTTCTAGACAGCGACGCCTCCCAAGGGAAAAAGGGGCAACGGACAGCCAAAGTGCTGGGAAAAAAGAAAACGGCGAAGGAAAGAGAAGGAGAAGGAGAAGAAGAAGGAGTAGGCAGTTTAAAAGGCCGCGACCAGAGGCCATTATAATTAAGCCCGCCGAAGGCAAAACATATGCTGAGATTCTGAGGGAAATACGGGAGCGAGTAAACCCAGACGTCTCCAAAGCCGACATAAAGGGAATCCGGAAGACACAAAACGGAGCGGTTCTGCTGGAACTAAACAATAAGGCAGAAGGAAAGGAGGAAATCAAGGAGGAACTCCGAAAGAGTTTGGGGAAAATGGCAGACGTTAAAGAACTAACGGCCAAAACAACAGTGGAGATACGGGACTTGGATAGTCTCACTACAAGCGAAGAGGTGCAAGCAGCACTTAATAGAGACTTGGGAAAGGAAGTCCAATGTAGTTTCAGCCTAACTAAACCGAACAAGAGAGAGCAAATGCTGGCCATTATAGAAATGGAGGGAAAAGACGCCAGGGAACTCCTGAAGACAGCCAAGATCAGAATAGGGCTAATCAGATGTAGAATACGGGAAAGAACACCAGTAGTGCGCTGTTATAGGTGCATGAACTTTGGACACTTCAGAAGAGACTGCAAAGCGCCTAACCGAGAGGATACGTGCTATAAATGTGGACAGAAAGGTCACAAGATTAAAAGCTGCACGCAAGCTGCGAAATGCATCCTGTGTACGGAAATTAAGGCAAAGGCAACGAGCCATGTCTCAGGTACGAAAGACTGCAGTGCATTTCGGAAAGCTCTTGCGGAAGTTAGAAAAAATAGAAAAAATAGAAGATGATAAAAGTCCTTCAAGGAAATATGCATAGAAGTCGAGTAGCAGATGATCTCTTAACACAGATCACGCTTGAAAAAGAAATTGATGCTCTAATAATCAGCGAGCAGTACGTCCACCGGAGTAGAAACAACTGGTTCTCAGATGTCACCGACACGGCGGCAATCTGGATCCCAAACCCTGGGAAAATACACGCATTGGAACATGGGGCCGGAAATGGCTTCGTCTGGGTTAAGAGTAGCCAGTTCACCATCATAAGCTGCTACTTAACACCAAACCAAACGGCGCAGGAATATCAGGAGATGATCGAGAATCTAGAGGACGCAGTATCGAAACAAGAGGGGCAGAAAATTATTGGTGGCGATTTTAATGCAAAAGCAGTGGAATGGGGAATGCCCACAACGAACAGCAGAGGATCGCAGATTTTAGACATGGCAGCCAGACAAGGGCTGATAATCATAAACTCCGGAAGCACAACAACGTTTCGGCGACCAGGGTACGCAGAAACAATACCGGACATCTCATTGGCTACACAGAATATAGCGGGATTTATTACTGATTGGGTAGTTATGGAGGACTACACAGGGAGCGATCATCAGTACATTACATTCAATATAAATATTAAAGAAGAATTGATATCCGAGAGCACAACGGAAAGTTCTAGATATAACGTGAATAAACTCGATACTAGAAGATTGAGTGAATCACTTAGATATAGCCTAGGTGACACAATGCAGGTGTAGGGCTAGAAGGTAGGATAAAAGCTGAGGCAGTGGTAGAGCAGACAATGAGTGCACTCATACTAGCCTGCGAGGAATCAATGCCACGAAAGAGGAAATTTACAAAAAGAAAACCGGTATACTGGTGGAATGAAGAAATAGCGGAGCTACGAAGAAGGTGTCAGCATCTTCGAAGAATTGCACAGCGATCACGGAACAGAGCGGATGCAACGGAAAAAATGGCAGCATATAAAATAAGCCGTAAAGCACTCAGGACAACCATAAAATTGAGCAAAAAGGTTGAATGGAAAAAGCTTTGCCAAGATGTAAACAGTGACCCATGGGGGCTTGGATACAAGATAGTCATGAAGAAGTTGAAAATAGCTACAGCAACAAATTCAATCGAAGAGAGCTCGATGGAAAATATAGTAGATATTTTATTCCCAGCGCACCCGATAAGGAACTGGAGTGATGTGATGGTTTCACCAGAGGAAGTACCACCTTTCACGCAGGAAGAAATTGTGGAAGCAACAAAAGCTATGAAGAATAAGAAAGCTCCAGGCCCTGACGGTATTCCAACGGAAGTCATTAAAGCCGTGGTGGAAACTTGCCCGCAAATGATGCTGAATATGTACAACACATGTCTAAAAGAAGGCGTTTTCAGCAAAAGATGGAAGGTAGCTCGACTTGTCTTAATCGACAAAGGGAAAGGCGGCAGAGTCTCACCGTCCTCGTTCAGACCACTGTGTATGCTGGACACGGCTGGAAAGCTCCTCGAAAGGCTATTGAAACCCAGAATAGAAGAGGCGATACGAACGACCGGTGGTCTGTCAGATATGCAATTCGGATTCAGACAAGGAAGATCAACAATAGATGCAATACGAATAGTAATGGAAAAGGTAGAAGCGGCGGAAGCAAGGAACCATTTCTCAAGAAGAATAGTTGTCTTTGTTACCTAGGACGTGAAAAACGCCTTCAACTCGGCAAGAAGGGAAGACATGATTGATGCCCTGGAAAAAAAGTTCAGCATTCCAGCATATCTGCTCAGGATGGTAAAAGACTACCTGAGAGAACGCAGCCTTCAGTATGAAACCAAGATCGGCAGTATAACCAAAAGCGTAACATCCGGCGCAGCACAAGGATCGATCCTAGGACCGGACCTGTGGAATATATTATATAATAGCTTGCTGGAGGCAGAAATGCCAGATGATATAACTCTAGTAGGCTTTGCAGACGACCTAGGTGCAATAATATCAGCTCGGACCATGGAAGATGCGCAAATCAGGTCATGAGAAGAGTGAGTAGCTGGATGAACAGACACGGCTTAGAGCTTGCGGAAGCAAAAACCGAAATTGTGCTACTCACAAAAAAGAGGATGAGAACCATTGTGCCAATGGAAGTGGGGCCTGTGGTTATTCAAACTAAGGAAGCTTCCAGGTATCTTGGTGTCATGTTGGATACCAAACTAAATTTTTGGAGGCATATCAAAAAAGCAGACAAGGCGGCCGTGATAACGAAGAATTTGAGCAGATTAATGGCGAACATCGGTGGACCTTCACCGTGCAAAAGGAGGCTGTTAATGTCCACGACACATTCAGTGCTCCTGTACGGTGCGGAGATTTGGGCAGATGCCCTAAATAGAGAGTATTGCCGGAAGCCCATGGAAGCGGTACAACGAAGAGGGGCTCTGCGGGTAGCGTGCTCCTACCGGACGGTCTCATACCCAGCGGTAAATGTTATTGCAGGCGTGATACCGATAACATTGTTAGCCCGAGAGAGGAAGCAGATATATAATAGGGCTGCGGGAAGAGACAGAAAAGAAGAGTCAGGAGACGCGAGGAGACAAAGCCTGGAAAAATGGCAAGAACAATGGAATGGGGAACACAGAGGGCGCTGGACCGCAAGATTGATACCACAACTAGCGGTTTGGGTTAACCGGAGGCACGGCGAAGTGAACTTCTATACCACGCAAATGCTCTCGGGGCACGGATACTTTCGAGGTTATTTATTCAGAGTGAATAAAGTAAACAGTCCGCGATGTCGCCACTGCGACACAGCGGAAGATACGGTCGAGCACACTTTTTTCGAGTGCGACGTCGCAGCGGAGGAAAGAAGCGCTCTAACTCGAATGGTACGGGATGTTACGCCGGATAATATAACCACCATAATGATAGACACGGAAGAAAATTGGAACGCCGTGTCAGTCTACGTCGAGACGGTATTACGAAAGAAGAAGAGACTGGGGTACTTAGAAGATTCGGAATAGACCTCAGTGTAGTCGGGTTTCTGCTTTTGAGTCTGGCGTGGTCTGCTTGGGGCCGGTGGCATACAGGCTTACTGGTGCCGCAGTTCTGTTTTTGTTAAATTAACAACAAATTTAACTCGGCGACACTAGTTACTGCTGATGCTGTCGGCGTGTGGTAGATCTCGGTAGACTTATGAGCGAAATTGGATAAAACGCATCGCTGTTTTGTTATGTAGCACAGTAGTACTGTTTTTTTTTTTGTTATTTTTGTTAAATATGGAAGTAGATTTAACTAAGTAGATTTTAATAAGTCGCCAAATAGTCGGGCCTACGCAAAACGATTTTGGGAGTCAAGCAGCTATTTGTAGAATAGATGTAGAACAGAAATAACCTAGTCCAGCATCTTGAGGCAGCTTGACATGTTGGAAGCTACTTCAAGACAGCACCTCTAGGGATTATGTAGCTCTGTATAGAATAGTTTTTAGTTTTCTAGTTATTTGTAGAATAGATGTAAACAGAAATAACCTAGTCCAGCGTCTTGAGGCAGCTTGACATGTTGGAAGCTACTTCAAGACAGCACCTCTAGGGATTGTATAGCTCTGCTTAGAATAGTTTTTGTTTGTAAATGGGAAATAACCTAGCTATAATAGAAAAGGATTAGAAAATTAATATTGTTTTTAGTAATAATATTAGAAGAAGGACAGAAGAATTTATTTTTCAGTCTGCCGCTGTCGATAGACATATGCAGAGAAGAGCGAACGGGATAATTCACACGGAAACACCGAAGCCAGCACTTTTTCGTCAATTTGAAGAAATGCTAACGCGGTTCCAAACTGGGATAAACATCGTGGGTCAAGGGAACAGATGGTGGGGGTTTTTAGCCGGTCGGTTGGTTCCTTTTTTGCAGTGCGTCTTAGTGTAATGCAAAAAGAAACCGACCAACCCGGCACTCGGTAGTCTGTTAAGCAGATTTTCCCCGCGACACCATCTATAACCGTAAAAAAGCAAAAAAAAAAAAAAAAAAAAATTATTATTATTATTATTATTATTATTATTATTATTATTATTATTATTATTATTATTATTATTATTATTATTATTATTATTATTATTATTATTATTATTATTATTATTATTATTATTATTATTATTATTATTATTATTATTATTATTATTATTATTATTATTATTATTATTATTATTGTTATTATTATTATTATTATTATTATTATTATTATTATTATTATTATTATTATTATTATTATTATTATTATTATCATTATTATTATTATTATTATTATTATTATTATTATTATTATTATTATTATTATTATTATTATTATTATTATTATTATTATTTTTATTATTATTATTATTATTATTATTATTATTATTATTATTATTATTATTATTATTATTATTATTATTATTATTATTATTATTATTATTATTATTATTATTATTATTATTATTATTATTATTATTATTATTATTATTATTATTATTATTATTATTATTATTATTATTATTATTATTATTATTATTATTATTATTATTATTATTATTATTATTATTATTATTATTATTATTATTATTATTATTATTATTATTATTATTATTATTATTATTATTATTATTATTATTATTATTATTATTATTATTATTATTATTATTATTATTATTATTATTATTATTATTATTATTATTATTATTATTATTATTATTATTATTATTATTATTATTATTATTATTATTATTATTATTCCTCTGCACGATTGCCTACCTCGTCGCGGTGCAGAGGCCGAGTATGGGCAAAGAGTCTTGGGACCCTGTTCAAAGATGAGACCTGAAACCAAATGGCAATCAACAGGGCCGGATTAAGGTGTCATACGTACCGTGCCGATAATCAGCTAGGCTGGGGGCCCTGTATAAAAACTAGCCCAGTCGCAAACGGTGTCCTCAGATATCTGGCAGCCTCTGAGTGTAAAAGCCTTACCCCCGTATGGGAGCTCTGCGGGGGCGGACCGATTTTCTCGCCTTACTCGTGGGAACAAAATATGAATGAAAGAAAAAAAAACCATACTGAGACGATGAAGAAGATGGAGAAGGATGAAGGTACTTCAAGAAGGGGATTTGAGGAGAGCCCATCAAATAGTCCTTTTAGACGGTGCCCGGTATTACTGCGTACACCTCCAACTGCAGCTCGCTCAAATTCCTCACCACCGGCGGTGGTAAGGGAAAATGAGCACGAAGGCAGCATGGAGGCTAATGTCGGAGAAATATTCCAGAAGACTGATGGTGTTCTGGCCAAAATGAGAGCTGCAACTCTCAGGCAAACGAACGTCAGCTCGGAAATAAAAGATGGCATGGCGGTGCTCCAGGATGCCCTGGACACGTTAAAAAGCTTGTGGAGCCGGAAAACATGCACAAAAAGAATGGACAGCGGAACTCAAACGGAGATCCCAAGAAAAATGAGAGACTGTGCTGTCCAGACTGGCGAAAAGAGGGCATTTGATACCACGAAAGCCCAAAAAACGATGACTGTGATGCTGCCAGAAATAGTCACAAGTGGAATGCTGAAAAGAGGAGCTACTAGCCCGGCGGAAAAAGCGGCCATACCTAAAAAGAAGAAAGAGAAGGAAATGACTCCTCCACTTTCCGCCAACGTACAGCAGTGGACAGAAGTAAAGAGGAAAAAGAGGAGGGCCAGGCGAAGAACAAAAAATCTTACAGCCGAAGAGCCTAAGACAAAAGTACCTGAAGCTTCCCAAGATAAAGTAGCGGTAAATGCCAAAAAATTAAGAACCAAAGGACGTCGGCCCGCCGTTACCATCAAGCCAGCGGAGGGTAAATCATATGCGGATGTCCTAAGAAGCATCAAGGCGAAAGTTAAACCGGAGGAAACAGGTGCGGAAATAAAGGCAATCCGGCAAACACGGGATGGCATGGTTCTTCTTGAAATCACCGGCCAGAAAAGCTTGGGAAGTTTCACAAAGGCCCTAGAAGATGCAGTGGGCACTCTAGGTAGCGTGAAGAGCATCGTACAGATGAGGTCCGTAGCAGTGAACGATTTGGACTGCCTTACTGAGCGGACTGAAGTGGAGCAGGCACTGAGGAGGGATCTCGGAGATGTCGCAGTAATGAGGGTTGGTCTTACAGCGCCAAATTCGAGGTCACAACTGACAGCCATCGTTGAACTTCCTGAGCAAGCTGCCGAAAAGCTGCTGAAGCAGGGAAGGCTCAAAGTAGGATGGGTTTCTTGCAGGGTTACGTCACGGACCGATGTCAAACGCTGCTACAGGTGTCTAAATTACGGTCACGTGGCTGGTTCTTGCAGGGGACCTGACCGAAGCAAAGCCTGCTACCGCTGCGGAAAGGAGGGTCATGTTGCTAAGGCCTGTAAAGAAAAGGCACACTGCATACTCTGTGCCGAAGCGGGTGTGCAACAGGAAAGTCTAGGCCACACTCTAGGCACAGGGTTATGCAAGGTGTTCAGAGACGCTCTGAGAAAGGCCAAAGAGACTGGAAAATGATCAGCGTCCTCCAGGCAAACTTAAATCGTAGCCGAGTGGCAGATGACCTCCTGCATCAGCTTGCTCGGGAGAAGAGTTCCGACATACTGCTCATTAGTGAGCAGTATATGGACAGAACCACTTCTTGGTTCTCGGACGAGCTTGGTACGGCGGCCATTTGGATACCTGATGCAGCGAAAATCCCGGTACGAGAGCATGGGCGCGGGCGTGGGTTCGTCTGGGTTAAATACGCGGATATCACATTTATAAGCGTCTATCTGACACCCAACGAAGTCATAGCGGATTTCCGAGCGAAATTGGCGAACCTTGAGGATACGGTTTTGAACACGACGGGTCGCGTAGTGATTGGTGGCGATTTCAACGCTAAGGCAACCGAGTGGGGAATGCCCTACCCTGACTCAAGGGGAAGCGAGGTGTTAGGGTTGGCATCCAGAACCGGTTTACTTGTGCTGAATGTCGGCTCGACATCTACTTTTCGTCGACCGGGGTATTCAGAAACCATTCCCGACGTATCCTTTGCCTGTGAGCGCTTGGCCGCTTTGGTCGAAGGCTGGCATGTGATCGAGGACTACACGGGCAGTGACCATCAGTACATTGTATTCGTGGTCCGTGAGAGGCGGCAACTCCAAAGAACAATAAATAGCAGACCACAGCGCTGGAACATGGGGAGAATTGACGAAGCGGTATTTGCAGCGATCATCCGGGGAGGTGTCCAAATGCAGGTCGAGGGGCAGCCTGCAACCCCTCACCAGGCAGGGCCGTTGGTGGATGCCACTCTACGTCAAATCACCCTAGCCTGCGACCGCTCAATGCCTCGGAGGCGAATTCCTCATGGAAAACAGCCAATGTACTGGTGGACAGCCGAGATAGCTGACCTCCGGAGAGATTGTCTCCGACTGCGGAGAAAGGCTCAGAGAGCTAGAACGGAGGAGGAGGTTAGGATCAGGTCCTCGGACCACAAGGAGAAAAAGCGCCAGTTGCGACGTGCAATCAATCACAGCAAGGCGAGATGCTGGGAAGCACTGAGAGAGGATATAAACTCAGATCCATGGGGCTTAGGTTACAAAATTGTAACCCAGAAAATTGGGGCACTGAAAACCCCTCCGCCCATGGACATGCGGACCACAACGCGCCTAGTTAAAGCCCTCTTTCCAGTGCATCTCCAGCGAGCTGCTAGAGTATACAACCGGGATGGCGCTTCCCCGTTTACAATGGAGGAGCTGGAAGTGGCCATCCAATCTCTCAAGGTCAAGAAGGCCCCAGGTCCAGACGGTATCCAAGGAGAGATATTAAAGCTGGTTTTTCGGTATAATCCGAATATTCTGTTGAGTATGTACAATGCCTGTCTCTCAGCGGGAATTTTCCCCAAGTGTTGGAAGACAGCTAGGCTGGTACTAATCAGCAAGGAGAAAGGAGACCCGGAGCTGCCTTCCTCATACCGTCCGCTCTGCATGCTGGACACTGCGGGAAAGGTTCTTGAGAAGTTACTCAAGCCAAGGCTGTTGTCTGCCATCGAGGCAGCTGGAGGTTTGTCTCCGCGTCAGTACGGTTTCAGGGCTGGTCGTTCCACAGCAGATGCCATTGTGGAAGTCACATCTGCGATGAGCAGGGCCGAGGACCACAACCATTTCTCACGTCGTATAGTCCTCCTTGTGACTTTAGACGTGAAAAATGCGTTTAATTCGGCCAGATGGAGCGAAATGCTCCAAGCTCTAGAGCAGGAATTTCGTGTTCCGGAATATCTGCTAGGAATGATCAGCGACTACCTTGACGACCGTACAGTACTCTTCGATACGACTGAAGGACAAGGGAGTATCACTGTCTCTGGAGGTGCAGCACAAGGTTCAATCCTCGGTCCCGACCTTTGGAATGCCGCATACGACAGTCTGTTGCGATTAAACATGCCGGATGAGTCAATGCTGGTCGGATATGCGGACGACGTTGCCGTGCTTATAGCAGCGCGAAACGTGGAGCTCGCCCAATTGAAGCTCAATCAGACCATGCGGTCCATCCTTTCTTGGATGGACAGCCGCGGACTGTCGTTGGCATTGAGCAAGACGGAGGTCGTAGTGCTGACAAAAAGGAGGATGAACCTTGAGCTCCAGATGCGCATCGGCGAAGAAGAGGTGCAGACAAGACGGGCGGTAAAATATCTCGGCATCATGATTGACAGCAGGCTAAATTACTTTGAGCAGATCAAGAAGACTGCTGACAGGGCCGCAAATGGTGTCATGGCGCTGGCTCGATTGATGGCCAACATAGGTGGACCAAGATCGAGTCGGAGGCGGCTACTGATGTCCGCGGTCCAATCAGTCTTGCTGTATGGTGCCGAGATATGGGGTCATGCTATCGCAAAGGAGTGCTATCGGATAAGGCTGGGTCGGGTCCAAAGGCTGGCGGCGTTGCGAGTGGCGTCTGCTTACAGAACTGTCTCGGAGCCAGCTGTCCTGGTTATCGCTGGCGTCATTCCAATTGCCCTACTCGCAAGGGAGCGTCAGGCGATATACCGGAGAAAGGCCGAAGGAAATATAGAGTCAGTGCAGAAGGAAGAGCGGAATCGCACGCTTCGACAATGGCAGGAGAACTGGGAACTGGAGGAACGAGGGATATGGACGAGGCGGCTCATCGGGGAGGTTACCCCATGGGTAGAAAGACGACATGGAGAGGTAGATTACTACTTCACTCAGCTGCTGAGTGGACATGGATACTTTCGGGCCTATCTGCACAAGATGGGGAAGGCACGTTCAGCGGAGTGCATATATTGCCACATGCACGATGATGCTGAGCACACTTTTTTCATCTGTGAAAGGTGGGCTCGAGAGCGTGTGCAGCTAAGGGAAGTTGTACCGCGGTTCTCTCCGGACACAGTGGTGGGCCACATTTTACAGGGTAGGGGAGCGTGGGACAGTTTGTCACTCTTTGCGCAGAAAATACTGCGGAAAAAGAAGGTGGACCTAGACACCACAGAGGTCCAACCTACAGACTTTGGCTAGGCAGCAGCCTTCAAGGCGATGGCATTGGACCTAGCCCGAAGTAATGTGACAAACGGTTCCAGGCTAGTGTCCGTGGAGAGCGGGAGGTTTTTTAGTCGGTATGCCCAATATGGGAGACTCCGACATTTGTTGGACGCACGTGCGCCCTTCATCCATAAAGGATTTTCCCTTCTAAAAAAAAAAAAAAAAAAAAAAAATTATTATTATTATTATTATTATTATTATTATTATTATTATTATTATTATTATTATTATTATTATGATTATTATTATTATTATTATTATTATTATTATTATTATTATTATTATTATGATTATTATTATTATTATTATTATTATTATTATTATTATTATTATTATTATTATTATTATTATTATTATTATTATTATTATTATTATTATTATTATTATTATTATTATTATTATTATTATTATTATTATTATTATTATTATTATTATTATTATTATTATTATTATTATTATTATTATTATTATTATTATTATTATTATTATTATTATTATTATTATTATTATTATTATTATTATTATTATTATTATTATTATTATTATTATTATTATTATTATTATTATTATTATTATTATTATTATTATTATTATTATTATTATTATTATTATTATTATTATTATTATTATTATTATTATTATTATTATTATTATTATTATTATTATTATTATTATTATTATTATTATTATTATTATTATTATTATTATTATTATTATTATTATTATTATTATTATTATTATTATTATTATTATTATTATTATTATTATTATTATTATTATTATTATTATTATTATTATTATTATTATTATTATTATTATTATTATTATTATTATTATTATTATTATTATTATTATTATTATTATTATTATTATTATTATTATTATTATTATTATTATTATTATTATTATTATTATTATTATTATTATTATTATTATTATTATTATTATTATTATTATTATTATTATTATTATTATTATTATTATTATTATTATTATTATTATTATTATTATTATTATTATTATTATTATTATTATTATTATTATTATTATTATTATTATTATTATTATTATTATTATTATTATTATTATTATTATTATTATTATTATTATTATTATTATTATTATTATTATTATTATTATTATTATTATTATTATTATTATTATTATTATTATTATTATTATTATTATTATTATTATTATTATTATTATTATTATTATTATTATTATTATTATTATTATTATTATTATTATTATTATTATTATTATTATTATTATTATTATTATTATTATTATTATTATTATTATTATTATTATTATTATTATTATTATTATTATTATTATTATTATTATTATTATTATTATTATTATTATTATTATTATTATTATTATTATTATTATTATTATTATTATTATTATTATTATTATTATTATTATTATTATTATTATTATTATTATTATTATTATTATTATTATTATTATTATTATTATTATTATTATTATTATTATTATTATTATTATTATTATTATTATTATTATTATTATTATTATTATTATTATTATTATTATTATTATTATTATTATTATTATTATTATTATTATTATTATTATTATTATTATTATTATTATTATTATTATTATTATTATTATTATTATTATTATTATTATTATTATTATTATTATTATTATTATTATTATTATTATTATTATTATTATTATTATTATTATTATTATTATTATTATTATTATTATTATTATTATTATTATTATTATTATTATTATTATTATTATTATTATTATTATTATTATTATTATTATTATTATTATTATTATTATTATTATTATTATTATTATTATTATTATTATTATTATTATTATTATTATTATTATTATTATTATTATTATTATTATTATTATTATTATTATTATTATTATTATTATTATTATTATTATTATTATTATTATTATTATTATTATTATTATTATTATTATTATTATTATTATTATTATTATTATTATTATTATTATTATTATTATTATTATTATTATTATTATTATTATTATTATTATTATTATTATTATTATTATTATTATTATTATTATTATTATTATTATTATTATTATTATTATTATTATTATTATTATTATTATTATTATTATTATTATTATTATTATTATTATTATTATTATTATTATTATTATTATTATTATTATTATTATTATTATTATTATTATTATTATTATTATTATTATTATTATTATTATTATTATTATTATTATTATTATTATTATTATTATTATTATTATTATTATTATTATTATTATTATTATTATTATTATTATTATTATTATTATTATTATTATTATTATTATTATTATTATTATTATTATTATTATTATTATTATTATTATTATTATTATTATTATTATTATTATTATTATTATTATTATTATTATTATTATTATTATTATTATTATTATTATTATTATTATTATTATTATTATTATTATTATTATTATTATTATTATTATTATTATTATTATTATTATTATTATTATTATTATTATTATTATTATTATTATTATTATTATTATTATTATTATTATTATTATTATTATTATTATTATTATTATTATTATTATTATTATTATTATTATTATTATTATTATTATTATTATTATTATTATTATTATTATTATTATTATTATTATTATTATTATTATTATTATTATTATTATTATTATTATTATTATTATTATTATTATTATTATTATTATTATTATTATTATTGGGAGGTAAAGGCTGGTATATGGTCTCAGACAAACGTTCTACCAACGGACGTCTTGAAAAAAACTGGGAAACGCCTACTGTAATTATCAGCTCTGCCAGCAAATCCTAATCTCACCTCCTCGAAGGTAGGTAACATAGTTATCTGTCGGGCACCTCCTGGTAACATACTTAGTATGGCTAACGAGATAGGGTAAAAGCGAATATTTGGCGCTCTAACTAAATAAAACAAGTTGGTGCAGGACGGGCGTGTATTACTCGTACAAGCGCGAAATGCTCAAAATCCAAGCGCGTCTGTATTCGTAGCGAGCGGCGACTTAGTCGGCGTCTGTACTCCATGTTAGGAGCGGCCGGAATTAAAAACGGAGATGAGTAACTCCATAAAGACTCAGTTTATAAATATGCAATGGATAAAACAATATATATAAATACGCCAGGTGGTAATCTAGCTATGCTAGAGAATCCATCCTCCAAGGAGGCCGATCCCACGGATTCTGGGGGGGATCGCTTATTGCTAAAAAATAAATCTGTGCCAAATGACCCGGCTAGCAACCGGCGCTTAGAGGTATGCGGGCCTCTAAGTGTTAAATATGTTACCGAAGAACAGAAGAAACAAAAGCAGCAACCAAAAATGGGAAGTTACCCATTTCAAAGAAGCAACAAAATAGCTCGTTCTCCAATTAAAGGAGCATCAGCCGAACTCACTAAATGCAGTAAGAAACTGATCATCATACCAGAAAAGACGGTAAATGGAGGAACGCCGAAAGAAGGTATACACAAATTATCAGTTTCCCAAATTGAAACATCAAGGAAAATCCCTGAAGATATGGAGGAACAGCAACCTCAGAAAATACAACATCTGACAGAAATCATGCTGCAAGCTGCTGCCAAGCAGAAAAACATTAGTATGGACATCAAAAATGGCCTAATAAAGTTACAGGAAGCGATAGAAGTAATTTTCGAAGGCAGAACCCAAAGGAAGGAACAAACGAAAAATACCAGCGAAATCCCCAGCATAGGAGAGCAAAATGCAGCATTAACCTCCTCAAATGGTAAGAAACGAGGCAGAGAGATCTATGCAGATGAGCATGGTCAAACCGACACCCCTCCTGCATACAAGAAAGGAAGAGAAGCAGAAGAAAGTGGTTGGACACTTGTGCAAACTAGAACTTCAGCGCAGCGACAACCCAGATCGAACGAAGGTAAAGTACTGCCAGGAAAAAAAGAAGCAGCGAGTAGCCAAAGAACACGGAAGAGAAGAAGTAAGATGTCACACTCGGAAAAGCAGAAGAGTACAAGGCCCCGATCAGAAGCAATACTGATAAAACCCACCACAGGGAAGACTTACGCTGAAATCCTAAAGGAAATAAAAGGAAGGGTAAACCCTGAAAAAACAGAGATCGAAATCAGAGGAATCCGCAGAACTCAAAATGGGGATGTGCTGCTGGAAATGGGGAAAGGCCCGAAAGAAAAAGGTAAATTCACCAAGGAGTTACAGGAAGCTCTAGGGACTTCGGCTAGTGTAAGGAATCTCACACCAAAGACTGCGATAGAGATTAAAGACTTGGATTGTGTAACAACCATTGAGGAAGTTCAAAAGGCTATAAATAAGGAATTAACGGAAGTTGTCGAATGCATAATACATTTGACAGCACCAAATGGCAGGGAACAGATAACTGCGGTTGTAGTTATGGAAGAAAGCGATGCCAAAAAATTACTGGTAACATCGAAAATAAAAATTGGATGGATCAGATGCAGAATTAGGGAGAGAACAGAAGTTAAGCGATGCTACAAATGCCTTAACTTCGGCCACTTAAGGAGGCAATGCAAATATGAAGATCGTAGAGACTGCTGCTACAAGTGCGGACAAAAAGGACACACAGTCAAAAGCTGTAAACAAAAGGCAAGGTGCTTTTTGTGTGCAGAAATAAAAGCAGAAAGTCTGGAGCACGTGTCAGGATCCGGTTTGTGTAGAGTGTTTCGAACTGCACTTGAGGAGAGTAAAAAGCATAAAAATAATTAAGCTCTTACAAGGTAATTTGCACAGGAGCAAAACGGCCGATGATCTACTTTTACAGCTCGTCCGAGAAAAGAATATCGACGTAGTAATTATCAGCGAGCAGTACAAAAATAAAGATTATCAGAATTGGTTCTCGGATGTCACAAGTACAGCAGCCATCTGGGTAGTAAATCAAGGGAAAATACAAATTAACAGCCATGGAGCCGGAAATGGGTTTGTATGGATCACAAGGGGGAATAATAATAATAATATTAATAATAATAATAATAATAATAATAATTATAATAATAATAATAATAATAATAATAATAATAATAATAATAATAATAATAATAATAATAATAATTATAATAATAATAATAATAATAATAATAATAATCATAATAATAATAATAGTAATAATAATAATAATAATAATAATAATAATAATAATAATAATAATAATAATAATCATAATAATAATAATAATAATAATAATAATAATAATAATAATAATAATAATAATAATAATAATAATAATAATAATTATAATAATAATAATAATAATAATAATAATAATAATAATAATAATAATAATAATAATAATAATAATAATAATAATAATAATAATAATAATAATAATAATAATTATTATAATAATAATAATAATAATAATAATAATAATAATAATAATAATAATAATAATAATAATAATAATAATAATAATAATCATAATAATAATAATAATAATAATAATAATAATAATAATAATAATAATAATAATAATAATAATAATAATATTAATAATAATAATAATAATAATAATAATAATAATAATAATAATAATAATAATAATAATAACAATAATAATAATAATAATAATAATAATAATATTAATAATAATAATAATAATAATAATAATATAAATAATAATAATAATAATAATAATAATAATAATAATAATAATAATAATAATAATTATAATAATTATAATAATAATTTTAATAAGCAGTACGTTTTGCACAATTTAAATTTTGAATTTTTTCAAAGCAAATAAATATAAAAATAAATTTAAATTCCAAAATAATTTTTAATAAAAGTTTGTTTTGTTTTTTTTTTTGTAGTAAGATTTAATAATATATATTCACTTACTTCTCCGGAATTATTTTTTAAATTAATTCCGCACAAAATCCAAGTTTTCAAATCAATTTCAACCGATCAACTGAGAAATACTCAATAAATATTTAAAAGAGATTAGTTATCCATGTGTGAGTGCAAAAAGAATATACATTATGATTATACATAAAGCTAACGGTAGCTTTATACATAGTCAATTTGTTGGTGTTCTTCATTACAAACAGTACATACTATTGGGTTAAGAAGGTAAGAAGGTTAATGATTGGTTAAGAAGGTAGCACCTAACTGTGTCTTTTTGATACCACGACTCGCGGGTTATGTATATGAAGAACTTCTTAATAGTTCTTTTTCAGTTACTGCTCTCATACTACACATAAATACAAATACATATTAAAAACTTTCCATCTACAAATGTGAATAACAAAATATTTAGATGGGTACCGCTAAATCATACGATTCAAGCAAAGAATATCTATAATAAGAAGGTTCACTGGAAGTCAAAAATATTTTCACAAACACATTTACAAAACAAAAACCATTAGTTAAAGAAGCAAAGAACTATTGTAAATATTTTCTTATGTAAGAAGTTGTGAGAAAGAAAGAGTGCGATATAAACCATTTAAAAAACCACTTCATTTTTGCTATGTAATTTTAAATAGCCCACGGGAGATTTTTGTTTATTTATTTAGCCCACTAGAGATTTTTCATGTGTACAGTCGTCTGAAATTTTGTGTACGAATTTTTTTTAGAATAAACGTATTAAATTTATAAGAGTATGAGAATAAATAAATTTTGAATGATTAATTTTTTACAGATCCCTATATAAAATAATATTCGTTTCAAAAACATATGTTATTTCTTAAATATCATATTATTTTATTTTATTGGCTTATAAGGGAAGTATATTTTTTATCATTCATGTATTTTCAATATACAGTTTTTCAGGTATTGAAATAGGTAGTTAAAAAGAATATCAAGCGGTTTGTTTTTTTATGAATAATCCGATGCCTTTTTAGTTTCTGAAAAATTAAATTGTGCATTTTAATCATCAATGAACTAATAATACATATTATATTATAAGTAATATAATGCATTTAGATACCTGTTAATTTTATAAATAGGTAACAAAGTTGAATATTAATAATATGAACATATCAAATTTGAATAAATAATATTTTTTATTGATATGCATTTTTAAAAAAAAATTAGTATATAAGAAAGTACTTAGAAAAAAAAAATGCAGATTATATATCAAAATTAAGCAGTGTATGTTATATTTAAAAATAAATCAACTCTAACGCTTAAAAAAAGTTTTTATAAAAACTATTCTATACACAATTTTTTAAAAATGTTTCGAAATTGAGAAAACATCATCTTGTTAAGTGTTTGGTGTGCGGTGCTGAAACAAATTTTAATTTGGAATTAAACTAACTTGTAGTTATAAAGACAATATTTCTTTCATACAAAAAAATTGTTCGTTCATTTTTTTTCCACTTTGTATTTTGAATTTTTATCTCTCTTTCACAAATTAAATTCTTATGACTATCTATTTCTTACAATATTGGAAATCGACTGGCAAAATGGTGACCAACACATTGACAAATTATAAAATTTTATTCCAGTGAACCTTCTTATTATAGATATTCTTTGATTC
This sequence comes from Argyra leucocephala, assembly GCA_963942445.1. Classification (NCBI taxonomy): domain Eukaryota; kingdom Metazoa; phylum Arthropoda; class Insecta; order Diptera; family Dolichopodidae; genus Argyra; species Argyra leucocephala. Next base: position 9,101,518 of record OZ012682.1, read on the forward strand.
AAGTATTATTAAAATATAATTGGTACAGTCATTTTTTTGATATATAAAATTGTTAATTTTAAGAATGGATAACAAGAAGAAAAAATAAAGAGTTTAGTTTTTGAACAACTCGCAAAGAGTTAAGTTGTTTTATCATTTTAATTTTTTTAATAATTAATAAATAAAAATTTAGATGAAAAACATATTTGGTGCAGTCGGTAGGATCATTATTATTATTATTAATACATAATACTTATATGTAAAAACATTTTGTTAAAGTAGGCAACAAAGTAAGCCGAAGTAAAATTTAGTGGTTTATGTAGAAACGAACGCATAATATTGCACATATAAATATTGTAAAAAAATAATAATACTTATAAAAACATTTTTGTAAAAGGGGGCAACAAAGTAAGCCAAAGTAAAATTTAGTGGTTTATGTAGAACGAACACACTATATGAATATCAAAATTGGTCGTCAAACAAATAGAAAAAAATTATTTGATAGTAGCTCTAACTCAGCTATTAATACAAAGAATATATTCCAATTTTTAAAGGTGAGCCAGGTACTTTACCGTCTTTTATCGATTAAGTGACCAGAGTATTAGCTGATCATGTTATAGAGTGCAAAAAAATTTACTTAATATCAGCCGTCCAGGAAATTGGAATGAATGTAAAGAGAAATTACAACAACATTACAGAGCATCAAAATACCAGATGATAATCCCAAGAGAAATTGGGGGTTTAAAAGTAAGTAGCATTAAAGATTTAGATAATAAGTTAAAAGTATTGGTAGAAGACATAACAGAATATGTTGCTTTTGTTGATAATAGTCAAATAATGATGGATGTATTTAGTGGAATGATAGTTCAAAAAGTTAAAGAGCTTGTTTCAGGATCGTTAGCTTATGCAGTAATGTCGAAACATGATTTGACAGAAATTAGGGGTATAGTAAATAGTTTTATAGGTTTAGACAACAGTAATCTCAATACATATTTAACTCATGAAAATTTGAATAGAAGTCGTGAAAGTAAACATTTTTTTAGAAATAATAATAATAAAAATAGTCCTAATTATAATAATAATAATAGTAGAAATTTTAATAATACAAATTACGACAGCAAAAATAGATTTAATATAACAATGTTAACAACAATTCAAATTTTAAGAATAATAATTTTCAATCTCGAGTAAATGATCATTTTTATCAAAATAGAAATAAGTCTTTTCAGTTTAATCGACAATATAATAGATACAATGACAGATAAGAAAATAGACAAACTAGACCAATGGAAGTTGATCCAACTAGACAAACTAGTAGATCAATGGAAGTTGATAGCTTCAGAGGAAAAAATGAAACTAATTCAATTGAAGATATTTTTTTTATAAATTAGCCGCGGATCAATTTTTACGATTTTGACAATAGATAATGAAAAATATTCAGCCTTGTTAGATACAGACTCAACAATAAGCATTTTAAATGAAAATAGAATTTGTAATTCTAAGTTTAGTGTTTTAACTCCATTAGAATTTAAATATCCTAAAAATGCAAGAATGAGATGGATTGCAATGAAATTAGAGAAGCCGTACGATTTATTATTAGGTAAGGATTGGATAACAAAAAATGTTAAAGATATCAGCGTAGAAAACCAACAAATCAATATGACAAATGGAGTGAGTCTTCCATTCTCAAAAAAATTCTTCCAAAAGAAGTTAGTGTGTTAGAAATAAGTAAAGTTCAAAATCTTGAATTGGATCATCTAAATGAAAAAGAAAAATATATAACTGAAAAGCTAATTTCGAAATTTAGTAAATTCTTATATAATAATTATATAGGTGATATTTTGACAAACACCAACACAGTTGTACATGAAATTAAAACAACAACAAATGATCAAATTAATTCAAAACTTTATCGATATCCACCTAAACATGAAGCTGAAGTGAGAAATCAAATGGAAGAAATGGAAAAGCAAGGGATAATAAGAAAAAGTAAAAGTCGATACAGTTCTGCGATTATAGTAATACCGACAAAAAAGAGATAATTCAGGAATAAAAAAATTTCGAATAGTTGTCGATTATAGAAGGTCAAATCATGTCACAATAGACGATAAATATCCTTTAACCAACATCGATATTATTTTGGATAAATTGGGAAAATCTCAATATTTTAGCACTCTAGATTTAGCCAAAGGCTAGTATCAGATATTAGTAGCTCAAAATGATATTGAAAAAACTGCTTTCGTTACTCCAGCAGGTTTATATGAATATGTACGTATGCCATTTGGATTGAAGAATGCACCGGCAACGCTCCAGCGATTGATGAATGAAATTCTTCGAGAATATGTTAATCAAATTTGTGTCGTATATCTTGATGATATATTGATTTTTTCAACTACATTAGAAGAACATGAGAATTCATTAACTAAAATATTTAAAAGGCTACAAGAGCAAAATTTGAAAATTCAAGTGGATAAATGTAGTTTCCTTAAAAGAAATACAGATGTTCTGGGACACATATTGACAAAAGATGGGATAAAACCCAACCTTGAAAAAATAAAAAACAGTCAAGAGTTACAGATTCCAAGAACTGAAAAACAATTAAGAGCATCCTTAGGAGCAACTGGGTTTTATAGAAAGTTCATCAAAGATTATTCTAAGGTTGTATATCCTATGATTAAATATTTAAGAAAAGATAACAAGATTAATACATATGATCCACAGTATATAGCTGCATTTGAAAACTTAAAGAGCTTAATAACTTCACATCAAATTTTAAAGTTTCCAGAATATGATAAGCCTTTTGTTGTCACCACAGATGCAAGTGATAATGCTATAGGAGCAGTGTTATCTCAACAAGGTCATCCAATCTGTTATGTTTCGAGAACACTAAACAACCATGAAAAAAATTATTGTACTACAGATAAACAGTTTTTGGCAATTATGTATGCAGTAAATTATTTCAGGCCATATTTATATGGGAATAAATTTAAAATAGTAACAGACCATGTATCAATTAAATATTTAAACAACAAATATAAAGGAAAAGCATTTTCACAAAGACACCAAAGATGGCTACTAAAACTCCAAGAGTATAATTATGAGATTGAATATTTCCAAGGTAAAGATAATAAGGTAGCTGATTATTTAAGCAGATTAAAAATACAAAAATAATTAACGATGAAAATGATACAGCATCAAATTCACAATTATCTAATGATACGATACATTCAGTAGATGAACAACAACTAGACCAAATAGGAATAGATGATATCGTAAATAAATATAAAATACAAATCATACTCACTTACAGTCTTGAAGAAAATATAACAACACTTCATAACAGAAGAGTTATTGAAATAAATCCATTAGAAAATGAAAATCTAATTAAAGATATTTTAAAACGGTACATTAAGAAAGGATATACAAGTATTTATTCGGAAGTATCTGATACAGGCTATCATAAGGTTCAATTAATGTTAATATCAATATTTTCAGCTAATTTAAAAATTAAATTTATTCGAAGTACAAAAAGAGCCAAAGAAATAAAAACTGAAGAAGAATTACATAAACAACTATCTCTTTACCACACTAAAGAATCTATGCATAGTGGAATAAATTGGTGTTCACAATTTAAAAGACAAAATTTATTTTTCCAAATTAAAAGATCATATTAATTTAATTATCAATAATTGTATAAGTTGCCAACAAATTAAATATGATAGGAAACCAATAAGACCCAAATTTGCATTTACAGAGACACCAAAAGAAAAAAACGAAATTATACATTTGGACATATTTCATTTTAAAAAACAAGCTTTTGTTACAGTAATTGATAAGTTAACAAAATTTGCCTCAGCATACGTTATATACAGACCGAAACGGGAGAGCAAAGAAAACAATTATGATGGCACATTTTGCAAAATTTGGTAAACCAAAAAAATAATTATGGACAATGAATTTAGAGCGGAACAACTAATTGAGTATTTAAATAGAGAAAATGTTGAAATTCATCTAACAAAAGCAAATAATCACACTGGAAATGCTGATATAGAAAGACTACACTCAACCCTCTTAGGAAAAATAACATAAAAATATGGGAAATTTAAATTCCCGTTTTTTTTTTATTTTTTATTACACTTATAATATGTATAATTTATTTCATTTATTCAACAATACTATCTATATGTAATTATTTAATTTGTTGTGTTTAAATTTACTTAATTCAAATAAATATTTTTTTTTTTTTATTAATTATAAATATTATATAAGTTTAAATTTTATTAAATTACAATGTTTATAATATATTATATTTCATCAATTTGTTAAACTTAAAATCGTATTTAATTATAATTAAATAAATAATCACCAGTTTCCTTATAATGATGACTTTTGTCTCCCAGCTGTTCTCCTTGATGATTTTTTTCAAAGTGACCGATCTTTTACTTTTTTGAATTTATGTTTACGGTTTTCCTTTTACCTTCATAGATTTTCAAGTTCAAATAGTATATCAGTTCATTGCCCTTAACAGACGGTTGTATTATATAATATATATATAGTCGAGTAATGATATACAAAATAAAGTTACTCAACAGAAAAAACTCAGTAATATTATCGCTCAAAATAGTGAGACTCGAGTGAAATTTAATCGTTGCTAATTATACTCATTAAATGTCAAAGTGACAAATTGTAGAAATAGAAGAATAAAAAGGTAAGCAACGATGGATACACAAATATGTAAGTAAAATATTGAATATAAAATTATGATATTATTGTACAATAATATTGTTTATAATATATTTTTGATTAATAATTATGTTGTTTCTTTTACAGATTTAATTGTCCAACTGATGACCGGCTGTTCTGGATGTGGATGATGTGGACAGGTAAATATTCATTGAAATTTTATTGTTTTCTTATGTTGTTTTCTTTTTGTCTTTTTTTTAGGATTTTTTTAGGACGGATTGATGCTGCGCAGCTTGAGGCCGGAACATTCTCCCCCCCTTGGCATTACCCCAGGAATGCCAATATTTAGTAAGTAAGCATTAGTGAGTGGTCTTATTAAAATTTAGTCATAAGTTTCGCCTTGATTTGATTCTTATATTTGGTTTGTGTGTGTATTTAATTTCTTTGAGTTTTGTTTGTTTTTGTTTTTTTTTTTGTTGTTTTTTTTTTTGTTGTTGTTTTCACATATATGTGGTGTATTTGATGAATGATCGAATTGACCATAATGTTTCGGTTTATTTATTATTTTTTTTTTTTTTTCTCAATGAATTTTATTTGTAATGGCATATGTTGATTTTGTGTAGTCCTTTGTTATTCCTTATTTATTATTGTTTTTTATATTATTTGTTTATTAATTTTGTGTGTTATGTGTTAATGTAAATAAATAAGTCTTTTAATGTATATGATGTTGAATTTTGTATCTTCATATGTTGTGTGTTAATGATCTTGTTTTAAACATATTATTAATTTTATCTTCGATTTTAGGTTTTTAGATGAAGTTGATGATGAGCATTTAGCATGAGTACGATGGAGTGTTGGTGAGCATCCGGTTTTAAAGTAGCTGGATACACCAATGAAGGTGTTGAATTATTTTTAAGTTAAGTTTAAGTATTGTTTAGTACTATATATATTTTTTTTTTTTTTTTTTTTTTTTTTATTGTTTTAGATTATACGCGTTAATTAGTTTATATTATATAATTTAATTTATTTGATTATATTTCAAGTTTAACCGATTAATTTAATTTCGTTTGTTTTAACTTTATTTTAAATTTCATATTTTAAGTTTATTTATAAGTTTATTTTATTAATAACTTTGACTTTAAGTAGGTTTAACTGTTGATAGGATTGATTTTTTTTTTTTAAGCTTTAGTTTGTAAATATTATAAGTTTAAGTAGATTCGATTGTTGATAGGATAGAATTCGCTTGGGTTTTGGTTAGTTTATTTAGTCCCAGATTCGGTAGGTGATGTGGTTTCCCTTTCAAGTGGAAGTATGCATATTTTCGTAATTGGTCGTTTGATTATGTTATCTTTCGTTTTCAACGTAACGACACGAACCAAACCATCTGAACCAGGATGAGTTTCTATAATTCTTGCAAGTAGCCATCTGCTTGGTGGTAAATTTTCATTTTTTATTAAAACTAAATCGTTAATTTTTACATTGTCGTATGGTTTTAACCATTTTGGTCGTTGTTGAAGACGAGACAGATATTCTTGTGACCATCTTTTCCAAAATGTTTGTTGCAAACGTTGCAGATATTGCCATCTATTCAAACGATTGATATTTAAATCCAATAAACTTGGTTCTGGGGGTGTTAGTAATATGTCGCCGATCAAGAAATGTGATGGCGTGAGAGCTACCAAATCATTTGGATTGTTACGTAATTCACTTAATGGCCTGGAATTCAAGCATGCTTCTATCTGGATGAGAACTGTGTTAAACTCTTCATAAGTCATTAAAGCATTTCCAAGTGTTTTTTTTAAATGAGTTTTTACAGATTTTACACCAGCTTCCCATAATCCACCAAAATGTGGGGACCCCGGAGGAATGAAATTGAAATGTACCCCTTCATTTTCCAACGCTGTCGCGATGTCAATGTTCAATTGATTAATCATTTGTTGTTGACTAACTTGCAATTGTTTGTTGGAGGCCACAAAATTAGTACCATTGTCACAGTACATTTCAGCACATTTACCTCGGCGTGATGTAAATCGACGGTATGCTGATATGAAACCCTCTGCACTAAGATCAGTTACTAGTTCTAGATGAATTGCCTTTATTGTGAGGCACACGAATAGTGCAATATAACTTTTATATTTTTTTGAACTTTTTCCTTTATATGTTTTTAACTCAAACGGACCGCAGTAGTCGACTCCAGTATGGGTAAATGGGCGATTTATTGTAACTCGAGGTTTTGGAAGATTTCCCATGAGTTGACTTTGTCCTTTGGTTTTGTATCTGTGACATATCGTACAATGGTGTACGACATTTCTGATCGCGTTTCGAGCATTTAATATCCAATAATTCTTTGATAATATATTCATCATCAGTTGAGTACCACCGTGAAACGAATTTATATGAATTTTTTTTATTAGCAATCTAACAAATTTGGCTCGTTCCGGCAGGATGATTGGATGTTTTTCTTCAAATGACAGATCTGAATTTAATTTTAGTAAACGGTTGTAACGAACTTGGCGGTCCGAAATATTCTTGATTTCAATTGCGAAATATTGTTGTTGTACTATACGTATCCAGATTTTCTCTGCATTCGTAATTTCATTGTTTGTGAGATATTTAGTTTCGACTTTATTAGTTGACCTTTTAACATTATTAATGAATCGATACATGTATGCGGTGACCCGTAATAATTTTGTTAAAGACGAATATTTATTTTCCAACGTTCCCCAAAATTTGTCTGACTTCAATTCATGTACTGAAACTGTTTGATGATGAATTGTTAATTTTTTTTTGTCGATTGAAGTTTCCTTGACTATTTTGTGGTTTTTCCAGGTTTCTTGAGACTTCTGTAGCCAGGTAGGCCCATGCCACCACAAACGATGCTTTTCTAGATCCTCTGGAAACATTCCACGTGACGCACAATCAGCAGGGTTGTCCTTGGTGTCCACATGATTCCAAATATTTGCATCGACTCGATTATGAATGTCGGATACTCGATTAGCCACAAATGTTGTCCACTTGGTTGGGTGAGATCTTAACCAAGCTAAAACGATTTCGGAATCGCTCCATCCAAATATTTTAATCTTATTTTTAATTTGTATAGATTTCAATACCCAATTGATCAGTTTAGAAACTAAATGAGCAGCACACAGTTCTAATCTTGGTAATGAAATTGTCTTGATAGGAGCGACCTTTGTTTTAGATGTGATGAGGTGGATTGATCGGTTTCCATCTGAGTTTTCTACACACATGTAAATTACTGCGGCATATGCTTTAGTTGATGCATCTGCAAAGCCGTGTAATTCGATGTGAGTACATGTTTCTGTGTAATCAATCCATCGGTTGATAGTAATGTTTTCAATGAATTTGAGTTGTTCGAAATATTTGATCCATTCCACTGCCAGCTCTCCAGTAACTTCATCATCCCATCCTAAACCAGATAACCATAAACCTTGCATAAGTATTTTTCCCTTTATAATTATTGGTGAAAGCCAACCCAACGGATCAAACAATTTTGCGATTTGTGATAGTATCTCTCTTTTCGACCAAATCCCATGTTTTTCGTTCAAATTTACACAGTAGCTGCATGTGTCGTTCACTGGATTCCAACAAATTCCTAACGCCTTTATGTTTTGTGAATTTATATCGGGACAAGGAAGAGGAACTGCTCGATTGATTGGTTCTATGTTTTCTAACAGCTCTTTACAATTAGATGTCCATTTTCGTAATGAGAATCCACCAGATTTCATTAACTTCAATACTTGACTTTGTAACTCTGATGCAGTCTCTAAGTTATCTGCTCCTGATAACAAATCATCAACGTAAAAATCGTTCAAGGTCATTGTTGAGCCTAGAGGATAGTTGTTTTGTTCATCTAGAGCAAGTTGTTTCAGTGTCCTGGTCGCTAGATAGGGAGCACTTTTTGTTCCGAATGTCACAGTCAACAGTTTGTAGTCTTGTATGTATGTGTTCTCAACTTCTCGCCATACAATCCGTTGAAAGTCTGTATGATGGGCCTTGACCTTTATTTGGCGATACATTTTTTCAATATCTGCAGAGAACGCTACCTTGTGTTTTCTCCATCTAACCAATATTGACGCCAAATCATCTTGCACTGTAGGACCAGTCATCAGCATGTCATTCAAGGATTTTCCACTTAAGGTTGCTCTTGAAGCATCAAATACTACTCTTAACTTTGTAGTGGTACTGGAAGTCTTAATGACAGCATGGTGTGGGAGATAACTGCAATTAAATGATGTTGCTAAAGAGTTCTTTGCACAATTTTCTTCAGTTGTATGTAGTAGTTCCATATGCCCAAGTTGTAAATATTCTTTGATGCACTTTTCATAATCATCTTTCAATTGTTCATCTTTCCTTAATCGATGTTCCAATTGGTATAACCTTGATAAAGCGATATTTCTGGATTTTCCAAGATACATTTCTTCTTTTCCAATTTTAAACGGGAGTTCTACCTCATACTGTCCGTTAGACAGTCTCGAAGTTGTTTTCTTGTAGATTTCTTCACACATACTTTCTTCCTCGGTATACATCGTAGTACCAGTGATTTCTTCAAGTTCCCAAAATGATTTCAATTGTTCATCTAGCTTATCACATACATGGAAATTGTTCACTTTCTTTGATGATTGACCAGTTCCCAATATTTTTCCAGATAAGATCCACCCTAATGTGGTTTTTTGGGCAATGGGTGCTCCGACTTCTGCTTTTATTAAACCTTCCAAAATGATTTGTCCAAAAATATCTGATCCTAGGAGTAGATCAATTTTATGCGCTTTATAATAATACGGATCTGCCAGATCTATCCTTTGTATGTGTTTCCACTGAGTGCCATCTATAGTTGTGGTTGGTAGGATGCTTGCTAATTTGGCCAAAACAAATCCAACAACTTCGATTTCGAATTTTGTATCTACTAACGACTTTATCTTGAATTTAACCTTAGACTGTATACTTTGGTGTTGATTGTCTCCTATTCCATGTACCTTTAGTTGTATAGATTCCTTCTTCAAACTTAATGTTTGACAAATATTTTCAGTTACAAAAGATGCTTGTGATCCTTGATCGATAAGAGCTCTTACAACAAGTTCCTCACCGGTGTGTGATATGATGCCAACCAGTGCTGTAGCTAATAAGCTTTGACCTTTGCTTTCCTCTTTGATCACAAAAGTGTTGACATCTGAATTGCTAAATTTTGTGGTATTATGTGGAACAAAAGGAGTTTGTTCGGGATTCATTATGTGATTTGTCTGAACTGAAGTTGATGGGCTAGAGTTTGATATAATAGTGTTTCGAGTAGGCGTAGTATGATGATTCTGAATAGTCGTCCTAGTTGAGTTCTCTTGACGATGCAATAATGTGTGGTGTTGTTTCTGACAATGATAACAGCGGTGCGAGCTGGAACATCTACTGACAGTATGACCGGATCCTAGACAATTGATACAAAGTTCCCTTCCCTTAACAATGTCGAATCGTTTACTTGGATTCAGCTTTAAGAACCTTTCACATTTTCTCATGTTATGTTGACCTGAACAAAGTGGACAGGATACTCCAGTACCGACGTGGAAAACATGAGATGGTGATGCTGGTTTATTGTTGAAGGGTGTTTTTATTCTACGTGACCCAAATTTTTTGACTTCGATAGATTCTAACGTACGGAATCGCATTTCGAGGAACTGTTTCAGTGTATCCCATTTTGGTAGATCTTTCGATTTACTGATTTCCTGTTCCCAAATTTGATGAGTTTCTGTTGGTAGTTTTTGGACAATCAGATAGACCAGAATAGGGTCCCAATTTTCAGTTGATACATCTAAATTAGTCAACGCTTGAAGAGATTCAGATGTCGTATCTAATAAAGTTTTCACACTTTGAGATGATTCATGTATCATGTTATATTGTGAAAAAAGAACCTTAAGTTGTGTGTTTACAAGAACCTTTTTGTTGTCGTATATGTCTTTCAACAGCGTCCAGGCAGCTTCATAATTCCTTTCAGTTACCTGAAAATGACGTAACAAATGCTCCGCTTCTCCAGTCAAATGAATTTTTAAATATTGAAGTTTTTGGACTGCATTCAAATTTTCATTTTGATCAACCAAAGTTTTGAATATGTCATGAAAAGCTGGCCATTTGTTGTAATCCCCACTAAACTTATCCAAACAAATTTTAGGCAACTTCAATGTGCATTCTCCCTTACCCTTTACACTCGTGTCATGATTACTATCTTCGTTGTTTTGTTTCTCCGGATACTCTTCATCGAAACGGTTTTTAATGAACTCGTAGTTGGTGTAGAAATATGATTCCACTTGTGAACAAACATCTTGCTCGAGATAATCAATCTTGGCCTTGTTACTGTCCCTGTGCCTTTGTGTTATGAGTTCTAGATGGCCGCTTTCAAATGAGTCCCAATGCCTTTGGAAGACTTCTAGCTTTTTGAGGTAATAGAATTTTGTACGTCTTGCTCTGCCATCTTTTTTGTAATTAAGTACGAAAGTCTCTAGCATTTCCTTTCTAGCGAATTGTTGTGCAATTAAATCTTCCATTTTTTTTGTTTTATTATTTATTACGAAGTAGTTTAAAAAATTCTTGAAATTTTTAAAATTTACAATCCTTAAAATCTACTAAATTTATTTCTATTTTTTTTTTTTGGTTTTATTATTTATTATTCAACTTAGAAACTATTTAAATTATATTATTTAATTTTATTTAAATTTTATATTATTTAATCAAATTTATTTTAACCTTTAGTTTATTTAATCAAATTTATTTAAATCAATTTGTTATTCTTTGTTATCAATTTGTAAGTCTTTATTTTTATTGAAATATAATAAATAATTATAAAGAAAATATTTCAAATTTCAATTACATCGATCTTTATATTAAATAATTTATTTCACTTTTCATACCCTATGATGCTCTGTGATTATCCGGCTCTGGTATCCGGTTCGAAGGACCAAAATGTTATATGGGAAATTTAAATTCCCGTTTTTTTTTTATTTTTTATTACACTTATAATATGTATAATTTATTTCATTTATTCAACAATACTATCTATATGTAATTATTTAATTTGTTGTGTTTAAATTTACTTAATTCAAATAAATATTTTTTTTTTTTTTATTAATTATAAATATTATATAAGTTTAAATTTTATTAAATTACAATGTTTATAATATATTATATTTCATCAATTTGTTAAACTTAAAATCGTATTTAATTATAATTAAATAAATAATCACCAGTTTCCTTATAATGATGACTTTTGTCTCCCAACTGTTCTCCTTGATGATTTTTTTCAAAGTGACCGATCTTTTACTTTTTTGAATTTATGTTTACGGTTTTCCTTTTACCTTCATAGATTTTCAAGTTCAAATAGTATATCAGTTCATTGCCCTTAACAGACGGTTGTATTATATAATATATATATAGTCGAGTAATGATATACAAAATAAAGTTACTCAACAGAAAAAACTCAGTAATATTATCGCTCAAAATAGTGAGACTCGAGTGAAATTTAATCGTTGCTAATTATACTCATTAAATGTCAAAGTGACAAATTGTAGAAATAGAAGAATAAAAAGGTAAACAACGATGGATACACAAATATGTAAGTAAAATATTGAATATAAAATTATGATATTATTGTACAATAATATTGTTTATAATATATTTTTGATTAATAATTATGTTGTTTCTTTTACAGATTTAATTGTCCAACTGATGACCGGCTGTTCTGGATGTGGATGATGTGGACAGGTAAATATTCATTGAAATTTTATTGTTTTCTTATGTTGTTTTCTTTTTGTCTTTTTTTTAGGATTTTTTAGGACGGATTGATGCTGCGCAGCTTGAGACCGGAACAGAAGATAGAGAGCTTTCAATTGAGATGAAGATACAGATGGTTATAGGAAACTATAATGATCGTTATCAGTCAACAATAAAATATACACCTGGAGAAGCTAAAGAAAACGTAGATGTTAGTAAATTGCAAGTTAATATAAATAAAATGAAAACTCAAGTTATAAATAAAAGAAAACTGTAATAGGGAAAAGTATGTAGAAAATAGATCAGTAGGAGCTATTAGAAATTATAAGCGTCTTAGGCATAAGGACGAGCCATATTATAGACATAAGCCTTTATTAAATGTACATTATTCGAACATTAAAGGACCTTTAAAAGCTTTAGGTTTTCAACATAATAATAACGATAAGTCTTTTAATAACGATAATGACAGTAATAATAATGATGTCGGCAATCTTAACAATACAGCTACCGATAGCTCTACTACAAGTTAACTTGCTATATGAAGAAGCCTTAAATAAAATAAAAGAAAACAATAAACAAATTACAAGTTTTTCATTGCACTGAGATTAAATAATAAAATTAAGATTTTTTTTTTTAGAAAATAAGATAAACAAAATTCAAATCAATATTAAATCAATTAGTATAATTTTTAATACATACTAGCATTTAAACCGCAGAGAAAAAAAAAATGGAATTATATTAAATTGACTTTTACATATATTGAGCTTCTTAATAGTTCTTTTTTTTAATTACCTCTCTCGGACTACACATAAATACAAATACATATTAAACACTTTCCATCAACAAATGTCAATAACAAAATATTTAGATAAGTACCGCTAAATCATACGATTCAAGTATGATTAAAATATAATTGGTACAGTCATGTTTTTGATATATAAAATTGTTAATTTTAAGAATAGATAATAAGAAGAAAAAATAAGGAGTTCAGTTTTTGAACAACTCGCAAACAATTAAGTTGTTTAATCATTTTAATTTTTTTAATAATTAATAAATAAAAATTTAGATGAAAAACATATTTCGCGTGACCTATTTCTTGTTATTAATTGTTATAGTTGGTCATTCTTTCATCTTCACTCGCCCCAGGGACTCAGTACTAGAACCACCCTGTTGGTCAGATCTCCTATTTTAAAGGTTGATCAGATCTCCTATTTTGCTTTCCGCGATAAAACCTATATTGCTGGGGAAAGCCTCACCTAGAGTCCGGAGTCTGACTCTAGCTAATGCTGGGCAGCTGCAAAGGAAGTGTTGAAGAGTTCCAGAGTTCAACACTTCCTTTCTGCGTCACTTCCACTTTTGCTTCATTCTTATTCTTGCAACTGCAACATTGAGGATTTAATAGAATACCCAGCTTGGAAGTGTAGTTTCCTATTGGCCAATGACCCGTGCTGATGGCTACTACTCTTGATATATCAGTACGGGATCTGGTTAAGAGTTGTTTGGTTTTATTGATATTATACAAAGGTCATGTTTTCCTCGAGGTCGCACAGGTATTTAGTCTATGCCACCTTTCATTCGCTCTGGCCAGAAAGTATGAATGGATGCGCTCCTTGATGACTCTCATTGGAGAGTGGGTTAAGAAGACAAATCAAAAAAGATTTATCACAAATTTCAAAAATACAAATTATTTCTATTAATTGCTTATTCATCCTATTAATTGCTTCATATTTACTATGCTTCTATACTTCTTCTATACTATTGCTTCTACACGCTGGGTGGCGCAGTAGGTAGACCGAAAGGTCCCAGGTTCGATTCCCGCTGAAGTCAAAAAAAAAAAATGCTTTATGGATTTTTCGACCTGGTCCAGTACCCTTTGTCATTGGGATATAATAAATGGCAACAAATAGTTGAGAGTATAATCTGGTAACAATAATTAAGTACATAATTAATAGTCACATTAAATCTTACGCCGATGACTTGAAAATTTATAAAAAAAGATTAAAAGTAAAATGATGTAAAGGTTTTAAAAAATTTATATTTATATAAATTTATTTTGTAAAAAATACATTTTACAATGAAATTTTGGTCGATTTTTATAACTCACAGAGATCTTATTGACTTATTTTAATAAGTTATAAAGTCAATCAAAATGAAAATTAGGAGTTGTATAGGTAGTCTAACGCTATAAATACCTACTGATGAGTTCTAGTAGTGCTATGATGAACGAAAGAATTCCTGAAAATAATATTATTTTAATTTTTTTTTTTTTTTTCTTTCGCTTTATAAATTTTCTATTATAAATTTCTTTTCTTTATAAATTTATTTTCTTTATTGTTAAGTTCTTTAGGTTAAGGTTTAATTTAATTTAATTGAAGAGTTATGAATTTGCTACACATTATACTTTATATATTCCTATAGAGACTTACCGTCTCATGTATATGTACGAAATAAAATAAATAAATAACTATAAATAATAATTATAAATGAATAGTAAAAACCGCTGTTGGGGTTTCAAACTCAGTAGATATAGATGATATAAAAGAATGTATAGTGTTTCTTACGATTAGAGAATTAAGAATGAACTCAATTAATTAAGTAAGGAAAATTATTATATTATGAGGAAGCAATTCAAAAGTCTTATTAAAATCTGTATAAATTTCGATTGAAACCCATCTACCATGTTATTAATAAAGTTAGATGTTGACTCAACAAGTTTAGTAACGGTTGATTTAAGCTTTATAAAGCCATGTTGAAAAAGCGACACAAAAAACTAATAGAGAAGAAATCACGGAAAAATTCAAAAATGACATTAGAATCACTACTACCAGAGTTTACGAATTTTCAAAAAAAATTTTAGATTATTTTTGATATTATATAACATGTTTTGTACATAATTCAAATATAAATTATCCGATTTTGTCTTAAATTCTTTCAATAAATTTAGGAAAACATCAAATTATTCTTGCTTTTAATAAATTTATGCTAAGCTTTATTTTTCTAGTTTTTAATTTTTTAAGATTTTTAGTAAACCAGGGCAGAGCGGGCTGGTATTGTAACTATTGTCACTAACTAACGGAACATATTGTGAAATAATAAATTGAATAGTTTTTTTAGAAATGACCAATTGCGATATTTAAATTAGAAGAGGTCAAAGAAGAAAAATCATAAGAGCTCAGATAGGTATTAATGGCGTCAAAATTGGCTTTAAGCAAATTAAAACGATTAGAAACTGCTTAATTAACGTTAGGGGATATAAGAAAGCCAAAAGAAAAACAAATAGGAGAATGATAATCATCAATTTCAACCAGTTCAAATGAACAATTAATGATATTAACATACAACCTAATTTATCGTAAATAACAAATCTAACGGAAGATTTAATGGAATTGAAAGGGTCAATTACAAACCACGTGTAACTAACTAAATCTAATGAAACAAAGCAGGCTTCCTCGTCATGCGGAACCCATTTAAAATTAGGTAGATTAAAGCCACATAAAAAATATAAAGAATATAAAGATTAATAATGATTTATGATAATTTTTTAACTGTGCTTCTATTTTAACAGCAATTATTTCTATAATATCGATAGAGTCACGTTGAGAAAGTAATAATTGCGAAGAACAGAAAGTATTTTTAACAGCTAGCAATACACCACCACCTTTACAAATTATATACGATAAAAATAATCAACAATCATATCTATCTTTTCTATAAACAGTGTAGGAAAAAGGGAAAATTTTTAGTTTATGTACTGATCAAGTTAGTCATGTTTCAGTCAAGACAAATAGATTTAAATCTAATGCAACAGCGTCTAAAAAAATATTAGAGAAATATTAAAGATATTAAAAACTTATTTCCATAATATATTCCTGAAGAATATTTATATTTTCGTGCATTATTAAAAATGATTAAATATTAAGAGTGTATTTAATTATATAATATATGTAACTAATAAGAATTCATAATATTTTTAATGAATACAATAAGCTGTTAAAAAACACATTTGTTGTTAAAGCTGTGAAAAAACACGTTTTTTTAAATGTTAGTTTTTAAAGGCTATGCAGAAAAGCTGTGCTTTTATTTTTTTTTTAATTGTATATATTTATAATTATAATCAATTATAAATATTTTTTTATATAATTTTATGGGATGAACACCCTAACTACTTTTACACAGTATAAAATATTCGTAAATTTTTTTTTACTATTTACTTATAGAAGAAAAACAGGAGTCGCAATGGGGAATTGACTGTCTCCATTTATAAGTGAAATCTTCATGCAAATTGAAGATAAACTACACAAAGAAGGAAATTTACCAAAATATTGGATAAGGTATGTAGACGACGTGTTCTCTATCATCCACCGGAAGGAATTAGACAAGATCCTGAACAACCTTAACAACATTCACGAGAACATAAACTTCACAGCAGAAATTGAAGAGAATCATCATAATTTAGTATCTAAGAGAAGTACTGAAATGAAATTCGCAATCTACAGGAAACTGACGAACACCCAAAGAATAGCCTCAAGTACATCAAATCATAGCTTCCAACAAAAAATGGCCCATTTCATTCAATGATCCATAGACTAGTGATAGTTACTATGAAAAACAATAAATATAATGAGGAAACAAATTATATTATCGAAGCAGCTGAAAAAATTGGATGCTCGAGCACAACAATTACAACAATTATCAACAAGAAAAGGAGGTATATGAAGAGGGATGATATGACAGTGAATATTAGACAAAAAGTATCAAACGCAGGAAAAAGTAGCGGCTTCCGTAGGATAAAATGGGACGCAAATAAACTAAACACTGAATCGAATGTTATACAATACCAATGCAACATACAAAGGAAACTTGAATCGGTACAAGAAAATAATGAAGAACAATCATATAATGTGAATAGCGAATGGGGAAAAGCTGAAGAAGCTATAAGTTCAGCGGCCAGAAATACTGTAGGTGTTATACCTCAGCAAAGAAACATAGAATGGTTTGACAGCGAACGCGAAACAGCGATAAATATTAAAAACATTGCTAGACTAAAAATGCTACAAAGAGATACAAGAACAAATAGAGAAAGTTATAGAGAAAAAAGGAATTATATATTAGTTAAACAATGAAATAAAAATAAAAAAAAAAAAAAAAAAAAAATATGCGAATAAAATACGTAGAACTAAAAAAAAACAAATACTAAAAAGAAAAATAGAACAAATACAAAACAATGCATATTACAGAATTACAGAATATACAAATACAGATTACAATGCATACAGCAGAGCCATTCATTATGACACCTGCATACGAAAAAGTTAGACTAGCTATATATAAATTAAAGAACGGAAGAGCTCCTGGAGAAGATAAGCTAACAGCTGAGCTTCTAAAAAACGTGGAGAATTTCTGCATAAAAAGATACATAGCTTAATAATTATGTTTATGAGTGGAGCGAAAGAAAAAATAAAAAACATAATATAATTTTTGGTTTAATTTAGGTTTAATTTAGCAGGTTTTTGTTTTAATTAAAAAAGGTTGTTTTGTTACAGGGTGACATAACTTCCCCACCCTTTGACGAAGGCTCCGACGAAGTTATTTTAATGGTTTCTTTTTTTTTATTACAACAACATTTAAACGTATAGAATACTAGTACAATTAGAATTACAGTTATTATTATTTTAATAGGATAATGAAAATTTTTTTCAATGTTATTTATATACAGGATTTCTTTAATATTTTTTCTATTATTTTCAATGTTCTCTAAATGTAATTTATCAAAAATCAATTCAAAATTATTAGTTTTTTCTTTTATAATAACATTGGGATTTGGTAAAATAATATTATCTTTTACTTCAATTTCATAATTTTTATACATTACATTATCAAAAGTTATTTGACATTTTTCAAATTTAATTAAGTTTGTACCTTTAATAGTGGTTTCAAAATCATTACAATTATGGTTAATTTTAGTTATTTTAATATTTTTTGTTACAATTGTTACTTCAGGTTTTATAAATAATTTAAAATTACAATTAGCTTCTTTTTGATTAAATAGATTCACAATACATTGGTCTTTTATTTTTTTTTAAATTATTCTTTAAATTTTGAGATACATTAGTATAATATATTGTTTTTGTTTCGTCAATCAAAATTTCCTTTTCTTCGGTATCTAATATTTTATTTTGTTTGTTAGGTAGGGGCATTATAGAAATTTTTGTAAAGATTTTAGTTGAAAATTTGGGTATCATTAGTATAATGATAATTTCCTTTCCAAATGTGGCGATATTGATTTTAATATTCGCTAAAGCGTTCAAGTTGGATATCATGTTGAATTCGTCATCATTTAGTATATTTTTGGATTGGATACCTAATCTACTAAGTAGTATGGTTTGTTCTATGTCGTCGATGTAATTTCTAAGTCGGGAAATGTCGTAATTAATTTGGTATAAGTATTGTATATATATCATTTGGTCTTTGATTCGTTGGATTCTGTTATTTAGGTCTTCAGTTATGTTTTGAATTGAATTGTCAGTTATATTCTGTGTTTGTTCAATTAGGGCGGAATTAATTTTTACTTCTTGTTATTTTCGTTAAGTAACATTTTGTTATTTTCCATAAGTGTATTCAGTTTATTATTTATTTCAGTTTCGTCGTTGCTGTCCATTACGCCTGCTAGAAATTTGAAGATATTTCCTCCACCGTTGAAAAGTCCTCGTTTTCTTATAATATGTGAATGTGAAAGTATGTTATTTATTTTTGATGTCAGAGCATTGTAATTGTGAAGTACCGTGTTCAGTATTGGTCCTGTTAAAGTAGGTTTGTAGTTACTCAGTAAATTTTTCCTACAATTTTTGTTACGAACAATCTTTTCTATTTACCTACAATCAATCTGCTACCCAAAAACTGTTTTCTATAACCTTTTTTATTTATATTTTAGTATTTTCTTTTTATTTCTACCTTTTATTTATTTATTTAATTTTAAATTAAAGAAATTTAGGTATCAATATAATTTTAATTACAAACTTAATGTATGTAGGCACTACATTCAAAAAAATTTCCTGAATCACTAATTTTCTATATTCATATACTTAGGTAGGTACACAAATATTTTTTTATTTATTTGATATTTTTTTGTTATATTTGTTATATTTTTTTACTTTTTCTTTTAATTTCTAACTAATATATTTTAATTTTAGAAAATAAATATACCTATCACAATAGTTTTAATCACAAACTATGTTTTACTAACATTAACTACATTAATAACTTTGCTTAAATTTTAAATTTTTAAACATTCAAATTTATTCTGCTATTTATTTTGCTATCTAAAAAACATATTTATTCATTTACTTTTTACTATTTTTTTACACACACCTTTTATGTCAAAATATTAAATTATATTTTAACTAGGGGCCCCTGTTGAGTAATTATATTTCAAGTTGAAGTCAAATTTAAAGTTTTAAAAGAAACAGTAATTTACGTACTGACATAGACTTCGCACGATATAGCAGAAACCCCTCGTGTTTAATAAAAAGTTTTGTGGTTAGTAAATTTTATTTAGGACACATAAATACACGTCCCTCCTATACTGCTTCGTTTCCGATATATTCCCTATAGTAAGTGGCATTTAGTGGATAAAATTACTAAAAATAAAAAATTTTGTCATTAAAGAGGTGTGTATATATATACCTACATAATACATAATTTTAATAAAAACTATATTATTACTACAAATAACCAAAATTTAGACACAGTTACTTAAAAAGATAAAAATGAAGAATTCAAGGGATTTGTTTTTTTGCTGTTTTTAAATTTGTTATTTTAGATGAATTTGTTTTTTTGTTTTTTTTTTGGCATATGTACATAGATTCATTTGCAAGTAAATATGTAAATTATAATAACTGATTTGTTTGCTTTTGTTTATTATTTTAATAAGATCTCACTTATGCATAATGTATTTGCTGAATAATAATATCATATGAGTACAAAACTTTCAGCTGTGTGCGCATTTTTGTTTTATATACAATCTTATATATTAAATATATTAGAAGTTCATTAAGAAGTAGGAGAATCGAAACAAAATAAAAAGGTGTCTACTGCGCAGGACCTTAAATGCTTGTCAATTATAATTATAGATAGGTACTCTAACTCTACTATATAAAAATAAATTTGCTAGTCATATGAACAATTCAACTGATTTTTTTGTTTTTGCTTTTTTATATTTTTTAATTGAGATGAATTTGTTTCTTTGTTTTTTTTTTGGCATATGTACATAGATTCATTTGCAAGTAAATATGTAAATTATAATAACTGATTTGTTTGCTTTTGTTTATTATTTTAATAAGATCTCACTTATGCATAATGTATTTGCTGAATAATAAGATCATATGAGTACAAAACTTTCAGCTGTGTGCGCATTTTTGTTTTATATACAATCTTATATATTAAATATATTAGAAGTTCATTAAGAAGTAGGAGAATCGAAATAAAATAAAAAGGTGTCTACTGCGCAGGACCTTAAATGCTTGTCAATTATATCTATAGATAGGCACTCTAACTCTACTATATAAAAATAAATTTGCTAGTCATATGAACAATTCAACTGATTTTTTTGTTTTTGCTTTTTTATATTTTTTAATTGAGATGAATTTGTTTCTTTGTTTTTTTTTTGGCATATGTACATAGATTCATTTGCAAGTACATAATGTAAATTATAATAACTGATTTGTTTGCTTTTGTTTATTATTTTAATAAGATCTCACTTATGCATAATGTATTTGCTGAATAATAATATCATATGAGTACAAAACTTTCAGCTGTGTGCGCATTTTTGTTTTATATATAATCTTATATATTATATATATTAGAAGTTCATTAATGAGAAGGAGAATCGAAATAAAATTAAAAGGTGTCTACTGCGCAGAACCTTAAATGCTTGTCAATTATTATATTTTAATTTTTAACTTTTGTTTAAAAACAAATGATAATTCTTTCTTTATGAAATAACAAATAGGAAATAATAATAATAATAAGTACTCTGTAAGACTATAACTACTCATAACTACTATGTAATCTGTATCTATTTAAGTGCTCCAATTAAAAAAATAAAATTCTTCTAAAAAATTTTGCTCACAATAGATATTTGATTACTAAGTTGCTCTAAACTGTTCTAAAAAACTTCAGTACAAAAAAGGTCAACTTCTTTTGCCAAAAAAGTTCAATTAATGGAATACAATGGATACAAAAAAACTTACTCCAGATTGTTCTAGAACTATCTGGAACAGGTTACTGAATAAACCTAATATTCTACTATTTTTCAATTGAAGTATGTACTTTTAGTTTGGTTATTGACCGTCAAATGGTTTTTTATGTAGATTTTAATAAATATATAATTTAACTCTAGTTTTCTTTTAAAATAAATTGTCAGTTTTATCATAAAGTTATAATAATATTACATATACAACGTATGCGATGCGAAATAAAAAGTTTATATTGTTTATTTAAATGAAAAAGTTACCTATTTAAAATTTTTTTTTTATTATTTACTTTTTAGTCATAAATTAAGAGATGTTTCTTTTTTATTCGAATTAAGTATTATAAAATTTATAAAATAAATTTGAACAATAAAATGTTAACATAGGTTCGATAAACATAACATATCACAAATATACTAGTAAGACTTCCTAACCAAAATACAGTACAAATTATTAGAGGCCGTCACGCAATTTCGTAAATTTACGATTCGTATTATTTTGGTTATTTTATATCGCTAGTTTGCTACACTTCATACTAAAAACCAAAAAAGTTTGCTACACTTTCATACAAAAGCTTTATAAACCAATGGATGATAAAATACGAAATCGTAAATTTACGAAAGAAAAATAAGAAGCCTCTGAGCTATTTAATTTTCATGTCGTATCTTCGTATCATATTCAAATATCAATAATAAACAAAAACAAATGCAAATTATCAACAAAATATTAATCAAATTAATTTTTTCATAACAAACTTAACATTCAAAAATAAAAATAAATTTAAATTTAAAATTAAATGTGTAAGTGAAATTTTTATAAAAAAGAAAAATAAAAAATAAATTAAAATAAACATTTGTATTTACTTTTGAAATGTTTTCTAGAAGCATCGATTCAGCTGTTATTACGAATTTATGAAATGAAAAATACAAAATTTACAAATTTACTCTTCACGCAAAATTGACATTCGTAAACATTCGTAACATTATTGAACTAATAAAAAATAAAATTAAAAAACAAACAAATGCTAATTGGTATTTTTTATTAAAAACATATTGTTTTTTGTTATTAATTATGTTATATTATAGAAATTAGTATTATAATACATAATAATAAAAAAAAATATTTTTTTAATAAAAAAAAAAACAAAATTGAATTAATCGCGAATCGAACTCATAAAAGTGATATTCGTGATATTAAAACCTGTATTAATAATATTAACCTACTAATTAATTTTTCTTCCTACTAAAAGTGCAAATCCAATTGCGATAAATAAAAAATAAATAAAAAGAATATGAACCACACGAAAAACCACGAAAAGAGTGTCTTCACAGTCGTGCTCTTGTGTATTATAACATAGATAAAATAAAAATTGATTTTGATCGCCAAGGCCTGCATCATCGCCGATAGATTGTATGAAAAAAAACGAAGCACACAAAAAACCACGAAAAGTGTGCCTTCACTAATCGTGTTCTTGTGTATTATAATATAGATATTATTTTTTTCTTAACACATCCTACCGACTGCGCCAATTATGTTTATGAGTGGAGCGAAAGAAAAAATAAAAAACATAATTATATAATAATTATATATAATTATAAAAAAATATAATTTGTTTAATTTTATATTCTTTATTTTATTTATTATTACAAGTAGAAACCGAAATAACTTGTCCGTTTGCGATCTCGAAATAGAATGAGTTATTTTTCTAATTCATTTATTCATTTATGTTTCCTTTTTATTAGTCACGTTGCAAAGCAACGTACTGAGAAAATTTTATATTAATTTTACTTTGGAATGTACAGTTATCGTAATTGCACATTCCAAAGTTGTATGAAAATATTTATCATTTGTTTATAAAATGATCGTGTTACAAATATTATTAAAATTGTTTTACGCTGACATGCGCAAACATAAGTTTGCGTGTGGCAAGTTTTCGTTTTAATTAAAAAAGGTTATTTTGTTACAGGGTGACATAACTCTTAATATGTACAATATGGGTGCAAGAAAATATTCCGGAGAAGTGGAAGGTGGGGCTAATCTCTCCAATTCACAAAAAAGGAGACAAAATGACATACAGCAACAACAGGGGGATAACGTTATTAATCTGTGCTTACAAAATATTATCCAATGTCATATACTCCAGATTGGCCTACTTTGCTGAAGAAATACTGGGAGAGTACCAATGCGGATTCCGAAGCCAAAGATCACCGATTGACCAGATATTCGTCATGAAACAAAGCATGGAGAAATATTATGAACACGACGTAGATCTTCACATGCTTTTCATAGATTTGAAGAAAGCATTTGACAGCATAAATAGAGACATAATTTTAACAGCTCTTAGACATTTGGGAATACCTCAGAAATTATCAAACCTGGTCATAATGACAATGCATGAATCAAAAGCTAAAATTGTAATACAAAACCAAATAACCCGTGAATTTAAAATAGAACAAAATATCTAAAAATGTCCAGAAATGAACAAATAAGAAATACTCAGAATATAACAATTGGAGAATACAACTTTGAAGGAGTTACAACCTTTAAATAACTCGGAGCAACAATAAGAAGTGATAATAGTATGCAATACTGTATTCATAATAGCATTTAGGCCGGAAATAGATGCTACTATGCAAACAGAAAGTTGCTTCAATCAAAATTAATATCAAGAAAGGCCAAAATAAGGTTATATAAAACTCTCAAAACTCATAGTGACGTATGGATGCCAGGTATGGACTATGGACGGGGCCGAGGAGAATAGCCTGCGCATATTTGAAAGAAAAATTCTCCGAAAAATACTCGGCCCAAAAAGATTACAGAATGGAGAATATATAATGAGAAGCAACAGCGAGCTCAATAGTATGATTGATAGTAAGGACATTGTACGATTTGCAAAGGCCCAAAGACTAAGGTGGGCTGGGACGTAAGTCGAATGGACGAAAGCCGAAAGCAGGTAGTGGTGCTGAATAGAAAGCCCGATAATGGCCGTGGTAGAGGAAGACCAAGAAGCAGATGAGCAGAAAACGTGAAAAACGTGAAAAACGATGCTCAAACCCTACAAATCTCAAATTGGAGATAAGCGACACAAGATCGTCCTTTTTGGAGGAGCATAGCTATGAAGGCCAAAGCGCACCTAGAGCTGTAGTGCTATAAGATGATGATGATGATGCCAATACACTGAAGAAGGCAACATATTATTACCGAAATATCAATATTTGTAAAATTGGACAAATAAAGTAAAATAAAAGGAATTATGCGTTTTTCTTTCTTTTTAATTTTAAGAATTTTACTACAAACGAAAAACAAAATTTAAATATATATTTTTTTATTGGTTTATTCAACCAGAATTTCAGATTAGTATTCTTAAAGAACCAAAGCAAGGTTTTTTACAATAATTTTTGATTTTAAGTCTAATAATATTTATAATTATAAATTGCTTTCAAAAGCCTGCATGTACTAGTTTACACAAAACACAATACGTAATTATACTAGAATAGAATACGCATTCTCTGAGTATTCATCTTAGTATATATACTAGAAACGACATGATTCTGTTTGTTCACGTTTGTACATCCATTTAACTATACTCATATGATTTCTATTATTTTAGTAAATGTTGAAAAAACTTTTTTAACTTTGAAATGAAATATTTTCATTTTTAAAGCGACGACCTAATATTTTGTTTTTTAAATACATATAAACAAAATTCAATCCTATAAAAAAGGTCTGCTTTAAGGAAATCCGCCGAAAAGCCGTTTGGAAGCTATTTGCTGATTTACAATACAACTTTATGTGTTGAAAATAAAATTATTTTATAATGTCACTTTTTATGTTATTCAATAGATGGATACATGTATGTATGTACCAGGCACGAAGCGTCCATATATTGAGTTGAATGAGTGCTTCCCCAAATGAAATATTATTTATTATTTTTTACTTAATATAAAGTTTATATTTAATTTAATATAAATATTACATAACTACAAAAACTGAAATCGAATGAAAAAAAAATTTCAAGCAAAAATTATATGCATAGATATTAACTACATTATGTATGTTTAGAAAATAATGCCTATATAAACATCATTATTTTCTATTATTCTTTAAATCATACAAGCCAACAAGAGATATTCAACAACCACAAATTTAAAATATTTGAAAATAATGCCTATTAAAAATCATTATTCTCTTACCAATATAGCTATAATAATTATACATTGCGTATAAAAATATAATGACAAATTAAATATCATTCTCCTCAGTTCTCTTCTCATTTACAATATGCATTCACTCAAAAATCCTGTCTCTATTTAGTGTCCTAGCAACAACAACAAAATAATAAATGAAGCGACAATAAAATAAAATCTTAGAAGGGAAAAAATTGAAGGAGTCGATGATATTCATTCCAAATCTACCTGATATAATTAGAAAAAATCTGATAGAAAATAGATTATCTAGGGAAACAACAACAAAACATCGCATGACACAAAATGAATTTACAAATAAAAAAAATTATTAATTGTTAAAGACGGAAACCGTGCAACAACACAAAAAAGTGATCGAAGAAAACAAAGAAATCAAAAAACAGATTCTTGTTACGGATGAAAAGTGCAAACATCTCGAAATGAAATCAATATACTTGAAGCCCGCTTTGATAAATCAAATCAAGTTAATAAGAAAAATAATATTGTAATATCAGGCTTATCTGCTAATCTTTCAAATCCAGTTGATACAATGATTAGAATAGCAGAAAAAATAAACGCTGAAATAAAAAAAGAAGATATTTTAAATATTTCTCCAACTGAAAAACAGGCCATTGATGGTAACAGATTGTATTTGGTCGAGCTGATTTCTGGTAAAGTTAAGGCTGAGCTGATGAAAAAAAAACGTGACAAAAAACATATTTTCACGGCCGAACTTGGATTGACTGATAAAAATAACAGAAACAGAGAAATATTTTTTCGGCATCATCTTACGAAACTACAATCAAAACTCTTCTATGAAGGAAAACAAATTTAAAATTTATTTGGATTTAAATTTCTATGGGTCAGGGATGGCAACATACTTCTGCAACAATCACAGAACTCAAAGGTGTTCAGAATTAATAGTTTCAATGATATTGATTCAAACTTGATGAATTTACTCAGAAACACCGTCACTCTATTATTTTAGGTGACTTCAACATTAATTTACTAAAGACTAATTGTAGAGAAGTAGAAAATGTTACCAATACCTTACTTAGTAATGGTTATATCATTTATAATAAATTATCTACGGAATACGCTACAAGAGTTATTTCCAACACTGTCATTGACCACCTCATATCAGATATTAATCAATATATGTAAAATTTTCAAATCTCTGATACTTGTTTCTCTGACCACCAACTCTTTTTGGTAAGTATAGAAATTAAGACCAAATCAGAAAAATTAAATCATCAGAAAGTAGTTTTAATGTATGAAAATTTAAACAATCCTGATCTATGAACTAACCTTGAAACAATTAACAATTTTGACGATCTGGTGGGGAAACTAACGGAAATAATTGAAAGTAATACCAAAACTATTGCAGTAAAAAATAACAAGAAACATGAATGGATGACAGAGAATATTTTAAGTAAAATGAGAATACGTGACTCTTATTTTAATTATAAAAGGAAATACGTTGATGATGCCCATGTCCAAAAACTATACGCGGCCTCTAAAGAAGAAGTTAAAAATTTGATTTATGAAGCAAAAAAAAATTTTATTCAGAAAAACTCTCTAAAAGCCCTAATAATAGTAAAACACTGTGGAATATTTATAAAAAAATTATGTTTGACAAACACACTAATATTGAAACAAGCGGTAGCATTAAAACTTTAAAAATTGATAATCGATGCGTTTCGGAAAAGACGGATATCGTTGAATGTTTTAATGACTTTTTTATAAATGTTACGGAAAAAATAGACATTCCATTTGAGCCCATTGATTATGCGAGTGCATATCGTATATGTGTTCACCATAAATTTACATATCTAATTCAATACAAAAAATATATATAGAAAAATGTAAACAAAAAAAGAAAATTAATCGCAAAGGTAATGAATGAAATTGTATCCATACAATAATAGGTCAATGCTAGAATCACATAATCCAGAAAATTTTTTTAAAAATAATGGTAATAAAAGAATAAAATTTATTAGTTATGCATAACAAATCGTGAACTTTGTGCGGAATACCAATTTGTTTTCTTTTCTAAGAACTTGGTTAAAAATCATATTTCTATTTCAGATGAAATAATTTTTGAAGAAATAAAAACAGCCAACAATCCATAGAAAGAATGAAATGTCCAGTTTTACTTTGCTTAGTTTTTTAAATTTTGATAGCTTGTTTCTTTGTTTGTATTCATAATTATATAAACTATCAAAGATTATATAATTACTAAAAGATATCTCACACCATATAAGAAAATATCACAATGAAATGAATTTTAGCAAAAAATTTCTGTTGCTGAATTATTTGCTTCTAAACAATTGTTTAACCAAAGACCTTAATAGTTATAAAGATGTGTCATGTAGAACAAGCAAATGAACATAAAATTTTAAAGTTTTTATTTTCATAAAAACAAAAACAAAATTAAAAAGGCAAAAAATAATAAAAGAGAGAGCTTCAGCTTGGCGAAGATGTGTACGGAGATGTACGATACGAACTACGAACGAAGATTATGTTCTTGTTTCTTGTTTGGAAAAATAAAAATTGTATACATATACATATAATATTTGTATTTTCACACAGCTCACTGCTCACTGCTCAGATGATAAGTAAGTATCAGATGAAGTAGTTCTAAGCGGACAGATTTTTCAAAACAAAAATAATGAAAACAAAAGATAAAAAACAAAAGCCTTTTTAAAAGTTTGATAAACCGATTGTTTCTCTTTATATGGATGGTTTATTCTATATTGTTAATTTACAGGAATGTAT
The DNA here is from genome assembly GCA_963942445.1 of Argyra leucocephala. Taxonomy (NCBI): domain Eukaryota; kingdom Metazoa; phylum Arthropoda; class Insecta; order Diptera; family Dolichopodidae; genus Argyra; species Argyra leucocephala. The sequence goes on from OZ012682.1 coordinate 9,130,160, forward strand.
GTGTTTTCTTCTTTTATTCTTTAAATCGTTTACTGAGGTTGTATGCGAGAATTTTCTTAAACAATTTCTAAAAATGAATTTTTGTGAAGTTCATAAAGTAAATTTTGAGTTAATATGAAAATGAAATAATATTAATAAAGGTAGAAAGAATTCTTTTGAAACAAAATTTTTGATAATGGACAACTTTTTTATATGGTGATATGAATTTTATTGACTTGAGTTATTTTAAATCAAAATTTTGAATAACGGACTTATATTTGGTATGAATTTTATTCAATAGAGTTGATTAAATTATTTATGAAGTTACTTATTACATTATGAATGAAAATTAAATATCTACAGGTTTCAATTTTGTTTGATATTGAATAATTTTTTTAAGATGATATTTCAAATAGGTATTTTAAATTTTTGTACAATGCACTTTTTTATTATTTATTTATTTAAATTTCTTATTTTCGGATATTTTTCGATTATTTTCTTATTTTGATACGGATTTTTGTACATAATAAATTTTGATAATATGCTATTGTAATTTGATAATAAATAAATTGAAAATAATCTTATTAAAATTTTTAAATAATAATACCAATAATACCCAAAAAATAATACCTTAGAAATAGTACCCAATGAGAATGAAAAATTAAATTGTTCAAAATCCATTATGATACACACACTTTTTTACTCGATAATAGTGTTTCACTTTAAAAAGATTGTCATTATTTTAATTGAAACACTCGTAATATTCAAAAGAAATTCTAACATAGGTTTTTGAATTGTGAAATAAATGAATAAATAACACCTAACCAGAATATTCTGAGCGAATTTTATATTAGCTATTGGTTAGTTGTTTGCCTATTTCTTTTAGTATTCACTTATATTCTTCGTTTTGGGATTTTTTGGAGGAAAAAAGAAGTTAAAACTTTTGTTTGTATAGTTATGTCATCACATTCTACCTGTTCCACCACAAGATTATCTTTTCCAATACCACCAGAAGATTATCATTTTCAATAACTTTCCAATAAATCCTTTTATTATTAATATAATAAAATTGAAATAGAATTTCATAAACGTTTAGAAAATAAACGCTAAACATAAACAGTAACCCCAATTAAATTTAGAGCTGTTAATGCTGAATTTTTGTTTATCTCATTAAGGTGTTTGATAAATTAGTTGGCACAATTAATAAGTAGGTAAATCTTACAACGAACAACCTGATGTTTTGTGGTAATTAATCAGTGCCTAGGTAAAAATTGTAGCAGATTTTCTCTTATTATTTTTATGTGAGAAACACTTTTCTCCTGATTTAATAGGAACAAGAAGATTAAAAAATGGTGCAATTCCAAATATATTTTTGGATAACAATACACACGAAAAAGATACACAAATTAATAATCAAGACAATGAAAATGTGGGTAACTTCACATCACCACCTCGTAAAAGAAAACGATCTAATTCTCCAACAGCACTTTGCAAACGTTGCATAAAAAGTATAAAAAATGAATCATTTTATCAAAAAAAAATAAAGAAATTATCTCATATTTATCAGCAGAACAAAATTGAAATACAGAAATTTAAAAAAAAGTAACACAATTTAAAAACAAAATACTTATATCAACTAAAATTAACAAAGTGGTAGATCAAAAATCCATGGAAGCAACAATTGAAAAGTTACAGGATATAAGTGAAAACGAAAATTTTTTTTCTAAAATGATATTAACAAAAAAAAATCCAAAAGTGCTATTTGGAACGAAGAGGAAAAATTATTTGCACAAAGGATTTATTACAGGTGTGTAATAAATTTATTTTTTCTTATTATTTTTATAATTAGTTTAATTTATGTATTTATCTTTATTTTATTTATAGATCCACTTCAACATATTTATTATTACGTGATACATTAAAATTGAATCTCCCTAGTATTTCGTCTTTGCGCAGGTGGAATGAAATTAAAAATCTTCAACAAGAAAATAATTTATGTATTTATAAGGCTCTCGAAAGTACTATAAAAGACATGAACTTCGAAAAAAGAGAATGCGTTTTAATTTTTGATGAAGTGTCTATAAAAAAGAATTTAACATATAATATTTCTGCAGATGTCGTGAATAGAATTGTTGATTTGGGATATGAACGATTCAATAAAGTTGGGAGCCAAATATGTGTTTTCATGTTAAGAGGATTACTAAAAAACTGGAAATTCATTCTAAATTATTTCGTAACAAGCTTTATAAAAGGCGATACATTGATCAAAATATTAAAAGAAAATCTAGACATAATATCTAAAATAGGATTCAACGAATGAGAGCTATAGCTTGTGATCAAGGCTCGAATAACCGCAAATGTTTCAATTCTTTAGGGGCATCAATAGATAAACCGTACTTTTACCATAAAGAAAAAAAACTTACTTGTTGTATGATGTACCTCATTTGATTGAATCTGTACGAAATGCACTTTTAAAAGCGAACTTTGAAACACCTGACGGAATAGTAAGCTTCGATATTATTAGAGAAATATTTGAACTGGAACATGGCAAAATTACAAAAATGACTAAACTAACCACATCTCATATTGAGCCAACAACCTTTGAAAAAATGCGTGTCAGCTTAGCAGTTCAAACATTAAGTAACAGTGTTGCAGCTGCGATTTCATCCGCCAGTGAAAATAAACAATTTTAAAGGAATACAGCTAATGTAGCAAATTCTACACCTATAGTTTTAAAAAAAATTGATACTTAATCCATTTAAACGTGGACTGCAAATTAATAACCATATTTGGGAAAAATTGCAAGAGTTTCTTATATACCTTACAAACATTAATTATCTAGGAAATAAAACATTTTGTATAAATGGATTGATTCAAAAAACCAATGGCATTTTACATTTAACACAAGAAATGTCAAGCGAAAATAGAAATATTTCATTTATACTTACTAGCCGTTTTAATCAGGACCCTTTGGAAAATTGTTTTTCTTATATTCGAGCTAAAGGCGAACACTGTAAGACTCCATCAGTTCACGAATTCAACATAATAATAGCCAAATTACTTTCATTGAAACTTTGTCAACTGCATTTTAAGAGGAAATCAAATTGTCAAGAAGATGATGATGTTATGCTGGCAGCTGATTTTCGTTCTATTTTAAACTATTGACTATTGTTATGATAATGATATTAAAATTATACTGATAATAATGATGGTGGCCTTTTATTATATGCCCTTTATTATATGAAGACATTGTAAAGGAAAATGAAGACTATTTTAACGAAAAAATAGATTCCTTTAACTCGGTTTATATAACTATAGAGTTAACATCTACTAGATATTTTATAGGTTATATTGTACGACGAATCACATGTTTGAAATGTAAAATTGAAATGGTAAGGCCAACTGAAATTCTAACATATCCTTCAGAAATGTTTATTCATAAAAAAAATTATAACACTGGATTAGATTTTGGTAGTTTATATGCACCATCTGATATGTTTTTTGATGTTTGCAAAATTCATATAAAAGTTTTTGAAAAAATCTTTACCGAGAATAAAAAACTTAAAAATATTAAAAAAAATTATTATTGAAAAATGTGAAAAATGTACCCAAGAATCGCCTTACAAATTTTGGTATGATAAGAACGACATGCTATTCACACAAGATGCAGATTTTAAATCTATTGATCACCATATTATTGCGAAAACATTGTTCTTGGATTACATTTAATGATAAAAGTTCGAGAAGATCTAAAACACAAATTTTACTAAATCAATAAATTAATATCAAATTATATATAAATATTTTTTAATATTAAATTTACCTACATATAATTTATTCATTACTTGTAATAATTGTATAAATATTAAATAAAAGTTATTTTTCAGAAAACCAAAAAAAAAAAACCTTTTTTCAACTTTTCTTACAGAAGGGTATATATAGAGACATTTTATTTATATGTATATCCAAATGTATTATTTCAAAGAGAAATAGTCAGTAAAAAATCCCCATTTCTCATTTCTTTCTTTACTTGAAAAAATTATAAAGAAAATATAAGAACAAAATATTTTTTTAAAGCTTTAAAACAAGAAAAAAAAAACTCTATTGTAAACTCACTCTCATTAAAATTGCTCTCATTTTATAAAGCTTTGTGGATTTGGTGGATTTATTTAAACTCCGCTTCAAATTTTAGCTGAAGAATTTCAATATATGACGTGACACATCTTTATAATTATTAAGGTCTTTGGTTTAACAATTAAGTTTAAAATATTTATTGACAACATTCTTCAGTGTTCATCGGAAAGAGAATGTATGATGTATGTGTAGTAATATGAACTGATATGGTATATTGGTGTACACTGTACGCTATTTTTATAAGGTTATTATTTTTGTACATAATAATATCAATATAACATAATACTATGAATGTATTCTAAGTCTAAATTTATTCAAAGTCACGACATTCGCTTACAGAGACTGTATGCGTGAAAAAAGAGACAAAAATAAGATAATATTCGTTAGTACATAACAATCCTTCCAAATAAATGAGAATGAAAAATTACATTTGCCTATGTATTGGCCTACGATATTTAATTTTTTTTTTTTTTTTTTGTATTTCTTTTCCACCAATTTGAGCGCACTGTGAAGTAATTTTGAATTTGACAGATATTTTTATGTTTAAACAAAGTTTTAGAGCATTAAATATAAATAAAAACATATAAATTTAATATCAAAATAAAGTTTAGAATTTGTACTTTAATTATATAAAAAAATATTACATAAAATATATTTTAAAATTTAAAAAATTGTTGGTTAAAGAAAAATGCTGAAAAAAATTGTGATGATTAGAAATAATTTGTTATGTGTTTTACTCTCTTTTGAAAGGTGTAAATATTTTTTTTCAAATGGCAAGGTCTTTTTTAAATCAATTTTTCTATAATAAAACATTAAAGTATATAATATTTTTTTTTTACTATTCGATCTAAAAAATACAAAATTTTAATTTCTTTTTAGAACAAAACTCGAAAAAAATTTAATTTTTCAGTTATTAGACTTAAAAACTCTGGCCCTTATTTTTCCTATGCTGGCCTGTATAAATAGGGGTCAAAATGAGAATCCTCTCTGCAGTGTCATGACTTGGAATATATGTAGACTTAGATATATTGGGTATACATACTCATATCATTTCTATTATTTAGGGAAACATTGAAAAAAATGTTCAATTTTTAAATGAAATATTTTTATTTTTAAAGCGATGACCTATATTTTTTTTTTCATATATATGAAGAAAATTTAATTTTCAACAAAAAAGTCTGCTTAAAGGTATCCGCTGAAAAACCGTTTAAGCAGTTGTTAGTTGATTTACAATTCAACTTCCATAAATCTAAAAAAATGTTGCCAAGATTTTGTTTACGTAAAGAGAGGTAGAAATATTTTGTATTTCCTCTTCATCAACAATTCTTTTTTTATTATTGGGAGAAAAAAATTCAAAACATCATATTATTTCCATTTACATTACACATCATGCATTTATAGATTTAAAATAAATCTATATAATAATATAATCATATATATAATAATATGTACTATATTTATACACAAAGATTATTTTATGTTAATATTCTAGGAATTATTTTCATTAAAATTATTTACTTTCATTATAACTATACCCCGGCGGGTTGGGGTACGAAATATCCGCAGTAAGGCATGCTTGTGGTAAAAGTGCACTAAAATCCTAGAAAAATCCAGAAGCGACTGACCCAGAATGGGCGGCTTTCTGGTCTGCGACTGATCCAAGAGGGACGGCAGGAATAAAAGGTACCGCCTTGTACAAGGGAAATATTATCCTTAGGCTAGGAGATGGAACTCCGAATTAAAACAAAAAAAAAAGTATGCAATGAATAAAACTCAAAGATTGTATACCCCATGTGGTAATCCAGATCTTCTGGAAAATCCACCCTCTTTCGAGGCAGGTCTCACGGATTCTGGGGGAGACCACTTATTGCAAAACCAAGAAAGCAGAGCCGCTTTAATTGACCCATTCGGAAGAAAATCTGGGGTCCAGAGAACACCTCCAGCAGGGTCTCAAAATATCTACGAAAACATGTCCCAAAAAGACAGCTATAGAAAACCCGACGAGGGTAATAATAACGAAAAGGCACTTGAGGCAAAAAATAATCAACTTAATGCCAGAGTTACAGAATTAGAAATCTTATGCAGGGAATTGAAAAATGAACTCTGAATAATTAAAGAAGAAAATGTGAAACTAAAAAATTCACAAAACATGTTTACTAAAAGAGTAGTACTAAAAACTGCTGAAGAATTTCATACAGATGATGAAGAACTAGCTCGAGAAACCGAGTGGATCTTTAAAACAAAAAGAATCTGTAAAAAAAGAAAAGCAGAAAAATCACCTACTTTAAGCCCAGAAAATGTTGTGGACAAAGTAGAGAAAAATGTGCAAATAAATGAAGTTGCGAAAAGTAAAAGAAAAGGTAAACCTCCTCCAGTTATACTTAGTTATGTAGTGGAATACCCTCAAATAAACAAAAAATTAAAAGAAAGCAATATTAAATATAAAGTTAATATGCTTAATAATAAACAACTAAAAATTAATGTTGAAGAAGAAAAAGAATATAGAGAGTTGACTAAGGCAATAAATGAAGCCAATATTGAATGGCACACTTATGAAAATAAGAGCACCAAACCTATTAAAGTAATGGTTAGGTATTTACATCCGTCATGCCAACCTGAAGATATAAAAAATTAATTGAAAGATAGAGGCTTCAAAATTCTAGAAGTAACAAATAAAATAATAAAGAAAAAGGAAAATAACAAAGAATCTACGGTACGTCTTCCTCTCTTTATGCTAACATTCGAAAACTCCGAAGATATAAACAAAATATTCAAAATTGAATTTATCCAGCACATGAGGGTTAAAATGGAGGCTATTCGTAAAGCGACTACCATTCCTCAATGTAAGAGATGCCAAAGATTTGGCCATACACAAAAGTTTTGCCAGCGTCTAGCTCAGTGTGTTAAATGTGCTGGTTACTTAACAATTTCTTGTAAAGAAAGAAAAAATATTAAGCCTAAATGTGCTAATTGCCTTGAGGCACACCCAGCGAGTTATCGTGGTTGCCAGGTGGCTAGAGAGTTGCAAAAAAGAAAGAAGCTACAAAAAAATGCCCCAAAACAAATGCAACATAGGCAAGAAAAACAAAAGACAAAACCTAGGCAACCTATTGCACAGAGACAGAATTGCATTGAAACTCCAGAGATACCTAAAACTTTTACGTCGAAAAAAGTCGTAGAAGGCTTATCATATTCACAGGTAACACAAAATAACCTAAGTCAAAAAAGAAACCCGAAAGAACAAAATAAAGTTTCTACACAAAAGTTGACTGAAAATACCATTATGCAGATGATGAAAAATATGATAAAAACAATGAATGAAATCTCAACAAGACTATGCACATTAGAAAACAAACATAATGAAATATATATGTATACGCCAAAAAATAAATCCGCAAGGCATGGTTAAGAACGCACTTCGTATAGTCACGTGGAATGCCAATGGTATTCTGAACAAGAAAAATAATTTGGAAATTCTATTGAGAACACAAAATATTGATGTATGTCTCTTGACAGAAACACATATCACAGATAAGTCATCGCTTAAAATAAATGACTATATATGCTACAGCGCAAACCATCCGAGTAATACACCCAGAGGTGGTAGCTCAATTTTAATAAAGAAAGATATTAAGCACCACGAGGAACTTAGTCTAGAAATAGATGAATTCCAACTAATCGTGCTACGAATTATGTCTGTTAAACAAAGCCTTTGTGTCGGTGCATTATACTGTCCACCCAAATACAACATAAAGAATAACATGTTTGAAGAAATTCTTAAATTACTTGGCGAAAGATTTATCCTAGGAGGTGACTACAACGCCAAGCACATAGATTGGGGGTCTAGAGTAACCTCTACGAGAGGAAGAGAGCCAAGAAAAGCTATAAAAGAAAAAGGCTGCATTTACCAATCTACCTAAAAGCCAACCTATTGGCCAACTGATAGAAATAAAACTCCTGATCTGCTTGATTTTTATATAACAAAAAAAATTTCACCCAATTATATTAAGCTAGAAGATAACCATGATTTGGACTCAGATCACTCTGCAGACATACTAAATCTATATGAAAACGTTATTAAGAAACAGTCGAAACCTCTGCTAACGAACAAGATAACTGACTGGGCTAGCTTTCAACAAGAAATAGAAAACAAAATAAACATAAAAACAAAACTAAGATCCAAATGTGATATAGATTCTGAAGTAGAAAATTTTATTAAAATTATTCAAAATGCTGGATGGAATAATACAAAAAATTGTGAATATAAATCGGTAGGATTCAACTACCCTAGAGAAATATTAAATATGATAAAAATAAAAAGAAGAGCTAGACGCAGATGGCAACAACCGCGTGATCCGGCAGACAAAACTGTGCTAAATAGGTTAACTCAGAATCTTAAAAGAAAAATTAAAGATCTTAAAAATGAAAATTTTGAAAAATATATAAAAAATTTATCAGCTAAAAGAGAAAATAACTACTCGTTGTGGAAAGCAACAAAGAGTACAAAAAACTCGATCTCTCAAATCCCGCCAATGAGAATGAAAAGCGGTGAATGGGCGAGAGATAATAAAAATAAAGCTGAAACATTCGCAGATCATCTTGAAGAAGTTTTTTGTCCAGATGAGACAGATTCGGATGATCTCACTGCGGAAAATAATAATTGGCAAGAAAATGTTATATCACCATTTTCAGAGAGTGAAATAGTTGAACAAATTAAAAAACTCAGAGTTAAAAAAGCTCCAGGTTTTGATCTAATTACATCGGAAGTCCTGAAAGAACTTCCGAAAAAAGCTATAACAATGCTAACACGCATTATAAACGCTGCTATAAGAATAAGGTATGTGCCGAATATGTGGAAAATAGCAGATATAATTATGATACCAAAGCCAGGTAAGCCCATAAATGAGGTCAAATCCTACAGACCAATATCATTACTACCAATAGTATCAAAATTATTAGAAAAACTATTATTGATTCGAATGAGTCCGATCATAGAAAATAGTAATCTGATGCTGATTAGATCTAAGCACTCAACAATCGATCAAATACATAGAATAACGGACATAATAGAAAAGGCTTTAGAAGAAAAGCAAGTATGTTCTACCATACTTCTAGATCTAGCTCAAGCTTTTGATAAAGTATGCCATCGAGGCTACATAAATAAGCTAAATAATATGTTACCTAAACAATACGTAGATATACTCTCATCATATGTAGAAAACAGACTATTCAGAATAAAACAAGAGGAAGAGTATTCTACTATTAGAGATATTAAAACGGGTGTGCCTCAAGGTAGTATTCTGGGTCCCATACTGTATTTGCTCTACACCAATGATTTACCAGAAATGGAAAATATAACTGTAGCTACATTTGCTGACGATACTGCGTTGATGGCAGTAGGATCAAATATTGACGACGCTACAATTAAATTGCAAAGAGCAAGCGACAAGCTATACCTCTAGACAAAGAAATGGAAAATTAAACTCAATGAGTTAAAATCAGTACATGTAAATTTTACAAATAAAAAATTAGAAAATCAACCATTGGTAAATCTGAATGGGGTCAATATACCCCAAGAAAACAATGCTTAATACCTAGGAATGACATTAGATGTCAAACTTAGATGGAAAGAGCACGTTAAAAAGAAAAAATTTGAGCTTGAAAATAAATATAGAGAAATGTACTGGCTCTTAGGTCGTAATTCTAAATTACCTATACATAACAAGATTTTGTTATATAATCAGATACTCAAACCGATATGGCTGTACGGCATACAAATATGGGGATGTGTCAAACAAACACATGTACTTTGTATACAAAAATTCCAAAATAAAGTCTTGCGCAACATGGTAAATGCCCCCTGGTATGTTCGCAACAGTGATTTGCACAGAGATCAAAAAATTCCTTGCATAGAAAATGAAATAAAAAGATATGCAACAAAGCATATAGCTCGTCTGGAGGGTCATGTTAACGTTGAGGCATCTGCTAGATAATCAAAATGATGTCAGAAGGCTTAAAAGAACTAAGCCACTAGATTTAATACGATAGAATTTCGTAAACTTTTTCTTTAAGAAAATCAAAATAGAAATAAATTAATGGTTAGTCCGTTGGACTAATATTAATGGGAGGGGTGTGGTTTAGTCAGTAAAAATCTGGCACACAATGGAAGCTACGGGGCTCATTGTGTCTATGAAGATTCCCACGCAAAAAAAAAAAAAAAAAAAAAAATTAACACTATTTTGTTTTCATGTCTCAATAATGCGATACTTCTCGGATTCTTACCGATTGTTATTTGCTTGACTAAGAAATGAAATAAATTTTGGGTATCAAAATACTTTTATTTTCATCTCTGAATAATGCAATAAAAATAAAAGTAAAACAAGCTTTAAAAATAAAATATTCAACAAAAAAAAAAGAAAAAAAATGGCAATATCTATAGATTTGCATACAAAATTTATAGAGGTACACAGGTACTTCGTCACCCTCGTGAAGATGGTTTTTCAAAACAAGGGTAGATCTCGACTCTCATTGATTATGAAAATCCAAATTCTTTAAAATTAGTAAATTTACAACTTTTTAGGAGTTGTCAGAGAGTTGGACCTCTTTAGCCTTTCCAGAACCATAGAATCATATTTTTGGTGGTTTGAAAATGCAAAAGGTACCCAGGTACGTCGTCACTCAAATAAGTGTTAAGCACCCACATATGATCAGTAAAATTAAAAGTACTAAATAAGCTGAAAAGATAGTACTAAATTGTTGACGAAAGTATCAAAATAATAAATTGGAAATTAGATTAGAGTTTGAATTGAGAAAATTCTCTCAACCTTAGCGGATGTGTGGTAAGGACAGTAGTTCTTGTGTAATTCGATAAATATTACTGCAAATAAATTAATTTAATTCACTTTTGACTTCAGTGATTTGATTTTTCGCTCCAAAATTCAGAAATAGTATTATTCTTGTAAATCTTTTCAATTCTTCATACTCGGAATTAATAATTTCAGCATTTTGCTAAAATATCTGAATTTGGAAACAAAAGTGTTAGTAAATTCAAAAGGCTATTCGTTCTTCAGTTAACACATGTTCTGTAAAAATTTTAAGAAAAAAATTCAAATTTTGAATTTTCAAAATCAATTTTAGTTTTTAATTCCTCACCAAATATTTTATAAAACTCACGAACGCAAAAATAAAATTCTGTTTTGATATCCGTAGTAAAAATATTTCGCAACAAAATTTCTAATTTGAACCGCAATGTAAATCGTCATCATTAAGATTATTTTCATTTAAATTTATTAATTTATCAGCCTTGCCGTCAAAAAAATTTTTGCTTATAAAATTTCTACATATTTTATAAAAATGAAATTTAACTCGTGGAATACATACGTGCTAGACAGCTCCAGCTGCATTTCCAAATTGATATTATTAATTAATTTTAATATATATGATAAAAAAGCAAATATAATTTCATTCTTTCGGACTTACGGATGCTATATTTTCATTACCATAGCGAGCTTCGAAATTCTCTAATTCAAATTAATATAATAATGTACTCCATTGTTCGACTATTCTATCAATCGCAGCCTTCAATTCAAATAAATATAATAAACAATTCCATATTTCCAAATGTTTTTTAATTTATAATTCCTTTATGATAAAACACAAATTTAAAATTTTCTGAGAATACTAAATATCAATTAAAAGTATCACAGTACTTTTATCAAGCTGAAAGTTTAAAAAAAAGTACAAAAGTATCAAAAATATCAACCCTGATACGTGGTATCGTTACCGTGAGTAAAAATTTGAAAATATGCAATAAAACAAAACACACACACGAACTCTTTTTTTTTTTTAAATTTATTGGTAGGTACTTTTTACTTTTATTGACCTTAAAATTCTACAACGCCGCAACAAAAAAAAAATACGAAAATAAAGCGGTGTTTCTGTTAGGTTATTCTCTAAAGGTTATTCTGCCCTAAACGAAAACTTCACAATAATTTATATTATAAAACTAAAAATTAATTCTGAATAACATTTTAATTCATAATTATAGGTACCATCCTTATAGGTACCAATTAAAAGCAATAAAGTAAAAAAGCATTGTCATTCAAACCTCTTTCCCAACACTTTTAAAAATATGTAATAGAAAATGTATGTGAATTCAATTAAATATTTCGTAATTTTTCATAAAATAATTTTTTAATAAAAAATTGTTTTTCATAGTAATATTATTAATTTTTCATAAACATAAATATCTACAGATGTGATTTTTTGAAATGAATGACTATGAAATTTGATCTTCAAGAATAGAGGACAAAAAAAAGTTCGAACTAAGGCTATATGTTGAAGAGTCTTTTAAAAGATATTTACTATTTTATAAATATGCCTACTTCATTTTCATTTTGAAAAACTTGAACGACTTCAACTTGAATTACAATTAATCAACAGGAGCCCCTAGTATAAATAATATTTAATAAATCAAATTTCAATATTTAACAGTCGAACGAAACAAAAAATTAAACAAAAAATTCAACTTCTTATAAACCGCTTTGGCAGAAATTAGAATATAAAAAGAAATAATATTAAAGAATATCCATTAAAAGAAGGTTCACTGGAATAAAATTTTATAATTTGTCAATGTGTTGGTCACCATTTTTCCAGTCGATTTCCAATATTGTAAGAAATAGATAGTCATAAGAATTTAATTTGTGAGAGAGAGATAAAAATTCAAAATACAAAGTGGAAAAAAAATGAAAGAACGATTTTTTTGTATGAAAGAAATATGGCTTTTATTTTTAGTTAGTTAGTTTATTTCCAAATTATGATTTGTTTCAGCATCGCACACCAAACACTTAACACGATGATGTTTTCTCATTTTCTGTAAATGTGTTAGTAAAAATATCTCGACTTCCAGTGAACCTTCTTATTATGGATATTCTTTGATAATATAACAGTAAATACATAATATATACATATATATAATTTTCGATTTTGCTTTAAAATTGAATTTACAAATACTAATACATCAAAAATACGTAAAAATGTTTTTAACAATTTTATATAAAATTTTTAATCATTGGTTTGGTAGGCATAGGTATACTTTTTATTTTCATTCAACAAAAATAATAAAGTGGTGTTGTTATTGTATATGAAATAGAATGAGAATTGTTGATGAAATACAAAGCCTCCCTGCATATAATTTCATAATTCATATGGAATGAAAATGTTTAGATACAATGCTGCTGAAACACAAATATTCAGAAACATGTTCCTCCACCTACCAATGGGTGGAGAGCCAAAAAAACAGTGTGACATTTGTTTATATGAAGTGAAACATCTTATAGTAATTATATAATCTTTGATAGTAATTAGTAAATAGAATTATTATTGAGAGTGACAATATAATATAATATGAGTATTAACAATTCAAGCGGTGTTTTAACGGCGCGGCGAGACGTCCATTATATTATGAATAAATGAAAGATTGAAAATGGAGAAGATAAACCAAATTTTATTTAATTTATAAAATATGCTATAGGCTCTAGGTGAAACATTATAAGAATTGATGATGGTGTAATAACCGAAATCGATTAACAATATTTAATACAATTGTGAAACAGACCTAGAGTTTTAATATTTATTTCATTTTAACTTTTATTTCATTGGATTCTGAAAGTAGGTGTATGATGTAGCATTATGATGATATATTCACTTTACAAGGATATTGGTGCTTTCAGTCAATAATTAAAGTAGTAATTTGTTAGACATATTGCATAATTAAGAGAATAATTATATTTATAAAAGGAAATGTGTAGAAATTAGAAATAACTTTATAGAAAAGAAAATTAGTGCTAAAGCAGGAGATCAGAAATCTATGTGGAAGCAAATAAAGAAATATGTGTTAGGAAAGAAAGAAAATTTCATAAATGAAATAGAAATAAATAATGAAATTATTAATAATAACAAAGATTTAGTGGATAAATTAAATGAATATAGCGTTAATAAGTTAAATAGGGACATTCCACATATAAATTACAGTGATAGTATACAAGAAATAAATGAAATATTTAAGTTTAAGGAAATAAATGAATCTGAATTAGATAAAATTATGAAAAGTATGAATAGTAAAAATGATTTTAATGGATTGAATATAAATATCATATTAGAATTTAACGAAAATTATTAATACCTCATTGACGCAAGGAATGTTTCCGAGATCATGGAAGGAGTTCATAGGAGTGCCTGTAGAAAAAATGCAAAGATGGCATGTGATTTAAGACCTGTAAATATGTTACCAATGTATGAAAAGATTCTCGAAAAAGTTGTGTGCTTTGAGATGGAAGAATTTCTAACTACAAAAAATATTATCTGTGAAGAACAATCTGGTTTCAGAAAAGGATTTTCAACTGAAACATCTTTAAATTGGATAATAAATGAATGGAAGAAAGAAACTGATTCTGTGAAAGTTATCATCGTGGTTTTTTTGGATTTAAAAAGAGCTTTCGACACTGGATCGAAAAATTTTAATAGAAAAAATGTATAAATACGGAATAAGAGGCACTGAAAAGAAGTGGTTCGAAAGTTTCTTAAATGAAAGATTCCAAAAAACAAAAATAGGAGAGGATGTATCAGCCAAAAAACGAGTAGAACTAGGAGTCCCACAAGGATCCGTTTTGGGAGCAATGTTGTTTTTATTATACATAAATGACATAAAGGATAGTGTTGCCTTTTCTTCAGTGTCTTTGTTTGCGGATGACACATTAATTTACTTAGTAGGGGATAATTTGGTAGACTTAGAAAATAAATTGAACAGGGACCTAGAAGCATTATATGAGTGGTCGTCAAAAAACAAATTAAAACTTAATGTAAGTAAAACAAAATGTATGGTGATAAATTCTCGAATAGAAAATTTAAATATAAATATTAATAATGAACGATTAGAGTGTGTTAGCAGTATTAAATATCTAGGAGTCATGGTAGATAAAGAGCTTAAATTTAATATGCATTCTGATAATATTTTTAAAAAAATTTCGAAAAAACTTGGTAAAATATCACTAAAGTGTGCAATATTAATTTATAATGCAATTATCTTACCACATTTTGAGTGCTGTTCCTCGATTTTATTTATATGTAATACTGAAAACTTAAATAGATTGCAAGTACTTCAAAATAGAGCTATGAGAATTATATTAAAATGTGACAGAAGAACACGAATTAAGGATATGCTAAATAAATTGGAATGGATGAGCGTAAATTAAAGACTAAAATTTAATGCAATAACGTTTGTATATAAGTTGAAATATGATAGGATGCCGCAATATTTACAAAAGAATATTAGATATGTAGGTTAACCACCTACTTTCTTAAAAATAGGCGTGATTTCAGACTCCCATTATACAGGAGAACCAGAACACAAAATAGTCTACTCTATAAGGGTACACAATCTTTTAATTTGTTACCCAATGCTACAAATTATATGGATATTTCAAGATTTAAAAGAAAATTAATTGATATTATAAAAAACAATGAAATATAAAGCAGTTAAATTTTATTTACTTTTGAAATTTTAAATAGTTAAAAATTAAAGTTTTGAATACGAATGTTTAAAGTAAAACTTTCAATATTCCTTTAAATTTGTAAATTTTGTTTTAATTTTAGATGTTATAATAGTTTTTTATTGAATTAAAAAATAATTAACATAATTAAATGTTTATGCTCAACATTATACCATTTTAATGTAGACAACATACCGCTGACTGATGCGTACTTCATAATTACTCTCATTCCCCAATTCTGTAATCGTTGTAATCTATTGATTAATTTATTTGTTGTAAAAGCAAACACTGTTGAGCAATACTCAAAATAAGGTTTTACTGTAGTATTATAAATCCGAATCGCACTTGATATAGACAATTTAACACGTATTCTATACAATAAATATTTTTTTTTTGCTATTTGTTTTACATATGCCGTCAATATGACTTGTTAAAATTTAATTTATTGTCTATCGTAATACTTCAATACTTTGTTTCATTCACACTTTCCACAATTCACACATTCAATTTTCTATTAAATTCTACATAATGTGTTGTTAATAACTGACTCCTAGCAACCAAATTTATAAAATTTCAAACCCCTTACTTTCTTCAACGAACTTTCTACTGCATTATTCTTATAACTTACATTGATTCTTATACTTTCATGATCGCTAATTTTAATTTTTTATATTTCCC
The DNA here is from genome assembly GCA_963942445.1 of Argyra leucocephala. NCBI lineage: Eukaryota > Metazoa > Arthropoda > Insecta > Diptera > Dolichopodidae > Argyra > Argyra leucocephala. The sequence continues at coordinate 9,146,500 of OZ012682.1, forward strand.
TTAATTAACTTGGCCTGGACTTTATATGTTTGTTTCAATCTGCTTCAATTTAATAAAATACCCATTTCAATAACCATTCAACCAAAGTATAACCTATAAAAGGAATATGAACTCATGTATGGATTCATTTGCTTGCACACAAATTCATATGCAAATTTGCTAATAATTGTAAGAACAGACGATAATAAGAAATTTTACGTGTAAGAGAAAGAAAAAATATAGTAAACAAAAGAGAGTAACAAAAAAAATTGGCTAAAATTAAATAAAAAAACTAATACTTTAAAAAAAATTTTTCGACAAAAATTTCGTTCAAATATTTAACAATATTATTTTCTAAATTATATCAACTATGCATAAGGTTTTTAGGAGACTTAACTAAAACAGCGTTATCATATTCTTTAAATTCTGTGATTTGTAAATAGATGTTGTCCTCAGTATTATTTTATAATCGTATACCAATATAATAAATATTTAGGTTTACTATAATTTAATATAATTAATAAAAAATAGTAATGTCTATAACTCCAAATTATTACTCACAAAAATGTTAATAATATTTTATACCTATTATTGTAATGTAATTATAATTTAATATTCTTAATATGTATATAAGAAAGTAATAATGTTTAAAATGCAAATATTGAAATAATAAAAGATCAGAATTAATCCTCGTATAAGGGAACAAACTAAATTAGAACTATAGCTTTTATGCTTTCACTTGTACACTCTTGGTAAAATTTAATAAACATTTTTAAAAAATTAAATACCTTTGTTAATTTCACAAAATTATTTTATTCCGACACGTGTTTCGACCTTTCGGTCATAATCATGGGTCATAAATGGATACAAAACAAAATATTACAAGCATTAAATACAAAAATTTAAAAATTTAACCAGGTAAAGATTTACATATTGAAATTGAAAAATTTTTAAAGTTTAAAGTGAACTTAGAATACAGGTAACAAATAATAAATTTATTGATAATTGAAAATACAATCATAAATAGAAAAAGAATTTAAATTATTAATTTCTATTTGATTATTAACAATGTTTTGTTTATTTTTTACTGGTTTCTTAATTTCTAAGCCTTCATAAAAATCTAATTTATTTCCTTTATTGATTAGATGTAGAGGTTTTAAATTACTTGAAATGTTGTGGTTTTCGGATATACAATGCTCACTTAATCCTGTTGTTGTTTTCCCTTGTTGTATATCCATTCTGTGTTCTTTCATCCTAGTATTGAAACTCCTACCTGTTTGCCCGATGTAGATCTCGTCGCAACTATCACAATGAATTTGGTAAACTCCCCTTTTTTGCATAATTTGTTTATCTTCAATTTTGTTGTTGACAAGTTTTCTGTGAAGATTATTATTATTAGATTCCATCGTGAATATATCATGTTTTTTTAAAGCAGCAGAAATTTTATTACTGACTTTCCCCATATAGTTAATTGAACAATAGTTCTTGTTTTCATCTCCCTTTCCGTTGTAAACAAGAATTCGCGTTTTTTGATATAATTTTCGTTTTACATTCGTCATAGCCAGGTCGAAACACGTGTCGGAATAAAATAATTTTGTGAAATTAACAAGAGTATTTAATTTTTTAAAAATGTAAATTAGAATTAACATTTTTTGCCACGCTGCCTCATATAAATAATGGGAGGGAACGTAAACAAATCCAAAGGAGAATAATGAGAACGCAAAATTATTTTACAGTTATTCTGGCCCAACACCATCAGCAATAAGGACTTATGGCAGATAACAGATGAAGAACCGATAATGCATCAAATTAAGCGTAGAAAATGGAGATGGATAGGACACACTCTAAGAAAACCATCAAATAGTATAACAAGAATGGCCCTAGAATGGAATCCCCAAGGGAGCAGAAGGCGAGGAGGACCCAACAACACCTGGCGTCGAACTGTGACTTCTGAGATAACAAGATATGGATGAACTTGGGATGAGATAAAGACCATTGCGTACAACAGAGAAGATTGGAGGAGGCAAGTTGATGCCCTATGCTCCCACGAGGAGTAACAGGAAAAAAAAAAAAAATAAAGGAAAGGACAAACATCTGTTTTATACCTTTTCTCTCTCATAATAAATTCGGTATACGATAAGTAAATATAAATTTTAACACTTTTAACTAATGATATTTTGCTTGCTTTGGTATTTCTTAAAAATTGTCTTAGGTTTACGTAAACTGGGAGTGCATATTCTTATCGATATTATTTGCATTCAACAAAGGTGAAATTTACATATGTGCGTGTACTAATAATGGAATATGGATATTTGATAAAGTTAAAATTTGGTTTCTCTTTAAATTCACTGTATTTATTAACATTTCTATGGTGTGAAGAAGAAAAAAAATCCAAAAACAAAAAAGGAATATAAAAAAAATGTGTGCAATACAAATCATTATCATTATATTTCAATCATTTTCAATTATTATTCAATTATATTTCATTATTTTATTTGGGGCGGACAGTAGTAAACACACGATTATTATAAATGTTAATTTTTTATAACAGTGAAAATAGTCGAATATTTTCCTTTTAATTTTACTGATATGCTTATCATACAGATACGCGTATTTCGTCTACTACTTGCAGACTTCTTCAGTGTTTTGTACTCGACTGAGGAAAGAAATCTAAAATTGACTTATTTATTTTATTCGTACAGGTAACAATTTGATGTTTCTCGCAGCTAGGGGGTTGAATAAAAATATTTTTATTTATTTTATTATTGGTATTTGAAATAATTTTTCCGACGTTAGAGTGACAGGTAGGGGTGGTGTTATTCGTTTTATTGTATTTCACTAAAAATTTAAATAAGGAAGAATATCCGTTACCTTGGTCTTTATTTAGGAGTGAGTCATTTTTAGTTTTGTAAATTTCGATGCTTTCAGCTGAATCTAGTTTTCTAGAATCTCTAATGTAATTTACCATTACAATGTCTTCTTTCGAAATGCTATGATTCTCCTGGATGATGTGTTCTGCTACTTTGGATCGGAACTCTGTTGAGTTATTCTTTTTAGCCAGTTCTGCTTCTTTCAGGTGTTCATTGAGTCGTGTTTGCATGTTTCTCCTAGTTTGCCCAATATAAACTTTGTTGCAATGACTGCAAGTTACCTTATATACACCTGATTTTTCCATTTGTTCGATTGGGTCTTTAGTTGAACCTAGAACAGGCTTGAGTTGGTTAGTTCTGCTGCTATATACGATATCTAACCCGTGTTTTCTTAATTTCGTCCTGAGTGAGAGAGAAATCTTGCTAAACTCCAATGCTACTCTTCTTATGGGTTGTTGATCAGTGAGTAGGTTAGTGAGGGAATTCCGTTGTAAACTTCTTTTCCGTTTACTAAGTAAGGCCGTGATGGTTTTTTCCGGATATCCGTTTATTCTCGCAATTTCAAATATGTGTTTAGTTTCTTTTACTAAACCTTTTTTGGAGATGGGAAGTGTTAACATTCGATGGATCATGTGGTTGAACGATGCCATCTTATGTTGATAGGAGTGGTTAGAGGTATTCGGGATGACCCTGTCAGTATCCGTAGGTTTCCTGTAAATCTCTAGCTCTAGAGATGTTCCTGTTTTATTTAACAGTAGATCTAAGAATGGTAGTTGACCTTCTTTTTCTACTTCAACAGTAAACTGTATATTCCTGTGGAGCCCGTTAAGAGTAGTTAAGGTTGATTCTAAGTCCCTTTCACTGTTATACCAAAATTTTACTCTAACGCTGGAAAACAAGTTTTTATAAAAACTAAAGTTAACTTTTTTTTGTAGGCATATAAAAAGGAGAACTTAGTAAGTTTTAATTTTATTTTCATTTTACTCTGTTATGTAGGTACAACAGAAATAATTTATTATAAATAAATTTTGTTGGAAATAAAGATTGTTGGTTTGTTAAATTCCAAAAATTTAAAGGAATATTCAAAAACTTTCCCAACAAATTTGTTGAATGGGTTAAAAAATTCTTATTTTGAATATTTTGATATTATTGGTGATAAAACATTATCAGTAGAAAGATCATTCTCGACGTTAAAAATAATTAAAACCAACTCAATGGAGCAGAATAGATTGTCAGAACTTGCAATTTTTCGGATAGAAGAAGTATTTCTAAGTCAGCTTCAGTCAAAAGAAATGAAAGTATTTTAGAAATTTTTGGCCAAAAATCATGATTGAACACTTTTAGACCTTATTTATAAATCAAAAATTTGTGAAATGTAAGAATAATTTTCCTCCACGGAAATAATTAAGATAATAATTTTCCTTAGAGAATATTGAGATAAAAATCTCCTTCAGCGGAAATTACTATTGTAATGATATCTTTCACAGAAATTATTAGGGTATTAATCTTTGAACGAGTAACTTAAAATATCACGAGTCGCCACTGATGTCATCTATATGTAAGAAACATTGAAGAGGTGTTGCTTCAGCAAAAGCCAAAGACATCATCTTTGAAAAGGAATTAGGTGAGACGTTAAGTCCAAAGGGAAATACTTTCCAACGATATGATCCAGACTGTGTACTAAATGAAGTAATATCTCTAGAATCTTTATGCAAAGGTACTTGATAAAAGTCTAAGGAGAGATCTAAGACTGAAAGTAATTTAGTTCTACCAGATTATCAAGTATATCTTCAATTCTAGCTAGTGGAAATTTATTTGCAATTAATTTTTTATTCACCATTCTATAATCAACACACATTCTCCATTTCATCTCCTTTTTTTGGTATTAATATGATTGGGCTGTTGTAGTTAGATTGACTTGGTTCAATCAAATTGTTGTCTAATAGTTTATTTACCTGTTCATCTATAATAATGCTTAATATAGGCTGGACTGTTATCAACAACTCTAAGTTTTTGCTGATAGAAATTATTAACAGTCATTGGATCTGAGTCCAATTGAAATATTTCTGAATATTCGTTGCACAATTGAATCAATTTAGGTAAATATGCTACATTTGAATTTTTCGTAATAATTTTTTCTAGTTCTGTTATACGTTTTATACTTGAGTTATTTGGTTGTGGATGTATGATATTAAAATCAGATAAAAGTTATGTCTTCAACTTTATATCAGAAGAAATTATTTTATTTATTGAAGTGGTATTCATAACTCGAACGAGTGGCTCTCTAGATGCAACTATCGTTCTTGGTATAAGTACTCGTTCTGAAATTTCCTGATCTAAAATTAAGCAATCCTGATTTGATTGTAATGAAAATTTTCGCACAACTTCACTGCGTGCTGGTATAACAATTGAATTATCTTTTGGTTCAGAAAAAATTGGTATTTTTATAATATTTGAATTTGATTTAATTGAAACAGTCATTGCATCATAGTTTAAATTACATTTATAGAATTTGATGAAATCTTTACCTAACATACCATCATCTGGTATATCAAAATTATCTGGAACTATATGTAATTCGCAAGATAATTCAAGATTTTGTATAAAGATTTTTGTGTATTCTGTACCTGAAGATTTTATACATGCTTGAGTTATGACCTTTAATGTTAATAAGATGATTTTTATTTGGACTGAAAAGATTATTTATGGAAGAATTTTTTATTAATGAAATATCGGCTTGAGTATCTATTATCAAGTTAAGTTTACAATTGTTTAAATTAGTATAAATTGTAATAATAATCAGAAAAATTAAAATTTAGCGTGTAAATATTAACGATTTTTTCGATTATTGTTCTACTTCCGTATTTGGATTTGCATTCCTCACCTGCCTATGTCCTTGAGGGGCGTTGCAGTTTTCCAGATTTCCAGTTGTTGTTGAAATTGTTAAAGTTATTAGTTCTCTGACCATTGTTATTTCTAAAAAGATTTCTATTATTGTTATTATTATTATAATTTCTACTATTATTATAATATCTATTATTATTGCCATTATTATTAAAATTTCTATTATTATTATAAGCAAAGTTAGTATTGGTCCTAAAATTGCTCTTATGCATTTGGTAGGACAAAAGTTGCTTTTCTTTATTCTCTATGTTTATTTTGGTAATAAATTTTGCTATAACGTCTCTTGGATCACTAAATTTAGCTGATGCCAAGATCGATTTTACTAAATCGGATATTGCAGAAGACCCACACATTTCCACAGTTTTTTCAATTGCTATTTCTTTAGGTTTGTTGTTACTTATCCCTTCCACCACCAAAGATCTTTTGAGGCATTCTGCTAGATCTTCAGCTTGTTTACTAAAATCTTGTACTGATGTTCTCTCTATTTTCAGAGCATGCATCGTACTTTCTATAATCTTTGAGATTTCTGCTTTTATACTTAATTTCAGTGTATTTATTATTTCATCCACTGAATTAATTTGTTCACCTAAACAGTCTTGATTTTCCTTCAAGTTTAGATACAATAAATGATTTTAGTAAGGATTTAAGTTCATCCTTAGTTGCTATTACATATAAAAAATTCACTGAGTCGATAAAGGATTGCAGTGCTAGAGGATCTACAGAACATTTCGTTTTGGTTTATATTATAAATATAATTTTCAATTATACAATTCCAAAGTTCCCATTAATATATTTAAATTTTTTTTCACTATACCTTATGGTATAAATCTTATTTAATAAATTTTTGATTAATTCTTAAATTTCCCTTTAATTATTACCTAGAATACAAGAGCGTAACCTATAAATAAACTCCAAAGGAGTTGGATGATCATGAACACCTCCTTTGTATCTTATTACCTCAAAAAAAATTCTGAAGGAATTGCATTATCTCTTAATTTTCGTTTATTTTCTGGTATATTCAACATAATGTCCTGGAGCCTATAATCATTTTTTCTAAACTGTTCCGAATAAACTCTTGGAATCTTTTGTATTAAATTTATATTTACGTGCACATGCAATAATCCACTTTTTTAATTTATCTTTATCTTTTTTAATATCTCTTCTCTCTCTTAATTTTCATAAAAAATCTGAAGCTACATCCACCGCTGTGTCAACCAAAAGAGACATCATGGCTAGTTCCCTCAGCCACGATTTGGTCGCAATAGCTAATTGGGGCATAAAAAACAGAGTCGAGTTTAACTCTTCTAAAACTCAGAGCTGTACAATCTCCCGAAAAACTTCCATTTTTGATCCTACTCTTTTGTTTCAGGAAGATAAACTTCAGCGGTTTGAAAGCTTAAGCATATTAGGGATGCACCTTAATCGAAAAATGATCTGGAATGATCATATATTTGATGTTGCAAAAAACGCAGCTAAATGTTTGGGTTTTCTTAGCCGCTGCAAGGCTTACTTCTCCCCCTGTGACCTCTTGAAAATCTATAAAGCTTTCATACGACCCAAAATGGAGTACAATTCTCACATATGGGCTGGCGCTTTTAGTATTGCGTTAAAACATTTGGATAAAGTCCAAAAATGGGCTATTCGTCTAATCAACGACCCAAATGTGACAGCCCATCTTGCTCCTCTTGGACATCGTCGTATAGTCGGAGCTCTCTCACTTTTTAATAGATATCTCGTAGGCATCGGCACATGCTCAGTGGAAATTAAATCTATATTACCTCCACTTAAGCGTTTCCCTCGCGAAACACGAAGGGCAGCATGTGCTCATCCCTACACCATCGAAATCCCTAGATGGCAAAAGACAAGTTATGGAAATTCGTTTATAACTTCAACATCCCGAATGTGGAACCAAATTCCATCTTATGTGTTCCCAAAACATGACAAATTTTATATTTATGACCTAAACAAATTCAAGACGAACATTAACACCTTCGTTCGTAATTGTCCTACTTCCCTTTTACCATCCTCCTTTCCAAATTTTCCTTTCCCTCCCTAGCTAAACGTACCAATCGGTATAAAAGGTTCCCACCTAGTGTTTTGGCTATGCATAAAAAAAAAACATACAGCTTTTTTCAACTAGATTATCATAGATTATCATAGCATCATAGTTTTGCTACCGTATGCATAGCCTGTATAGTACTATATGTATATATACTCTAGCCAGAAATGTGATGCGATGAAGAGTTAAAATTGTTATTTATTTTTATTTTTTTGGTTTATTGTTTTTTTTTAATATATATATATTGTATATGATATACAAATTTATGATCGTATGTAATATTTAGTATGTATTATGGGGTTAGGTTTTGGTTCTGCTGATTTACACATAAAAACATTAACAACGTATACATTTTTAAAGAAATTAAAAGAAATTAAATGAAATTTTGTACTAATATTTTATATTTCTTATCTTTGTAAATTTATAATTTTTATGTATATTTGTTTACTTCAAGTGTGTAGAAATGTATGTTGTAGAGAGTGATGAATTTTTTTTAATATAATAGGTATAGGTATCGGTTAAACCATATTGATTTTTGTTCTTCTTTTGAATGTATGTTATAAATAATAATTATGCATGAATTTTAACATGAACAGTTTGATAATGAATTTTTTGATATGAAATGAAAGTTTAAATAACCGATCAATGGTTCACAGGTTATGAACAGTTTTGTAAATATCTATTTATTTGCAGTAAATTTTTTTTTTTTAATTTTTTCTCCAACACGAGTTTTTATTTTATTCATCAAAATAAATATTATGTTTTTAAAATTGTTTTCGTTCAAAGTTGTGGCTCATTATGAAATATTATTTGTTCGCTATAAACTTTCAATTAAAGAGATGGAGAGAACATTTCCAAGAACTGAGCAACGAAGAAAGTACAAATAATGAAGCAGACATAAGAAACAGAGACAATGCAAATATCTACCCAACTGAGGGACTGCCAATATCTACTCAAGCTCCAAATATAGAAGAAATCAAAGCTACAATCAATATCCAGAAGCACAACAAAGCAACAGGTGAAGATGGAATTCCAGCAGAAATAGCCAAACTGGACCCTGACTTATTCGCAAAAACAATTGAACCCCACATCAGGAAAGCATGGATAGAGGAGAATATACCACCATCATGGAAGAAAGGAATGATTGTCAAGATACCTAAGAAAGGAGACTTGGCAAATTGCAGCAACTGGAGAGGAATCACGGTTCTAAATACTATTCATAAGATAATAGCAATTATTAGAAAGAAAAGATTAGAAGAAGTACTAGAACCAATACTACGGAAAGAGCAGGCAGGTTTCAGATCAAACCGAAGCTGTGTAGACCAGGCAAATACTTTACGGGTCATAGTTGAACAATCAGTAGAATGGAATGCCCCACTATATATACTATTCATAGATTTTAAGAAAGCATTCGACACAGTCAAGAGATGCGCAATATGGAGAACACTTACAAAGAAGGGACTTCCTGAAAAAATCATCAACATCATCAAAGCGATGTATGAAGATGCAGAGACAACAGTTCAACACAGAGGTAAGATCAGTGATCAATTCTACACCAATATAGGAGTTAGACAAGGATGTCCACTATCTCCACTTCTCTTCAACACAATACTAGACGACATTCTAAGAGAAGTTTGCACTGGAATAAACGGAATAGAATGGGATTTCTTCGGAAACTTAGAAGACTTAGATTACGCAGATGATGTATGCCTCATATCAAAAAATCAAAGGGACCTACAGAACAAAGTCAACAGATTACAGGAAGAAGCAAAGAAATCGGGACTGGAATTAAATATCGAGAAAACCAAAGCAATGAGGACAAACAATAGTTATAGTGAGCCAATAACAGTGAGTGGACAACAGATAGAATACGTAGAAGAATTCAACTACCTGGGGAGCATTATAACATCAAGAGGAGGTGCAACAGAAGATGTCAACAGCCGTATAAATAAGGCAAGAAGAACATTTGGGAGCCTAATGAAGATATGGCGGAGCAACCAAATATCGAGAACAACAAAGCTAACAATATTCAGAGCATGTGTTAAGTCAACATTAATATATGGCAGTGAAACATGGCTCACTTCGGTCAGAATCAAACAGAAGCTACAAGTATTCATCAACAAGTGCTTGAGAATTATATGCAGAATATTCTGGCCGGCAAGAATTAGCAACGAGGATTTATGGATGATAACTGGAGAAGAACCTATCAACAGACAGATAAATAGGAAAAAATGGAAATGGGTAGGTCATACACTAAGGAAATCAGAAAGTGATATAGCAAGAAGAGCTCTAGAGTGGAATCCACAAGGACAAAGGAGACCCGGCAGACCATACAACACATGGAGACGCCCAATCGATCAAGAATTAACAGTCAACAATTATACCTGGGACGATATTAAGGAAGTAGTACTCAACAGAGAGGAATGGAGGTTCACTATCGAAGCCCTATGCTACCACGCGGAGAAAAAACAAAAAAAAACAAAAAAAATTAACTTTGACGCTAAACTTACTCAGCGAATGTTATTGAATGTTAACAGGATTAACTTCATTCTGAATTATACGATAAATTTTCAATTCAAATGATCATAAATTGATTAATTTACGATTTCTGATACTTTGTACCTTTATATTACAGAATGTTCTGCTATGATTAATGTTTTTATTTTTATAATTAAATCTGACTTCCCATTCCAGTTTAAACGGCTCCAATTTCCTACAAAAATATGATTTGCTATTTTTTTAAGTAAAACCCAAGAGCAAACTTTAAGTCCTTTACACGGAAAGAAATTAAAACTCTTAAATTAAATGCTTCAGACTTTTGATTGCGCTTTTACAATTTTACTGTTTGATTCAAACAATTTTATTTTGAATTAACTGAAGTCGCATTTGAATGAAATAAAAATTTAAAAGTTGAACTTTCAAAAATTACGTTTGAATTTAAAACAATTCAGTTTTGAAATTTGTGCATTTGCTTCAAACGTGAGTTACTGTAAAATTTTTCAGCAAAGCAAATTTTAATAGTAATATCCCCTACTTTTAAGTCAAGCGCTGCAGTATTTATATCAAACGAAAAAACTTTTGATTCAAAACATCACTCTCAAACGGAGTAGCATATGTTTCGAACGGAAAAACTTTTGATTCTAACGTTTTTACTTTTGATAACATTTATATTGTATTTGTATATGGATTAAATAAAAAGAGACTGAGAAAACACAAGTGTCCGGTAATGAATATTCTATTGAAGTCATTTAGTAAAGTGATTTCTGGTTAATAAGTGACATTTTATAAGCTAGTAAAATATGCAAAAGAAAAAGAAAATTTTGTGAATAAAAGAGTGATTAAAAGAATATAATAAAATATTTGTTTTTATTTTGTTTTATTATTCTGCAAATCTAAGAGATTGTTTAGTAGCAGTATTATTGAATGCAGTGATCATACCTCCATCAAGATTATCAAAACAAACTGAAGGACGCATTCATAAATAGTGAAAAGGGTTCCATCAAAGACACTCGGGAGTCACTAGTCACTAGTTCCACAAAGTAATTAAAAATAATATATAAAATGTAAAAATGTAAACAAAAAATTATCAAAGATTAAAAATAAAATATAATTTATAAAATCTAATATAATAATTTCTTTTAACTAATTGTTTCAAATCCCTGAATAATTAAAAGATTAATGGCATGTGGATAGTAATAACAATCCCAAAAAATAAAAATCAAGTCAAATGAAATAATTTTCGTATATTTGAAAGTTAATATTTTTGGAACAAACGATAAAACTTTTAAATTTTAAAAAGTAAACCCTTTTTGAATTAAGTGAAACTGCTTTTAATTGCTCGAAAGTGGATCCTTTTGAAATAATTAAAACAAAAACGTTTGATAGTTAAAAGTAAGCACTTTTGAATTAAACGAAAAAACGTTTGATTCCTTAAAAGTGCGTATTTTTAGTTCAACTGAAAAAACTTTTGAACCAACATACAAAACTTTTGGATGTTTAAAAGCTTTAACTTTCATTTCAAACAGATTTTTATTTGAAATAAATAAAATAAATATTTAATTAGGAACATTGGATATAAACGTGTTGCGCTTTTGAAATCAAAAGTTTTTACTATTGGCGCATTTTTAAACGTAAAAATTGTTGATTCAAACAGTTTTTTATTTACTTTAACTACTCCTTTTTTTCCGTGTAGCAATTGACTTAAGAGAACCATGCTTCTCTCATGGCCAATTTTATGTAGCTTGTTCGACAGTAAGCAACAAAAAAAATGTATTTATTTCAGAAAATATTGTATATAAAGAAGCTTTAATTTGACGGAATCATTGAAGCAACAATAATTACAAGGTGCAACATACACATAGTATGATATATACATTGCGAGCTTAGTCACCTTAAAAATTGTTATTTGACCAAATAGGTGATTAAATCAAATAGCACTGATTAGCTTTACTATAGCAGGTACATTTACTTTAATTTGATCGTGACCACGCCGTCGAATGTTTTTTGTAATTTAGCTTATTCTACTTGAATACTCTTTATAAATTATTATGTATTGACTGATAAAAGCAAGAATACTTGAATCCTGTTGAATAGTAAATTACTCCATAAAAAATATTAACATTTTAGAAAGAAAGCCAAAAATAAATATATGCAAAACGGTGGCAAATACTGGAAACATTTAAAATTAAATATTAACAAACCAAAAATAAAAAATAGAAGTTATAATTAATATACAATTGTATATTTTACGGCATTCAATCATAGGGTTATCAAATATTTAAAAATGAATTGTTAACGCTCCGTGGTACATTGGTAATATAAAAGTACAAATAAATTTGCTAACTAAAGAAGTAAAAAAATGTGGGATGAATAAAATGAAAGCACATTAAAATGACCAGATTGTTTATTTTTACAATTTCGAGACTGAACGATTAACATCCTAACTGCTTCAACGGCTTGGTATTTACAATAATATCTACAAGACAATGGCATAGACAATAATATTGTCTACTTATCAATTTTTTTTTTTTAATTTTTGGAATAGCAGTAAAATTAAATGTGGAAAACTCCATCCAAAATTTTGTATGTACATGACATAAGCGGGATTCGAGCTCGAAATTATCTTTTTACTACTACATAACATAGTGGATAACATAACCACTTCACTATCTTAGTCCGACTAAACTAATGGCTGTCTTTAATATTGATTTAATTTTAATATTGAAGACATTATACAAAAAACCAAATCTTATGACTTAATTGTTTAAATACGCTTCAGAATATATTCTACAATAAAATCCTAAGATCCACTTTAATATTTTATGCGAAAACACTGATTTAAAAAAAACTGAATTTGAAATTGCAATACAAAAAAAAGAAACAAAAAAGTAAATCAAAAATCTAAATTTAAAACAACATTATGTTAAAATAATAATGAAATAAACTTAAGATATTTATGTAAAAAACTTTAAAGAATGAGGGCTTGACAAAACCCACGTGGTTGATAAGCCCATAATAAAGATCTTATAAATAAATAAATAAATAAACACTGATTTGACGATCTACTAAGTTGAGAGTTATGGGGCTTTTATTGTGTTAAGTTATAATGAAATTAGTATTCATTTCACTATAAAGTATAGGTATTATAATAATTTTTAGAATATGCTGTAGGCTCTAGGTGAAACATTGTTAAAATTAATTTTTTTTTTCCCATTTTTATTTACATCATTTTAATATAAGACACCTAGAACTTTCTTTACATTTTGGGTAGAGTATAACATATTTTCTTATAGTATTTTTTTCTAAAATTCATTTACATTATATTTTGTTTTTTGGTTTTTTTTTTTTTAAACTTAAAATCTATTTAATGAATCTGTGGTCTGTATTTTTTCAGGCGTCTATTTCTTATTCTTTCTAGTAGAGTGCTAATTTCATTGTTAGAATGGGTTGATATTTTTTGTTGATATTTTAAACTTCTCTTTTTAATTTCTTCATTTATTGTCAGTATTTTTAAATTACAATGTAGATACATATCTACAGAATGGTGCGTGAGAACCATTCGGCTCTCGCTATCGCTCTAATTATTTTTGCTTGTGCTCTTTGTATTAAATTAATGTTGGTATTGCTTGAGGTACCCCAGATTTCTGCACCATATGTCCATATCGGTTTTCTAATTGTTTTGTAAGGTAGTAGCTTGTTCTTCATTGTCAATTTAGATTTATTTCCCAAAAGCCATTGTAGTTGTCCGAATTTTAGCCTTATTTGATTACATTTGTGGATTATATGGTTCTTCCATGTCAGTTTATTGTCAATGTGCATCCCTAGGTATTTAGCTTGATTTTCGATTTTTATTTCTTTATTATTTATCATTATTGGTTCAGGATCGTATCAAGTTCTTGTTGTATATATAACTTGAGTAGTTTTGTCTTCATTAATTTGGATATTCCAAGTTTTGAACCAAGTCATTGTTTTATTCATAATTTTTTTTACCTGTTTAGTAGCTGTTTTTAAGCAGTCATGTGAAGCAAGTAGAACAGTATCATCTGCAAATGTTGCTAATAATGTATTCTGTTTTCTTGGTATTAGAATATCGGCTGTATACAAGAGATATAAAACTGGACCCAATACACTGCCTTGCGGTACTACTGATTCTATTGGACTTATATTTGAACATTCAGACTTGAATGTTCAAAGAAATAACGATCACTTAAATAGCTTTTTATAATTAGGTAATATCCCTTTGGTAAAAGGTTTCGCAGTTTATGTAGTAGGCCCGAAGGCGTATACGCATACGAATACCAGACTTTGTCGAACGCTTTTGCCACATCTAAGAAGATACCAACACAAAACTTTTTATCATGAAGGCTCATCACTCTAAGGGCTTGTTGTATTGTTGAATGTTGTCGTCGGAATCCAAATTGGTGATTCGATATTAGATTTTTTTGTACTAATATTGGTTCTAGTCGATCAAAAAATAGTTTTTCGAATATTTTTGAAAGAATAGGCAAGAGACTAATTGGTCGGTACGATGTTACTAATGTAGCATGTATTCCAGGTAGTATTGGTATGATTTGGGCTACCTTCCAGACTTTAGGAAATTCTTATAACCTTAATGTAGCATTGAATATATTTCTTAGAAATTCAATTTTTTATGTTCTTGACAGTAACTTAGGTAGAATCACCTTTTCGTGCTTAATTAAGTATGTTACTGCAATTTTACACTACAATATCGACAATAATTTGAGTATTTATTTCTCAAATTACTGGCTTATCAACTCACTAAATGTGCTAAACTATCACTATTGTCAGCAACTAAGCCTTCTTAAATATAATAGCTCCATTTTATTTAAGTTGTCACGAGATTATACTCTCAATTATTTTTTGTCATTTATCTTACCCAATGACAAAGGGTACTGTACCAGGTCGAAAAACCGATAAATAATTTTCTTGCTTCATCGGGAATCGAACCTGGGACCTTTCGGTTGAAAGGCGCCCAGTGTGTTGGTTTTTCAGGCAGGTCCTTCATTATCTTACCTGTAAGTAAGTCATATCCGGGAGATTTTTTATGTTTAATTCATTTAATGTTAACTTCATTATTTTCATATTCAGTTATCGGTAGACTGCAGGTATTGTTGTTTTCATTTGAGAATGTTTGTTTGAAGAACTCGGAGAGTAATATTGCTTTTTCATTGTTTGTTCTAGCCCACGTTCCATTGTTTTTCATAATAGGAGGGTTATGTGGAGTCGTTTGTGTCAAATTTTTTGTATACTTCCATAAGGATTAGTTAGTTTCAGATGTTCCTGTTAATTCGCTTAGATATTTATTATTCTTTAATAGATTTGTTTAAGATTCTCCTATCTTCTGGTGATCTTGTAATTTGCCAATTTTCCTTGGTGATCTTGTAAGTTGCCAATTGTAATTAGCCTTGCACTTTCAAGCTCCCTTGCTCATTTCAAACTGATATTAGTGCTTCACTGTAATTGCATTATTTCGCGAAAAGTCTCCCAATATGTTATGTAGAGTGTTATTTTTGTTATGTAGAGTGCATTCTTGTTACTCCAATAAGGCAATCGTGCTTTATTCTAGTATTATAGCTGAATGGTCAGATGATAGCTCTAAGCATGATTTGATTGTCATTTTATCCATAGTCAACTTTTTTAATATACAAAAATCAATCAGGTCAGGTTTTTTGTCTATGTCACTTGACCAATAAGTAGGCTCTCCAGTGGTCAGGTGCTTACAATTGTTGATTTTTATAGCATTTAATAGTTTACCTTTGCTATTTGTGATTCTGGATCCCCATTCTGTGTTTTTTGCATTGAAATCTCATCCTACAATGAATCGGTTTCCTAAGTTCTTGATAATGATCATATTGTGCCACCTTGATGTTATGTTTAGGAGGACAGTAGAAAGATGATATAACCATAAGCCCATCTATTTCTTCAATTTGTATTAAAGTTGCTTGTATGTGTTCCTTTTTATATTCTTGTAGTACATTGTATATAATTTTGTTGTTAATTATAATAGCTGTCCCACCATGTATAATGTATATTATAGTCATGTATTTTTAGGTAAGTTTTATTTGTAAAATGGGTTTCAGAAAATAATACTACGGCAATGTGATTTTGGTATATAAATTGCTTTAATTCAAGCGCATGTTTGATTAGTCCGTTTGCATGCCATATTGTAATTTTTTTTTAGGTTTATTTATCATGATTGCGTCTCTCAAAACGATGTAATTTTTACGGGTAAGGGAGTCAGCCTTACGCCAACTTCAAAATTTGAGGATTTTGGCGCACTTACAATTTTGACCAGCGGATGCTATGTAAAACAGTTCCCAGGGGTCACCACGTGATGGTAACGTAAGCACTTGAATAGGAACTCGAAAGTTGCGCATCTGGGTCAGCGACCGATCAAACGTTTCCCTGTCGATCCCAAACCAGACCCCCCTTATGGTCCTGTGTCTGACGAAGGCGTTTGGAGAAGAAGATACAATGCCGAACTATACCAGCTGTTCAACGATATGGACCTAGCTAAAAAAGGCAAAGACGGCTTCATTGGCTAGGCCATGTAGAGCGTATGGATGAAAATGCTCCGGCCAGGAAACTCTTCGAATTCAAGCCCCAGGGAATGCGTCGTCGAGGGAGGCCACACCTTCGTTGGAGAGATGAATTATCGGCAGATATGAAAAAGCTTCAAATCACCAACTGGAGAGATTCCACTTGTGACCGAAATCAGTGGAGGACAATTTTATGCCAGGCCCAGGACCTTCAAGGTCTGTACCGCCCAGCAAGTAAGTAAGTAAGTACAGCGATTATGTTTGTCATTTGGGTAATGAGTTGTCTCATCATTTCTTTTAGGTCTAGAAAGTCTTTGTCCGGAGTTGTTGAACTAGTTTCTTTTGTGCTGGAAGTTAAATTTTGAGCAGCTGTTTGAGCGAATTATTTTCCAGGGACAACAGAATTGTCATAAATTATTTTGTTATTGATAATTTTTTGCATGTCTATATTTTTGGTTTGTACATTGTGGTATAACACTTGTTTGATGAGGTGGTTCAAACTATACTATCTTGCATTGGAGTAAGGAGATTAAATCATAAATATTTTTATTATTTGAAGCATTTTCTAATTCGATCATAAATAGGGATAATGGTTTCTTAGTTTTTCGATCTAGTATATTACTAATGTTAGTTACTTTGTGGCCTAATTCAGCTAATTCTTCTTTAATGGTATCATGCCCTGCTGAGTAATGCATATGTCTTAATACAACCCTAAATCCCTTTAGTTCCTTAGGTTTATAAGTGTAGTGCTGTGTATTTTTTTTCTTTTATCATTTTAGTTATATATCTATAGCTTGCAACATCGTTTGGTTGAATTTTCACTTCGTTACTATTTAATATTTTTAGGTCGTATTGATATTTCGCTGTATCATTCAGAGCTTTTGTCAGTGTTTCCAGAAATTTCATCCCTTGTACGTATATTGGAGGAGGCTTTGGAACTTTTGGATCTGCAGTTTTGTTCTCAGGTTATTTTGTTTCTGTATTATGAATAATTCCCATTTCATCATCATATTCGTCATCTGACTTAAGTATGTTGAAAGGATTTGACGTTGATTAAGCCAATATGTTTTTAGGGTTTTTTAGTTTTTTGATTTAAACTTTTTTATATTTCGTTTGTTTGTTAATTTTTCAGGAGATCCTCGATTCCTTTTTAGTGACAATTTTTTGTTTTCATTTACCGATGTTATGACAGTATTTATTTTTATTATTGGAGTTGTTTTGATGTAGTTCGAGTTAACTGTTGTTGGAATCATAGTTGCTGCGGCTGCAAATATTGTTGTTGATGTTGTTGTAGTTGTTGTTGTTGTTGATGATGGTAATGTATTAGTTGATTCAGTGGTTATATATTTTGATAATACTACCGAGTTGGTTGGATCCGTTACAGTTGTTGTAGTGATTAATGTAATCTGGTTCTTTATTGGTGGTAAAGTTGTTTCTGTATCATTTCGCCCTACTGGGGGTGATCTTACGACACTCATATTATATTACTAAATTTTTTTTTGATTTTCATGAAATAAATAAATTTCAATATTTTGTAATTTTGCCGGTAGAAGGCTTTGTTGATTCAATTAGTTTTCACGATGGTAACATTAATTTTTCTTGATTATAATTGTTAACTTCTGATATTGACAGTAGTGACTTGTTATTATTTTTACTTCAGTGGTATTGATAATTTTAAAATGTAAACAATGTAACTTAATTTTTGTTTTTGTACGCACTTGTTTTGAATTATTTCGCGGTTTAAAATTATTACAACACTACTAATAATAATTCACGCTAGAAGATTTAATAAAATTGTGAAACATACCTAGAGTTTTAATATTTATTTAATTTTATAGGTATTATACTTTGATTTCATTATATAGTATGTATATTCAAGAATCAAACGATTCAGAAAACAACAACAGTTATACCAAAACAAATATTTTTTTAATATAAAATCGTGTCTGAACGAACTACTTCTGTGCAATTGCACAGAGTATTTACTAGTAAAAATATATTTGTGTTGAAAATATTATAATTAATTGAAATATAGGCCTACGTTGTAATAAATTATGGTTACTACAATTGTATCAAAAAAATATGTAAACCAACTATAAATTATATTGTTTACAAAAATATTATTGTTACGATATTATATTATGGTTCTGGATATCATAATATGGACATTGTCAAGAAGTTCATAATCTAGTAATTGAAACAAACATATTTTAGTTAAACAAATCATATTATAGTTGTGTTTAAAATAACCATATTATGTTTGATGTAAATATTATTATGGTTGGAGTTATCATATTATGGTTAAAGTAATTATATTACAGACATTACGGTTGAAATAATCATATTATGGTCGGCGTTAAATAAAAAGATACCTAGATTGGTAAGTGTTTCAATAAGTTTTTGTATAATATTTTATAAACTGAGTTTTTTCTCTAGATTTTGTTAGACAATGAAGCATTTCATGATAAGCTCGGTGAAATGTTGCCAGTTGAAATATTTCAATATAAGTTGAAATATTTCAATATAACAAAAAACTACTTATTTTGCGGCAATTTGTGTGTAAAAAATTAACTTTATAATTTTCCGGTAATTTTAACTATTATAATATTATCATTCATAATAAATTGAAAGATATTGTTATCAATTCTGATTTAAATAAAGAAGCAACAATTTCATCAAATATTTATTGAAACTCATTGGAATTTATTCGCTGCAAATATACATTTAAAAATATAATCTTTTAAATTAAAATATAAGTTTTTATTTCGAGTATAATATGTTTTCTTCAATCATATTTATTTTTGTTTCATTTAACAATAATGCTGCTGCATTTATCATTAAAGTTTCAGATAATAATATTATTATTCAACCTACTATAAATTATGTTTGCTGTAAACATAAATATTTTTCATTTAACCATATTATATTTCTTTTAGCATAGTATACATATTAGTGAATCATATTTAAGACCACAATATTATCGAGGAGAACAAAATATCATCCTATAGAAAGTAACTATAATATGTTTACTTCAAACATAACTAATTTTATTTCCATTAGAAATAATACTAGCAAAGGTACCCGACGTTGTCCGGGTCGAACACAAAATGTATAGCATTTGCTTCAATGCAGTTTGATTTATGAATTGTGAATTGAAAAAAATTGGTTTATCAAAAATATTCTAATATTTTTTTTTCACTACATTGCACATTCATTTCACAAGCAACATTGCGTTAAGTTTAAATTCAATTGGTTAAGGTGTTCAGGGGCAGGAGAACGAAAGAACCAAGAAGAACTTATTAGACCGACATGCCATACTGTCTCGTGCGAATTGCTTAAGTGAAAGGACGTGTTCAAAAAAAAATGTTTTTTTTTTAAATCGTTAATTGCAGACAAATATTAGTAATTATAAAAAAAAATTACAGTTAGCTAAAAAGTTTAATAAAATAAAAACAAAAAACTGAAGTGTTTAACTAAACCGATTATCGGTTAGTGCAAATGAATTTAAAAATATTGTCTATGACGTGATGTAATTGACTTGTAATCTAAGTCAAGAATCCATTGATTCTTGCCTTAATATTCAAATTTATATTTATGGAGTCTCAGGTAAAGTTAATCTAGTAGATAAATCCAGCGGTCTGAAACGTCTTAATCTGCGCTTGCTTGTTCGTTCATTATTGAGGAGCAGGTAAATTTGGATGGTTTTCCAGTCGAACATAGTATTCTTCAGCTTTCTTTTTAATGAATTGCTTAACAGATCGGATATTTAAGTCTGATCTAATTGTGTCATTTCGGACATACCAAGGCGCATTGACCATAGACCTTAATACTTTGGACTGGAAGCGTTCAATTATTTCAATGTTGGAGTTACTAGATGTTCCCCATAGTTCCAAAACGTAGCTCCAGATTGACCTGATGATAACTTTGTACACTGCAACTTTACATTCTAGGATGCTAATTTTGACTTTTATTGATCACTAAATAAAAATTAACTAATTAAAAAGAAGATACATTTTATTCATTAATAATTGAAACTGATTATAAACTGCTCTTAATATGTTAAAACTGTAATAATACTTTAATTTAACACAAAACAGGAAAATATTATAATATATATATTTTTTTTTTGAAATATACACACGAACGTAATAAAATTTTAAATTGCTATAATAACTAACTGCAATAATATTTATAAACTGTTCTTAATATATTAAACACAAATAATGATTTAATTTAATTTCATCATATTAGAAGAATATAAATTTTTTTATTCTTTTTGCAAAAAACTTTTTATTACATAGCTGAATAACTAATAAAATAATAAATGATCAACGATGCAAATCTTTAATTAAATGTCAAATAACCAGTTCAACTTAATTCAGTAATCAGTGATTTTCAAACTTCTTCAATTTGTATCAGCGTTGCTGGACTAATTAAATTTAACTATATTTAATTATTTTATTGTATTTTTAATTTTACTTAATTTAATTCTTGTTTTATTATTTAATTGTTTATTTATTTCGTGTAAATTTAATAATTTAATTTAACTTTATACTTATTTTATTGTATTTTCCATCCGTATCTTCAAAACTGAACAATATTGTTATTTAACTTATTTTAATTTTTGTAAATTTAACAAACAACATTATAATGAAATTAATCATATATAAATAATATAATATTTAATACAGAAATAGCCACTCTCATACTAACAAAAATGTAATGAAGAGTGAAAGTATGTTTTGCTTAGTTATTTTCCAAATCTAAATTTTAAAATGCACATGATATTTTAGCTTTTCACTTGCTTGTAACAGATGTGTCAGTGGCGACTGCTACATACATACGGTAAGGTGTTAAAAACTGCCCTATATATGGTAGTAGTTTCTGATGCATCTGATACAAGTAGTAAATT
This sequence comes from Argyra leucocephala, assembly GCA_963942445.1. NCBI lineage: Eukaryota > Metazoa > Arthropoda > Insecta > Diptera > Dolichopodidae > Argyra > Argyra leucocephala. The sequence goes on from OZ012682.1 coordinate 9,168,283, forward strand.
AGCATAAATGACAAAACTAACTTTCTTGTTTTAATGTTTACATTATTTTAATGAGCAGGAAACTGGTACTGAATAACTTATCCAGCCAGGTTGATAAGATCTTAGAAGAATATCCCCATTCTGTGATTGTACTGGCCGGAGACTTCAGTATTCACAACAAGGACTGGCTCACTTTCTCCAGTCACAACTCCCCCGCAGGCAAACAAGTTGAACTTTTTTCCAATTCACATAATCTTTCTCAACTTGTAAAGAAACCAACAAGAATTCGTGATCGCAATGGCCAAACGGAACATCTTTTGGATCTATTTCTAACTTCACATCCTGAAAAGTATATCGTTTCTGTAAACTCTCTGTAAGCTCTCCGATTGGATGGATCAGATCATTGTCTCGTTTCTACAAGCTTCCAAAAAAGCACATGCACTATCCAAAAACCTGCTCCCAAAAAACTAGTTTGGCATTATTCCCAAGCTAACTGGGATGCCATCAACAATTTTTTATTAACATTTGATTGGTCCATGTGCTTTCACTCTCGAGACGTTGACTTCGCCACTGATATTATTAGTAAAATAAACTCACTTGGAATGAAAACAATTATTCCACACTCGTATAAGAGTTCTAAAAAGAAGCCCACCTCGTGGTTTAATAATATCTGTGTCGAAGCCATTAAGGACAAAGCAGAAGCTTTCAAAAAATTTAAATTGGATAGATCTGGACACTCAAGGAAGTGCTACAATGTTGCTAGAAATAGTTGCAAACACATTATCAATCAACAAAAGTTGATGCATAACCGACGGTTGAGGCAACAAATTTTAAATCTCCCGAAAAATAACAGAACCTTCTGGTCGTTTTTTAAGAATGTTATGCATAATTTTCCGGAGTCTTCTTTTCCTCCACTGATTGACGATGATGGAATCGTAATGGACCCAACCGGTAAAGCCAACTTATTTGCAAAACTCTTTGCATCAAACTCCTCACTACGTCCTACAGTTCTTACTCTACCCTAAATACCTCAGATAGAGTCTTCAATTGGAAGACTCTACTTTAGAAGAAGAGGTATAGTGAAAGCCTTGACGAATCTTGATGTAAATGAATCTATCGGTCCAGATGGAATTCCTGAACTTGTTCCATTTGTCCTTTTCGACTGGTCAATATTAATTAATTTTGAACCTTCTATTCTTGTTTAAAAATATATTTATAAAATATAAATATGTATATGTACATATGTATAAAAAAAAATAAAACAATTCGTAAATATAAATTTTTTCATTGATTTATTTTTATTTTCAAATTATGTATTTTTGTAATTATAACAATGGAAAGTTGCGCACGTTCATTATAATTAGTATAATTAGTGACAAACTTTGGAAATATCTTGAAAACAAAAGCATAATCTCAGATAGACAATACGGTTTTAGATCATACCGGTCTATCGGTGACACGATGACTTGTCTTTGCGAAAAGCTCAATATCACCTTAAATAATTCTGGTGAGGCTGATATTGTTGCTTTAGATATCTCGAAAGCTTTTGATCGAGTATGACACGCTGCCTTAATAGCCAAATATCAAACTATTGGTCTAGGGTCTGTATTTTCTAAATGGATTGAAGGTTTCCTTTCGAATCGTTCGATTCGCGTCTTAGTAGACGGCTTCACGTCTGAAAAACTTAATATAAATGCTGGTGTTCCGCAAGGATCTGTTCTCTCACCCACTCTCTTTTTGATTTTCATCAACGACTTACTCCAAACAACCTTCAATCCAATCCACAGTTTTGCGGATGATAGTACTCTGGTCGCATCCTTCGATTTTCTCCGAACATCTAATGCTACAAATACCGAAGTTGAATCAAAAAATTATTTGGAATGACCAAATTTTTGATATCGCGAAAGGAGCTGCCAAGTGTTTAGGCTATCTAAGCAGATATAAAGCTGTTGCTTTCACCTTTGGAACTCTTTAATATCTATAAATCATTTATACGTCCCAAGATGGAATATAACTCACACATTTTGGCTGGCACTTCCATTACAGCTTTAGGCTACCTTGACCGCGTTCAAAATCGCGCCATTCGTCTAATTGGTGGCCCAAATATAACTTCATCCGTAACTTCTCTTGGACATCGACTTGTAGTCGGAGCACTTTCTCTGTTTTATAGATACTTCGTAGGTGTGAACACATGCTCAGCAGAAATCAAAGCGCTGCTTCCTCCTCTTAAACAATTCCAACGCGAAACAAGAGGAGCTGCAATTTCTCACCCCTACACTGTGGATATCCCAAGATGGCATAAGGTAGGTTATGGAGTCTCGTTCATAGTTCGCACTTCAAGAATGTGGAATCATATTCCTCCCAATATGTTTCCACATTCAATTTACAATAGTTTAAAGAAAATATTAATATCTTCATTCTTCAATTCCCAATCTATCCCCCTTTTTTTCCTAATTTATTCTATCCTACCCTATCCCAACCGTCCCAAGCGTCACGTAAGTGTGAAGGTAATTTCATACCTAACGCTTTGGCTGTTTATAAAGAAAAAAAAAAAAAACAAACAAAAAGTAGTGGGCAAGGACGCTGCCCTGAGCAACCCCAGATTTAATGTCTTTTAGTGTTGACTGTAACCCGTTGTCTTTAACGAAGAACCTCCTATCTGACAAATAGGTTGACAATGATAGTGGTGAGGAAGTTGTTTTTTAAGCTTGTAAAGGAGAACTTTGTGCCAAATTTTGTCAAAGGCTTGCGAAATAATGTCCAGAAAAGCTGCAGAACAGTATTTTTCCTTGTCGAGTGAATTGTTTATATGGTTGACTACTCTATATATTTGCTCGATTGTCCCGTGATTGTGACGGACGCCAAACTGATGAGCTGGTACGATATCTCGTTCGTTATTTATTTTAATAAATTTTTTGACTATTAGTTTTTCAATTAATTTTGATATTACTGGCAGAAGATTTATTGATCTATATGAACTAGTATCATTTGGCTCTTTCCGAGGTTTAGCTAACATTATGATTTGAGCAGTTTTTCAGATATCTGGGAAGTAGCTTGTTCTTAATATTGCATTAAAAATGTGACTTCAGAATTTTATACTGCAATATGGAAGTTCCTTTACCATTATGCCTGTGATACCATCATACCCAGGAGCCTTCTTATCTGACACAGATTTTTTTATAATTTCCTGTACTTCCTTTATGCGAACTTTCTTTATCGGTAAATCTATTTGATAAGGTATGTCAAGGTATTTCAATCTTGTTGTTTTCGTCGATTGAAATTATTGGTGGATACGGTGCAAACACTTTTTGTAAATGTGATGCAAACAGCTCTGGTTTCTCACCATCGCTTCTGGCCCAATTACAATTCGATTTTCTTAGTTTAGGTATAATTTGTAATGGCTGTTTCAGTTTTCTTGTTTCTTTCCACAGTGAGTAGTCATTAAGATCGGTATATGTTAGTCTTTCAAGGTAATTCTTTAACGAACTTTCTCTGGTTTTATTTAATAAAAATTTAAGTTCTTTGACTGCACGGTTTAATCTGGCTTTGATTTCTGGGAATCTAGTTTCTTGCCAATATTTCCTAAGTTTTCTTTTTTCCATGATTTTGGATTTTATTTCAGGTGGAGAAATAACATATTTTCATTTATTTTAAGATGTTTCCTTGTGTTGGAGTTGATGACATTGCTGCTTCAATTATAAATTTATTTAGGTTTTTTATAGCTTCATTGATATCTTGGGGTTTTTCAATCCTATATTTAGTATTTAGAGGAGATAATGGGCAAACACGGATTAGGGAGAGAAAGAAACAACGACGGGGAAAGAATGATAGAGATGTGTCAGACTTTCGACGTAGCAATCGGAGGGAGTCTATTCCCATACAAAAATATCCACAAATACACATGGACAACACCAAACGGGATCTCAAGAAATCAAATAGCTCACATATGCATCAGCAAGAAATGGAAACAATCAATGTTAGATGTGAAAAATAGAAGGGGAACAGATATATACAGCGATCATGAATTACTATCTGGGGACTTCAGAATGAAACTAAGTCAACAAGGAAGAGGCAGAAGAAATAGAAAGAAGAAAATAAATATAAACAACTTAAAAAATCCGCAAGTAAGAGCTGATATGGTTACGGCGTTACGAGAAAATATTAGAAATAATAGAGAACACACTTGGGAAGAGATTCTGGAGATTTACAACCAACCAAGCGAACAAAATCTTGGAATTTCAAAACCACAAAGAAAAATCTGAATAACCGATAACACATGGGGCTTGATTAAAAGAAGAGGTGAAATGAAGAAAATGATAAACAACAGGACGGCATCAAGAAGAGAATATGAAGAAATAGCGAAAGCAAAATTTAGCCGGAGAAGCAGAAAGAGCAGCACAGCAACATAACCTGAGAGAATTGCATCGCATAGTCAAGAACTTAACAAACCAGTCGGAACAACAAAACAAACCAATTAAAGATAAAAATGGTACGCTTCTCACAAACTTAGAGGACCAATTAAAGAGATGGAGAGAACATTTCCAAGAACTGAGCAACGAAGAAATTACAAATAATGAAGCAGACATAAGAAACAGATACGATGCAAATATCAATCGATAATATCAATTATTATAAAGAAAAGATTAGAAGAAGTACTAGAACCAATACTACGGAAAGAGCAAGCATGTTTCAGACCAAACCGAAGCTGTGTTGATCAGTCAAATAGCTTACGGGTCATAGTTGAACAATCAGTAGAATGGAATGCCCCACTATATCTACTATTCATAGATTTTAAGAAAGCATTCGACGCAGTCCAGAGATGCGCAATATGAAGAACACTTACAAAGAAGGGAGTTCCTGAAAAATTCATCAACATCATCAAAGCGACGTATAAAGATGCAGAGACAACAGTTCAACACAGAGGTAACATCATTGATCAATTCTACACCAATATGGGAGTTAGACAAGGATGTCCACTATCACCACTTCTCTTCAACACTATACTAGGCGACATTCTAAGAAAAGTTTGCACTGGAATAAACGGAATAGAATGGGATCTCTTCGGCAACTTAGAAAACTTAGATTACGCAGATGATGTATGCCTCATATCAAGAAATCAAAGGGACCTACAGAACAAAGTCAACAGATTACAGGAAGAAGCAAAGAAATCGGGACTGGAATTAAATATCGAGAAAACCAAAGCAATGAGGACAAACAACAGTGATAGTGAGCCAATAACAGTGAGCGGACAACAGATAGAATACGTAGAAGAATTCAACTACCTGGGAAGCATCATAATATCAAGAGGAGGTACAACAGAAGATGTCAACAGCCGTATAAATAAGGCAAGAAGAATATTTGGGAGCCTAATGAAGATATGGCGGAGCAAGCAAATATCGAGAACAACAAAGCTAACAATATTCAGAGCATGTGTTAAGCCAACACTAATATATGGCAGTGAAACATGGCTCACTTCGGTCAGAATCAAACAGAAGCTACAAGTATTCATCAACAAGTGCTTGAGAATTATATGCAGAATATTCTGGCCGGCAAGAATTAGCAACGAGGATTTATGGATGATAATTGGAGAAGAACCGATCAACAGGCAGATAAATAGGAAAAAATGGAAATGGGTAGGTCATACACTAAGGAAATCAGAAAGTGATATAGCAAGAAGAGCTCTAGAGTGGAATCTACAAGGACAAAGGATACCCGGCAGACCATACAACACATGGAGATGCACAATCGATCAAGAATTAACAATCAACAATCATACCTGGGACGATATTAAGGAAATAGTACTCAACAGAGAGGAATGGAGGTTAACTATCGAAGCCCTATGCTACCACGCGGAGTATTAGGAGAAAAAAAAAATATATATTTAGTGAAGTTTTCGTGTCAATTTCCTTTCTATAATTATCCCATTTAGTTTTCCTTGTATGTAACCGTTGTTCGTTTTGAGTTATTACGACTTTGGTTGAGGCAGAGATAATGATAGGCGTATGATCTGAAGGCAGCTCGAGGCTCGATTTCATTGTAAATAGTTTTGGTGAGATACATTTCATGAAGTTCAAAAGATTCGGTGATTTACTAAGAGGTTTTTAATAAAGTGTAGGTTGTCCGGCAGACAGATAATTCTAGTCCGCCGGAAATAAACTTATTTCCCAAAGTTTTAAAATAATCAATAAATTGAGATTTGTTGATATTCTGTTTAGGAGCGCAATATATAGCTGAAATAGTTAAGGGCCCATTCCAGTCAGCTATCACGACACTTGTTGCTTGAATATGATTAAATTTATATTTAGGAAGTTCATAGTGCTGTATGTTTTTCCTGATGATTATTGCAGTACCAGCATGAGCCGTTCGTTCCATCAGGATGATTTGTGGAATATGTGGTGTAATTTTTTATGTTAAAATAACTTTTATTTGTGAAATGGGTTTCAGAAATTAATAAGATGTCTATTTGGTGATGAGTAATAAAATGATACAGTTCTTGTTGATGGTTTGACAGTCCGTTGGCATTCCAGACGAATATGTTGAGGAACTTAGATATTTTTATGTAAGTTCAGGAGAAGTGTATTAACGAGGTTAATCAAAGGCCCAACTTGTGACATACTATTCACAATATATATAATATAGTATGCCTCTCGTATACATATACTACTATAACTACACAAATGATTAAAATAATTGCTATATCTATCAAAGCAATCCAAACTAATTTCACTTTGAATATTTTATTTTTAAATTCTAATTATTTTATCATACGATATTTAATCTTTTATGTATTAATTTTTTATTTATTTATCATCGTTATATTTAAAGATTCATTATATACTATATTTAAATTTAAATTTCTACATTATCTAGAAACTTATCCACAAATTATTAAATTACGCACGCGTCCGATATTCAAACATATCAAACCAAAACTAATAATTCTTACTATAAAAACTCAACTCAAAATATTACAAAACATCATGTGTTTTTTTTTTTATCATTACTAATTGTAACGGTATCATTCTATATACTATTCAACTTCTCTTAAATTTTTATTAATAACACAAAATGCAAGAAGAAAATGAAAACATTCTTGATGGTATGAATGTTTTTCATTTAACAGGGGATGACAACCTTAATTTAAAAATAAATTCTAATAATATGAATATAATTTAAATAAACATACAAAGCTTACGAAATATAAATACGAAATACAAATTATAGTTCTTACGGAAATATGGTTACGCGAATCTGAAAATCAATTTTTTAATATACCGTGTTTTGTACCTTTTTTCTCGAATAGGGAATAATCGTATGGAGGAGTAGGCATTTACGTTCGAGAAAACATACACTCTACACTAGTCACGAGTCACGAAAGAACAATTTTTTAAATCAAATTTAATAGTTATAAAACTTTTAAAATACAATTGCAATATTATCTCAGTGTACAGAGCACATGAAACTTCACTAAATGAATTTATAAATAAAATGGATGAACTAACGACAAAATACAAAAACTCAATTATAATAGGAGACTTTAATCTTAATTTACTTAACTTCAATCATGACTCAATTAAAGATTATATAAATACAAAATAGGCAATTCCTCAAGAACAATAATTGACCACTTTATGATCGATTTAGTTAAATATCACTTTATTTTTCAAATACGAGATTGCCCACTTTCAGACCATCAGATATTCCTTAATAGTGTGGATATTAAACTTACAAAAGATAACAAGAACAAGATTGATTTCAAAACAGTACTAAATTACGAGAAAATTGAACAAGATAACTTTTGGAACCGTATTAATAACTATGTAGATTTTGACAGTCTGATTAGCGATTTAACTTTATTAATTAATGCTCATACTAAGACGGTACTTAAAAAGAAAATCATTTAAGAAAGGAGTGGATGGCAAATGACATACTAAAAACAATGAAAATAAGGGACTCTTATTATAAGTTTAATAAAAAATATAAAAATGATGCGCATGTTCTTGATTTGTGTAATAAACATAAGGAGAAGACTAAACAGATGGTGCTTCAAGCTAAAAAGAATTATTATTCGACCGAGCTCATGCATGAGCCCTCAAACAGTCGAAAAGTTTGGGCCCTATATAAAAAAATAATGTACAACAAAAATGAAAGCTCACCCAATAAAAGTATAATGCAATTAGAAGTAAATGATAAAGTCGTGACTGAAGAAAAAGAAATAGCAGATAAAATGAATGAATTCTTCATTAATGTTACAAAAAAATTTGATATATCTACAGAATCTATTAACATAGATTACATCAACTCATTTAGAGGTAACATTCATAACAACTTTGACTTGTGGTCTACAAATGAAGAAGAAGTGAAGGAAGCCATCAAATTAATCAAGTCATCTGCATCAACAGGTTACGATGGTTTCTCAGGAAAATTTTTCAACTTCAACGAAAGTCAGCTAAAATTCTTCAAATCTTTTCTTGAAAACATAACCCAGAGTGTCAAAATTGGCTCTACAGTCAGCTCGAATAAAATATGTATTAAAGGCATTCCTCAAGGATCTATTCTGGGTCCGGATATTTTTAAGCTATATATAAATGATATATCAAAACTTAGTCTTAAAGGTAAAATACAACTTTATGCAGATGATGCAGCTCTGGAATACGCAGAAGATTCTGAGACAGAACTAAATTCATCAGTAAAACACGATTTGGAATTGATAGAGAAATGGCTCCACTTTCATAAACTGAAACTAAATATAAAAAAACTAAGATCCTATTGCTAGGTCAAAAAAAATAAACAAACAGCCCATTTAACTTTAATACCAATAATAAAGAAATTGTGAATAGCTATAATTATTTAGGATTAGTCAATGATAATAAATTGAAATGGATGGAGAATATTCATAAAATAATCCAAAAAATCTCCCCATACATATTTATAATACGACGTCTAAGAAATTTCATTTCAACTGAGGCGCTTTACGCAATTTATTCTTCTTTTATTTTATCCCACATTACCTATATAAATCGGATTTGGAGTGGTGCCACTCAGCAGTTAATTCCGAAACTAGATATTATACACAAAAAAGCCACCAAACAAATCCATTTCTATCATTTAACATTCAACCAATCTACTTTATTCTGAGAAATATTTAAGTTTAAATAACATTTGTACAAAAGAACTATATACCACTGCATTCAAAATTATAAATAATTATTTAAAGCACAACTTTATTTTGAATAGAATGATTGACGTTCACCGTTATAACACACGTAATAAATGTAATTTCTATTTATCATTATTTAGAACGAACAATAGATATAATAATTTTTTATATAGGTGTCTCAAACAATTTAACGATTTTCCAAACGCGCTCAAAGAAATAAACGAAATTCGGATATTTAAAAAACAAATCCAAAAAATATATTTTAAATCCATAATAATTAATAATAGTAATAATTGTACTTAATAATAATAAAAAAATTAATAATAATAGTAATAATAATAATCATAATAATAAAAATAATAATAATAATAATAAAAATAGGCCATAAATATAATTATTTTAAAAGTCTGTAAAAATGCTTGTAACAAATAATTCTTGTAAACCTAATAATTTGATCACACAGCAATCGCTAAGATCAATAAATTTAATTTATTTTAAGAAATTGTAAACAATTTGAAATGTAATATTATAATTGACATTAATAAAGAAAAAAAAAAAAAAACCATTGAACTTAGATAGTAGTGTTGATATGCCCATAGGCAAGAAAGTAATAATCAATAGTAATTATAGTAATGATAATATAATATGCAAAAATGCTTAAAGAAGAAAAAGACCTATAGTTTAATGAAATATGTGCCTAAAATTTAGACAAAAAAAATTGTGAGTAAAAACACAAAATATGAAAATAAAAACATATGTACCGTAGAAATTAACTATAATATAAGTTCAGCAAACAAAAAAACATTGAACTTAGATAGTATTATCACACGTGCATTATCATAAAAGAAGAAGATATGCATAATAACATTAATAATAATAATACAAATAATAACAACAATATTGATATTAATAAAAAGCTTTCAGGGAAAAATTATTCGAATTGGGTTCAAGGAGATACACTAAATCCACAAAATAAACTTGCAGCTTCAAACAGTAATAAATTAATTGTACAATCAGTAGTGAGACTAACACAAAAAGCAATTTTAGAATATGATAGTGTATAGGTACTCTCACGGCTGAGAAAGGCTAAGATATATAGTAATATTAAAATATTTCTAGCATACGTCTACATAACCAAGAAGACTATGTATGCATTACAGGTACAACTAGAAAAAATATTGAAGTTCTAATAAATCAAGAAGGCTTACCTATGTGTTCTAATGAATTAAAACAGATATACTACAGATATAACGAGCGAATTGGAGTTTCGAAGAAGGAGGTAAAGAAGGATCTAGAAACCTATCGTACTCATCTAAGTAATAAATATGGACAATATTTGCAAAAAGTAAGAGTGTTAGACTATCAATTTTTTAATCCAACATATAATGGTAGGAAATAATATAACCTAAACACAAATAGGTAACTTAAATATTCTATATTTAAATATGTATACCATAGGACATAAAATACTAGAACTGGAAGCATTAATTACGGAATACAATCAGATAGATTTAGTAGTACTTACACATGTATGGATATACAACAACGAAATTAAGATAGATGATATGCCTAACTTCAAGGCAATCTATATAACTATAACGAAATGAGAAAAAAGGAGGAGGAACGGCAACTTTCATAAGAAATAACATTCAATTTAATGAAGTATCTAAAGATGAAAAATATAATTATATGGTAATTGAATTTCTAAATTCACAACGAAAATTAAAAATGTGTAAATTTTATAAGGCTCCATCAGAAAACAGTAATTTATTTATAGAATTTTTAGAAAACCACCTAAAAGATAGTTCAAATCACATATTTTTCTTAAATATTAACTTAAATATATTTGATAAAAATAACACACTAATAAGATATAACGATATAATAGCCACTTCTTGATATTATGTAGTCAATAAAACACAGTACAATCTTATTAGATTGACCATATAATAACAAACTTAAGCAATAAATATAGTGTTAATTTTAGAATAGAAAATAGAATAGAATAGAAGAAACAGTTTATCTGATCACCAACTAGCATTAGTATCAATAAAAACAATTAATGTTAGGAAACCCCTATGAGAATTTATGTTATTAAGAAAACCAATTATAATCAACTAAATATGAATATAACAAATCGATGTATTAATAATTAAAATAATACAAGAAGTAAAAATAATGTGCACAAAAGAAATAAGAGTCAGAACTAGAAATAATAGCTGGATAACTCCTTCCATTTTGAAAAACTAAGACTATTACTATTTTTTATTAGCACACAAAAAAGATCCAAGCAGTAATGAAAAAAGAGTAAAATACATTCAGTTTAAGAAAATAGTAGAAAAATTATAAGAATCTAAAAATAGACATGTTATTAAAAGCATCGAAAAAGCTGGAAGTGACTCTAGAGAACTTTGGAGAATACAAAATAATATTATAAGAAATAATAAAGATGAGAAACTGATGATATTACTCACGTTTTAAAGAAAAATGGGGAAAAAACAAGTAGTGAACGTGAAACGGCGGAGACTATAAATACATTCTTCAATGAAATAGGTGAATGCATTCTAAAAGATATCCAAAAAACCAGTACTGTCAACAATATTTCATATAATATGCACAATAATAAAACCATGTTTCTCAAACCAGTCACAGAATCAGAAATTTGCCAAATTATCATGAAACTAAATACAAATTCAACTCCAGGATTAGATAAAATAACAGAGAAAAACTTACAGGAATTGTTTAATGTTATAAAGCAGCCCCTAACTAAAATAATAAATTAATGTTTTATAGAAGGAATATTTCCTGATTTATTGAAAAAAGCCTTTATAATTCCAATCCATAAATCTGAATCCAAAGAAGTATATGATAATTATAGACCGATTTCAATTTTAAATTCTATATCAAAAGTATATCAAAAAACAATTAATATAAGAATCAGAAATTTTTTTACAAAAACAATTGGATTTGATAAAAATCAATATGTTTTCTTGGAAAATAGTGGAACAGATTCAGGAATTACATCCACCTTGGAATAAATCTATGTGATGCATTAGATGAAGGTCTCTATGTAGGTGCTGTATTTATTGATCTAAATAAAGCTATTGGTTAGGAGTCATTCCAGATTACCTGATTACTTAGAAAAATGGGAATCAGAGGAATAAATAATGTCTAATTGGAAAATTGCCTAAAAAATAGAACCCAATGCGTTAATATTAATAAAGCGACGAGGTAACTATAAAAACAGGGGTACCGCAAAGCTCTCTTCCAGGACCACTGTTATATCTGTTATACAAAATGAATATACCTAAAACTCAATTCATATCAAATTACAATGTTTATGGAGATGACACTAATCTGATTGCAAAAGCTAAAACAATGAAAGAGTTATAAGTTATATTAAATAAAAACTTTAAAACCTCATGCAATTGGCTGGATTATAATGAACTATGTTTAAACGCTAAAAAAACTATCTACATAATATTTAAACCCCAGAATAAAAAGTATGATTATATTACACTTAAGGTAAAAGAAAATACAATACAAAGAGTCGATAATATTAAATATTGAGTAATGATAATTGATCAAAATTTAAGATGGGACAAAACAATTAAAAAAAAAATTATTCCTATAAGTGTAGTTATAAAGCGATCTGGTGGTATTCCTAATTGTGCAGCCTTTGTATATAATAGGCATATCTTATCAAGAATTAGGTATAATATATGCAGTCACTGTTAAAATTTTAATGTGAAACGGGTTGGAACAGTAATGAATAAAGCGATAAAAAGTTTATTTAAACTAAACCCCAGAACTAGTACTAAGGAGTTATACAAATCAATTAATATACTGGATAAAAACCAGCACGCTGGGTGGCGCAGTAAGTACAGCGCCTGCTACTCAACCGAAGGGTCCCAGGTTCGATTCCCGATGAAGCAAAAAAATTATTTATCGGTTTTTCGACCTGGTCCAGTACACGCTGTCATTGGGATAAAATAAATGACAAAAAATAATTGAGAGTATAATCTGGTAACAACTTAAATAAAATGGAGCTATTCTATTTTAGAAGGCTTAGTTCCTGACAATAGTAGTAGTTTTCCACATTTAGTGAGTTGATAAGCCAGTAATTTGATAAATAAATACTCGAAATACTGTAGCTATGTAGTGTAAAATTGCAGTACCGTACTTAATTAAGCACGAAAAGGTGATTCTACCTAAGTTACTGTCAAGAACATAAAAAAAAAACAAATTTACTTTGAGAAATGCAAATACATACACAATATTCTAAATAATAAGTTTAAATCGAAATGAATTCTTAAAAATATAAAATCAATATACATAACTACTTTACTAGAACTTATTGAAAAAAGATAGAACATCCAAAAATCAAAAAAGCTTAAAATGTAGTGCTATAAAACTTTCCCATAGAAATTAAAAATAGTAAAAACTTGGAAATATTTAAAAACAACCTTAAAAAGCATATTACAAAATTAGAAATAGTTAAAAAAAAAGTGTAATTTTAAAATTATAATATTTAGTTATAAATTAATGTTTAAATATATTTTTTGTTTTTATTTTATAATTTCTTATACATAATTTTATAATTATATTGTAAAGTTATCTGAAATTTGAAAAATAAAGATAAATAAATATTTGCTTTTGGCTTATTTAGAACCATAGAAGCCCTCTATAAAATTGAAAAATTATTTTTTTGACAGCTTGGTGTGCCAAAAAGGATCGGAATTAAATCAAGCCAGTAAAAAGGATATTGGATCGGAACCTAATCAAACCAGTAAAAAGTGTAGTAACAAATTAGGCAAAATTAGTGTAATCAAAAGATTCCTGCCTTTAATTCTATAAGAAAAAAATTAGGGTTAAGAGAGGTAATAAATTATTGTTCATTAGAAATTAGGTATACCTATATAAAGAAAAAATTATAAAAATAAAATTTAAGCAGTTACAAACACTGATGAAAGAGGTATGTTATTTCCCAAATATTAATATTAAATGCTAAATATACAAATAAATTTTTGTAAAACGAAACCAAGTCTTTTATTCAATTAAATATTAAATATATCATTAAAAAATAAAATTTGATTACCAAAAGAGAAAACATGTATATTTAAAAAAAATTGTTTATATTTACCATATATTTATCAAAGCAAATTTATCTATATATATATATATATATATATCAATATCCTTTGATAAGATCCTTTCAATTATTATATTATTAATTTTAATTGTTTTAATTGTCTTATTATTATTATTATTTTTTACTAGTTAATTTTATATTTATAATCTACTATACACATTAACAAAAAAAAAATTTTTAAAATTAGGAAATTAAATAGTAAATTTTGATAAAATAATTATCTTCTACATTATATTTTTAAATTTAATTATTTTTATAGTTTAATATTTTTAATCATCTAAAATAACTCTTATTTTGGTAAAGAGATCTTTTTTATTTAATCGTTTTTAATTAACAAAATTAAATATTTAAATTTTTTTTAACTAAAATATTAGTATACAATTCTGTTCAATTTAAAAAATGAAATTTTGTAATAAATATAAAAATTTAATATGTATATTAATTATTAATAGAAAATAAATTATAAATAATAGATTAAAAAGTAAGAATAAAAATCATTCACAAAATTCCTTTATAGTCAAACATAATGTATATAGTATAACCCTAATTATTGATATAAGTATTATCAGAATAAAGCAAGCTAAATATATTGGTTAGTATACAATACAGTAAATTAAAAAACAGCGTAACATTCGTGGGTTAAAAAAATCATTTAAATATTTAACTGAAAACAAATTTTTCTATTACCGCAAAATAATTAACTTTTCTTAGCATATCGTCCAATTTAACCATAACATTTTTGTTACATAGAGTATATTACTCTAATCTCCTTGTTGATATCTCCGTGTCGTCACCGATGTACAACTGTACATTCTAGTTACAAATTTCCTTTTGCATACAACGGATACACGGTGATGCAAAAGATGGTAGTTTTGTAATTTCAGCACCAATTAAAGAAATAGTCAATATTACCCGTAACATGTTCTCTATAATAATCAATAATTGTTTCCTATAAGAAGGCAAATCTGGTTAATTTTTAAAGCTGATGAAGAAAGAATTACCATCACGGCAACAATAGGAATATTTTTTTTTTGCTTGTCAATATAATACAGTTTTATAAAAGAAACATTGATTTGAACATGTGCCTGCATTGTTCAATTAGAAACATTTCGAGGTGGCTAATTCAAAGATACAATCCAAGGAAATTTAGATAAAATTTTTATTTTTATTTTTATTTTTTAGGTAATTTTATTTGTTTTCACGACTTTACAAAATATTTCTCGTTTGAACTAATTTTATGCTGTTTTGCTATTTGGTTCTTGTATTAAATACATTATGGATTTCGAACTTGGGTATGTTTTTCTATAAATGATTTATTTGAAAGATGGGCAGAAAAATAATATTTTTTTATTTCTAAAACGGTAATTTTTTGCGGTAATTATTTGAAAAATCTTTACAGTTTCTGTCACTGCTTTTTGCTTTGATTCACTGTATGGGAAAGTTTTATAGATATTATTCGTGCATTAATATATTAGATATCAAACTAAAAAATTAGTCTTTAAGTTCGTTATGTGCTATTCTATTTTGTCGAATCGATTCGAAATATCGTATGTTTACTCTCATTCTCTAAAAACCACAGTTTTAGAAGACCTATAATCAAATTATAGAATTCACTAAAAAAATTTTATATTATATATAAATTTTTCCTCTATAAAATTAGTTCTGGAATCATGGAAATTTTTATTAATAGGTAATACCTACCTCGTTTTTTAGCTAAAGGAACCAAGTAAAAAACAAAGTTCAAAAAAGTTCAACTCATTCTTTAAATTAAAAACTCTAGCTATGTTTCACAAATTGACTTCGGTTATTGCACCATAATCAAAAAAACTGATAAAGTAATTACATTTGTGTTAATATTTACAAAGTTTTAATCAGATTTTATATCTTTACAAGAGTTGTACAATTTTTCTAAACTTTTTTGTCATTACTTTTTTAGATTTATGGAATAAAAGTCGAGTTTCCTTTCACTAATCATTTGTATTTATTTTGCAAATAACATTAATTAGTCGCAAAGCACTGATGAAGGAAGTAAGTTGCTTCCGAAATATCGATATTTGCAAAATAAATACAAATGATTAGTGAAAGGAAACTCGACTTTTATTCCATAAATCTAAACATATCACTAAAAACAAATCTGATTATCAAAAACAATTACTTTTTTGTTTTCGATGACGTTCTGCTCATATCCGTTATTTTTCGTTATTGTTTTTATTAAATTGAGCTCCACATAGGAATATTTTAATAGTATATGAATGGAACTCACCCCTATACACCAATTTCGTTGATTTCGGAAGAGCATTCGACAGATTTAATCAACAAGTAATATGGCAGTTTTTAATATGCAAGGCATTATAGCACATGATAATTAAGATAAAAGAGACTATGTAGGAAGATGCAGAAACAACAATCCTACACAATAGCTAAATAGTAATACAATAAAACTTAGAACAAGAGTTCATAATTAGAAACAATAAACTCTTGGAAATGGCCAAACAAGAATCAATTAGTCACTGGAATAAAGAAAAAAAATGTAGGTGGATAGGCCACAACCTCAGAAGACCTTCGAATAATATAGCTAGACAAACATTAGATTGGAGCCCGCAGGACAAAGAGAAATAGGTAGACCGCGGAAAACATGGCAAAAATCAGTCCATAAGGAAGTATAAAAGGAAATAACAACAGAACATGGAATAAAATTCAACACCTAGCGCATAACAGAGTCAGATGGAAGAGCTTTGAGGAAGCACTATGCCCTCAAAGAGAGTGAAGCAGGAAAAAATAAATATAGCCTGAACGTAGCTATGAAAAGCGGATTTTTGATGTTAACGGTCAAAATATACTGGAATCACCTCATAAGAATATTTTAGTCTACAATTTGTAGATATTCTTTATATCTTGAAATGAAGTTTCCCTCTACGCGGGTGATATAAATGTCCAAGAAGTTGAGATTATTATTTAATTATTTTTCCACTGGAACTGCATTTTTTTATTTTTAGCATTTAGGAAATCGAGAAACTGATCCAACTGTCTGTCAGTTCCTCTAGTCTAAAGACACAAAATACATTATCTACCTATCTGCAATTTTTGAATATTTTTCACTATTGGATTTGTAGTTTCTAAGACTTTTCATGAATAGTTCGGAAAGAAACGGACTTAAAGGTCCATTAAATCCTTATCGAATTGCAAATAGTTCTGGTCCAAATAAACACTTTCATTGTAAACGCTTTCATTAACAAATTTATGACCTAAGCCAAACAAATGTCATTCCAGGTTCATTTAAGTTAATTTCAAATTATAGCTTTGTTTTTAAAGATCATATTACAGAAATGCGATTTTCATCTATTTCGTTCTCTGTGTATCATAGTAATAATATTATGTGATGTTAATAATTATGTTAGTTATTATTAATAGAGTACATTTGTATTCTGGATATATATTCATATTGAAAACTCAGATCTTATGAACCGAAAGTTAAAAGCAGAATTTATATAAAATTAAATACATATTATAAATATTTTAAAAATATTTGCCATGAACTTCGTGTGAGCTCATTTTTTTTTTAATATTACTGATCCATAAATAAATGTTATGGATTTATCGGCTTAAGATTTAATATTATATTGAGCGGAAAACCACATTGGAAAGTTAAGAACGTAGTATGTACTTTTTTGTAATATATACAAAAAAAAAACTCTTTAAAACTACAAATAAAATCTCAATATAACAATTTAGTAGTGAATTTAACATTAATCTGTACTTATAAAAAGTAAACTTAGTTTGTTTGTTTGTTTATTCGCTATACACGTCCATAGTTGTAAGGATAGAATTCTAAAATTTTGCAAAGTTATTTATAAACCAAAAAGAAAACAAAAAAAGGTTTCCTTTTGTATTGGGTAACTTTTGAAAAATAAACAACCACTTGTTTTAATTTTGAACTGGTTCGAGTAATTGACATACAATTCATAGCGTCCATGAAAAGTATTTCAAACCCTAGGGCCACTACAAACCTGAAAATTTGTAATTAGATACTTTTTCAAAAATAAGCAAATACGTCTTTTCTCGTTTTGAAAAGTTTTGACTGTTTTAAGTACTGCAATACCACTGAGCTACCATACAACTACCAGAAATATTTCAAAATCAAAATATGCTGCCGACCTGAAAATTTGTAATTATGTAGTTTTTGATTAAATTAATATTTATTTATAACTCTTTTCGTTTATAATATATACAAAAAATATTGCCCTATATTTTAAAATCGAACAAATTGTTAAACATTTTCTGTATTATTGTATACATTTTTTGAATTTGTTTTCTATATAAATTATATGGGTATAGTGTAGTTAACCTAAACTCACATTGCAAAAAAACACTTGGAATAAAAATCTATCAGCAAAAACGCATTTTGTCAAATTTTTACTTTGCAAAACATCCATTTGGAAAATTTTAAAATAACATAAGATAACATAAATAAAAAAATAGTTAATAACATAGTATACCGGCAAGTCTTCAACTTCTGGAAAAGGGTTTTTTAAGACCAAAAATCGTCGAAATTGGCCTAAAATGAGATTTTCAAATGGGAAGGGTTCAGTGATACAGGTTTTAGATACCATCCCAAAACTACGTAATATAATCCAATCTAATCTAATTCTGGATAAAGGAGATATTTCTTTTTTTTTGTATCCAACAGCGACTTTGCATAGAAATGTCACCCAAGCCTCCTCTACTCATTTTCTTGTTTTTTTTTAAAATTATTTTTACTTAATAGGCCATTAAGTTTACATTATAAATTTAACATAATAAAAGGTTGAAAAAAGATATAAGAGCTTTAATATTAACACTTACTGATCCGTTTTAATAGGATTATGTAAGGTAAAATTTTTATTTCATAATTTTTTATTTTAGCATTACTTATTAATTTATTATATTTAATTATTAATTCTAAAGTATTTATTTTTTATATTTCTTTTTATTTCTTTATTGGAAAATGCTAAAAAAAAAACGGAAAAATAAAAAAAAACTTAAACCTAATCTAAATCTAATTTAAATCTAAACTAACTCTACTGTGTACTCATTTATTTAAATTTAAACCGTATTTTCTGTCTTATAATACAAATAACATTTTTCCTAGTGTATTAACATATAAATTTAAGAAAGTCTTTTTAAAAATTTTTTTTTTTCAAATTCTTTGATAAATGGATATTTTCGAATTGCAAATTTGTTAAGTAAGAAGTTTGCTAATTATTTTTTTGTATTGTGAGTTCTTTGTTAAAGAACTTAGGCGAAATAGATATTTGTTATCTAAATTTTACCAAGCGTTACGTCCCCAAATTATTTATATTGGTTAAGAAATTATTAAAGAGTTGCATGTTCATATCGACATATCATAATAGCTACTGAAAATCGTCCTGAGTGTAATTAATAAATCATTATTTGGGGTCATTATTAGGGGCTCAGATGCTTAATTTACATTTATAAGGGTACTCACATTCCGGCTGCGGTGATTTGATTATATTGATACCATTCAAATCTAAAGTAATAGATAATCTTCTAAAAATATCGATTTTTGAAAAATTTTAAATAAAAATTAAAATCCGTTCAAGAATCGGCCTTTTAAATTAATTTCATATTTCTAATAATTTTAAAGCGATATCACAAATTATGTTTAAGACCCAGTATACCATGGATAATAATATAAAATTAGAGCGGTTGACATTACTGTAATGTATCAAGACTCCACACAACAGCAAACCCGACATAAAGTCTATTAGGATCTAAGTGAAATTAATATAAAATATAATTTAATATAAACATTTTTGTGCATGGTTACAAATATTATTGAACTCATGAACTCGGCAAACGATTTAAATAATTATAGTTTAATTTCATTTAAATGTTTTTTTTTAGAACTGGATCATGTTACAATATTTTTTGAGGTTCTGATTTATTTGCGCTTTTGAAATATTGTGGCTGTAAAAAAAAATGTTGTAAAATAAAATTTCGAATTTTCTTTTTTTAAAGTATATTTTAGATTCAAAGTTAGCTTTCTAAAATTGCGGATTCAATAAACCTAATAGATTTTTTAATTCTTTGAGAAGGGTTTTAAGTTTTAAGTAGCTTTGTGAGAAGATACTTATGATGATAAATTAAAAATTCTAGAGGAAGGGTCAAAAACAGAAAATAAATTAGTTATCATTTTCAATTTAGTGGGGCGAAATATTTTTCTTATTACTTGATGTTCTTTTCTAAAAAATATACTTAATTTGGACTGAATATATTGAAGTGCCTCTAAATCCCGTAATTCAATATCTACAAATAAAAGACTAGCAAAATTTTATATTTGCTATAATATATCTGACAGAAATACTTCCTTTTTCTATAGTTGAAAAAAATATTTCTTTATCATAACCCGTGATGTTGGATTTAAAAAAGAGAATATCTCAATTTTTATAATGTATATAATGCATTATATAATGTATAAAATATTTCTTTTGCGGTATTGGATAAAAAAATGGAAAAATATCTGCCAAACAAATCATTTTTAGTTTTAGACACTTGAAATTCCAATAAAATTAATAAGAAATTTCTTAATGAATTCCGGTTTTTACACCATCATTTAAGTTTATTCTAATGTCTTGATGACATTTTTTTTTTGTTTGACCATCTGTCAGTACTGACTTTGCATTTAAAAATTTACTAAAATTCCTTGATGAATTATAGTTATTACAACATAATCAGAAGATTCAGTTTTCATTCAAATTTACTTCAATTTTCTGATGGACTTTGCTTCGTTACGCCATCACCGGAAGACAGAGTTTTCCTTTAAATTTACGGAAATTTTCTGGTGATAAGATTCAAATTTTATAAGCCATAAGGTTCAGGTTTCATTAAAATTTACTTCAAATTTTTTGAGGGACTTTGCTTTGTTACGCCATCACCAGAAAACTGATTTTTCATTCAAATTTACTTAAATTTTCAAATGGACTTTGTTTTGGTACACCATCATCAGAAGACTGAGTTTTCATTTAAATTTACTTAAATTTTCTAATGGATTTTGCCTTGTCACACCATCATTAGAAGACTGAGTTTTCATTACAATTTACTTCAATTTTTTTATGGACTTTGCTTTGTTACTACATCGTCATCAGAAGATTCAGTTTTCATTCAAATTTCCTTAAATTTTCTGATAAATTTTGCTTTGTTACAACATCGCCAGAAGATTCAGATTTCTTTAAAATTTACTTAAATTTTCTGATGAACTTTGCTTTGCGACAACATATCATCAGAGAATTCAGTTTTCGTTCAAATTTACTTCAATTTTCTGATAGACTTTACTTTGTTACAACATCACTGGAAGACTGAGTTTTCATTCAAATTTACTTAAATTTTCTAATGGACTTTGCTTTGTCACACCATCATTAGAAGACTGAGTTTTCATTTATATTTACTTAATTTTTCTGGTGGACACAATCATGAGAAGACATAATTTGTATTTAAAAATTTGTTAAAATTTCTTGATGAATTACAGTTATTACAACATCATCAAAAGATTCAGTTTTCATTCAAATTTACTTAAATTTTCTAATGGAATTTGCTTTGTTACACCATCTTAAGAAGACTGAGTTTTCAATCAAATTTACTTAAATTTTTTTATGGACTTCGCTTTATTAAACCATCATCAGAAGATTCAGTTTTATTTTCAAATTTACTTAAAGTTTCGGAAGAAGTTTCCTTGTTATACCATCGTGAGGAAGTTGAACTTAGAATGAAACAAATCTAATAAGTTTTTTTTCTACTTAGTAGTACAACCCCCCCTTTGCTTTTCTACAATCCTTATATATTAAATTACAAAAATTAAAAAAGTTAATTTTATATTATAATTTGAATAATGAATTTAATTTTTAAATAGTTTCAAGTAAAAAACGTTCAAGAAAGAATCGAACCCATATGACCTCACACGGTACTACAAAAAAAAAGAATAAATAAAATAAAATATAAAAGGAAAAACTGCAAATCATCTAACTAACTCTACATATAGTACTGAAATACACATGTATATTCAAAGCTCAATATATATATATATATATATATATTATTTATATATATGTTAACAACCATACATCCACTGCTGAGGTATAAATTTTAATATCTACTTAATTATGTAAATCCTAATTTTGTATATATTAAAATATATAATATAGGTATATATTTCATTTTTAATTTAAAGTAATTTTTATTAATTACCAATAAATCTTGTAAATATTCTCTATAAATATTCGTATAAATTGTTAAATTTAATAAATTTAATTACTTGAAGATAATAGACATTAATAAAAAATTCTGGTTAAAGAAAAAAAAAATTTAATTATAAATTTTATTTGATTAAATTGCCACAGTTTTTAAGGAGCGCACATACACATACTCATATATACATATACAAAAATAAAGAAAAAAATTACAAAAATAAAAAAAGTAAATTGAAAATTTAGAAAATATGTTATTATTCGTATTGTTTTTTGCTTCTCTTATTTTTTTAACATTTTCACCATAAACCGTAAATCCAATTTTTTTTTTCTCATTTTAGTTTTTTTAATTTTTCTTTTCCGTTCTACATATTTTTTATTTGTTTTAGAATTTAAACATTTTTAGAAAATGTATACAAAACAATTAGGAACGAAAAAAAAAACATTTTAATTTGATTTTTAGGTGGATCAGAATGGAAAGTTATTATAACTAAAAATTGCACAATTTTATTATTAACACATTTGTTTTTCCTTGAATTTCGATTTTACTTTTGTATAGTAATTAAAAAACAAAAAGTACAATACAATACAATTTTTTTTACTTTTCTTTAAATACTATTTGGAAGAAATTTCATATTGAATTTTTTGTATTTCAAACTTTTATTATACATATATGAATGTATACATATTAAATAAATAATACATAGAACTTAAAATTATTTAAATTATTTAGAATAAAAAAAAATTATTAAATTTTACAGTTTTTTTCGATCCAAAGCACAATTATCGATATAGGTAACTTTTATTATTTTAAAAACACACACAGAAGTTGATGGGTTACTGTGAATATCCTTTTATTATTTAGTTTTTATGCTTTTGTTTTTATTTTTATATTTGTGTTTATTGTTTTTTATTTTTTTATGTTTTTTTTTTTAAATATTTAGTTTTTGGGAAAAAAATGTTTCATCAATCTAGGTTATAAGTTAAGTTACGACGAGACCTAAAACTATGTGCAATGGATGATATTTTGTGCTTTTTGCTAATAAAAAAAAAAAACAAAACAAAAATAAAGTTCCATCCAATTTTAATTTTGTGCTTTTTTTAACCAATATTTTTCTGACTATTTCACAATAATTAGATATATACGTATACATACGTTGTAGATTGTGGTTGGTTAAAATTTAA
This sequence comes from Argyra leucocephala, assembly GCA_963942445.1. Lineage (NCBI taxonomy): Eukaryota > Metazoa > Arthropoda > Insecta > Diptera > Dolichopodidae > Argyra > Argyra leucocephala. The sequence continues at coordinate 9,191,999 of OZ012682.1, forward strand.
AATTTGTTAAGAGTAAGTTTGTATGTATTCAGGTACGTGTCTTTTAATAGAAACTTAAAACAGGGATGGAAACCATGGAAAAAACATGTTAGTTAGGATGATATATTTTTTTATTTTTTTGTATGTGCCAGTAACTTAGGTAAAATTACATTTTCGTGCTACATTAATTACGTACGGTTGTATTACATATTTTAACTTCTTTACTTTTCCGAGTATTTATTTATAAAATATCTGGCTCATCAACTCATTAAATGTGGAAAACTACTACTATTGTCAGGAATGGAACTAATCCTTCTTAAATGGCGTTGTTCTATTTTATTTTATAAAAAAATCAAAATATATTTTCGTTCGGATCTGGTTTTTATTACAACGAACTTGCTTAAAAGCAAATCGAAGGAGGAACCGACAAATTTGTGCGCTTAACTTTAATCCCATATTGAAAATTGGTTAATTAGAAACATTTCTAGGTAGCAAATTCAAGGACACAAACCAGAGAAATTTGATAAAATTTAATAGGTACTTTATTTTTTGAGTAATTTGTTGACTTTAAAAAATACATCTAATTTAAAAAAGCTTGATATCTTATTGATTTTAGCATGTTTTGCAATTTTGATTCTCCAATTAAATATATAGTGTTCTGATATGGGTTTAGAGCTTGGTTATATTTTTCGATAAATAATTTTTTTGAAATATGAGCACAAAAATTAGTAGTTTTTAATTTTTTTATTTTCTTGATCTTTTATTATAATATTTAGCTATAATTATTTGGAAAAGCTTCACATTTAAATTTTTGGGATCTTGCCAACGCTTTTTGATAAGTGGCTTACCACATTCCGTCTTGTCCTAAATATAAAAAAAAATAAAATCATGCTATTTCAGAACAAAACATTTAATGATAATAATTTTCAATTCAAAGGTAATATTATTGAAACAGTGGAATTCTTCAACTATCTTGGTTTAATGTTAGATAAATAAAATGGCAAGATCACGTTTATTTTGTAATCTGGAAAACTTCTCCGTACATCTTTATTTTAAGAAGATTTCAAAAATTGGTAGCTAAAGATAGTATATATCAAATATACTCTCTTATATAAAATCCCATTTTATATATTTGACTCTCATTTGAAGCAGAGCATCACAATGTTTCATAAATAAATTAGACATATCTACTTAACAAAAAAAAACTATAAAAACTAATTATAATTACCCAAGAAGATATCCTTCCAATTTATTATACATAAGTTCATACATTAGTTTTACCAATTTATGCCAACGGAAACTATATTTACCTGCTTTTAGAATTATTTTTAATGAAATTAAACACAATTTTATCCTTAATAGAAATTTTGACATACACAACAGAAATACTAGAATTCAGTTTAACTTTTATCTTACTCTGTTTAGAACCAAAAAAAAAGATTATATATTAAATGTATAATTAATTATGCCCCGAAAGCCCCGAGTTAAAACCCATTGATAATAATTTAAACGTATTTAAAAAGAAAATTATAGAACATAGAATAAAAAAATGAAAAAAAAAACATATTATAGAAGAATTAAAATTAAGTGAATTATAATCTGTGGCAATAAGTAATAACCACTTCAGTGCACTTCATATATACAAGTAGTTTCATATATTTCATATATATTCATGCATTCAATAGCCATTTTTAAGCTTTACTTCCTGTCAAAATTTGGTTCTAATCGGACAATTATTTACGGAGTTACAGTTGTTTAAAAACCACTTAACTGCCGTTGCAACTACAATTGCTTTTTGAAAAACAACTTAAATTTATATTTTTTTATCGGTCATCACTTAAAAGATATTAAGTCTTTTTTAAAAACTGAACTTTTCGATTTTAATAGTAAACATAAACAAACAACTTATAATCACTTAAGTGGCTTTCCGAAAATCTCAAATTATGAAATGCAAAACCATTAGTTTTTACCTTTTATTTAAATATAATTTAAAAATTTGTTAAGTTATGTGTCAGTAAGTGGTTATTCGTTGATCAAAGACGAACAAATTTTGAATATTAAGTGGTTTTTTATTAAGTGCCGAGCAGCGCACAATTGTTTTAATTTACGAAGTGATTTTTTTTAGTAAGAGAATCTAGAGTAAAATGCGTGGTTGATTTGGTGAGAGGCATTATGAAAAAACATTGTGATGTTAAGATGTACTTTAAGATGTTAAAGCTGTTGAAGCTGTTGAAGAAGAACAAAATGACTTAGGTAGGTACAGTAATATTGAAAAATTGGTAGGTACAGTAATATTGAGAAAATCGATTCGTGAAATTATACGAAAAAAATCATTCAAATATCAGATGAACTATTCGTCAAAAAGGGTAAAAGGTAGCGGATATACATACATGTTTCAAATTTTATTATGGTGTAATGGTTATGTCATCCGAATATTGATCAGAAGAGCATGGTTTGTTTTTTTAATTAATATTTTAAAACAATTTTAAAAATATTTTCTAAAAATCGAGATAGGTAAATTATATCATTCTTGTTGTTGAACTGTCTTAACATTTCACGAGTCGCTACTATAAGCCTGCTAAAAACTTTATGCCAGCTAACTCATATTATGTATATTAGAAAAATATAAGTTTTAGGTAAACTTGTCTTAAAAACAAGAAAGCTTCGAATGAATCATTCCAATGGAAGAATGTCAAATGATTACGATACACTTTTGGAAAAATTCTATACAAAAGCTCATTTAGGGTAGAAGAAGAATGTAAGACTTACTAAAATTTCCCAAATTGAAAACTGCTATAATGAGCCAATCAAAATAAATAAGAAAAAAAGGATGCCCTTCTTTCTATGCTCCCGTACATTGACAAAGATTATCATAATTTTTACCAAGCTTTAGAAGTGAGTCAGACCACTTCAAATATAAATCAAGATTGTGCTGATAATAGCGACGATTAAGAAATAAATTAAAACACTAGTTATTTTAATAACTTGACATTTATTTTATACCTATTTAAAAAAAAAAAGTTTATGGAGACACGAATTACAATTTTTTTGTATTTTAATTATGTTACATTTTATTTTAATTTTAGTTATTTTCATGAAATAATTTTTGTGTTTTGTATCAAAATACTTGTGAATTGAATATTTTATTATTATAAATTGAAAAATGAATTTAAAATAACAACTTATTATGAAGAAAAGCAACTTATGTTTGTATTTTATATCAAAATGATTTTCATATAAGAACTTATATTGTAGTTAACTGCAAAATTATGAAAAGATAATTTTATAATGAACACTTTACATGAACTTATTTCATTTAAATTAATTTTTTTTTATTTTAAAATTTTACTTTTTAAAGATTTTATTCCCTTTTTAGTTTAACATTGTTCCATTGCTAATTTTGTATGACCCAAATCCAGTTCAAAGTGTCACAATTCTTTCAGAAATAATTAAAAAGTTTGTTTTGCGTTTTTTTTGCCTGAACAATTGACAAAATTCACGAAGTGATTATTACTTATTGCCACAGATATACAAAACTTTAGATTATGAGATACAAATGTTTCTTTATTTTAAATATTATTTTTCTTACTTTAAAAGACCACACAGCTAAGGCTAAGGTCATAATTGAATTTTCAATAATAAATAAATTACAATATAGAAGGGATAAATACTCATATTTGATTTCAGTAAAAATTGTAAATAAAATTTAATTTCGTCAAGATTTAGGCTAAGTAAAATATTGTGAAATTGTAATTATATTGTGATTGCAAATAAAGACAAAAAAAAAATAACATGAAATTACTTTATTTGATATAAGAATTCAATGCGCAAGAACTGTAAATATCACTTACTGGGGGTCTTTCCTGGCATTGGGATATTTTTCACAGTAGTTTGGGATATTATACTTTATATAGAAAAATAAAATAACTTATTTCGACAGATGTTTTAACCATTAAAAAATGTTTCTTTGTGTATGAAATGAATTTCCCAAAATAGAAATTTAGGAAATTTTTTGGAGCGATTTATATTTTTTTATGAAAAAATTCAATAATCTACCTCTCTTTTAAGAACCAACCAAATATTTTCACACTTAAAGTGTTTCACCATTACCCTGTAATTTCATCCGTGAGACATAGGACGAAGAAATGTTTGACAGCTAAAACCTACCTTAAAGCTGACTGCATTATGTTGTGGTATTTCAATACATTAAAAAAATCGGCTATTAAATAAACGCGAAAAATATATGTATGTTAATTTATAAAACATTACATAGAAAGTTTTGCGCAAAAAATTAATAATGATTTATAGTTTTTGTAAAATTAATTATTGTTTGGCGTTTTGGCTCCAGTTTTGAAAGAAAAATAATAACGGTTTGTGGCTTAAAAAATAAAAATGCACTTCGGTTGAATCTCATCTAAACAATTTAAATATTTTTCTGCTTTTTTTTATACTATTTTCAATAAATTAAATTTTTAAGTTCAGCTTTATTCTGCCAATGGTTTTGGCTTCTAGAATGATTAGTGGGTCACTGGTTCTTGGTTCGAATCGGAACCAGTTTCCATCACTGATTTGAAGACACCTTGTAATAAAATAATTCAAAAGCTTTTATTTGACATTTGATGTATGTATATATATAATATTTTTGTATAACACACTGTAATACCATTTCAAATGTGTATGTACATACATATACATAAATATTTATAGTTGCATTCAATGAATTATATTTGTAATGAAAGGAATCGATAAAAACTGGAATGCTGACTTCAAATTAAAATATGTGAAATCAGTCAGTATCAGTGTCAAGTTAAAATATCTAAACTAAAACAGGAAATTAATTTTAGTTACATCATAATCTGATTGCATTAATCAATATTTGGTATGCACGTGATGAAAAAAAAATTTAATAATATTCAATATATTATAGGTGTGTTTTGATTCAAGAAAAAAATAAAACTATACTTTGCTGTATTCTGGAGGATATATCTCTAATGTTCAACGCAGGGTATGTCTCGAGTGCCACTGCAATCTTTACGGCTTTAGTAAAATAATTATGCATATAAAATAAATATTCCTTATAGTAATAACGCTCAGGACATTCTCAAAACAGTGGGATAAACAATGCACAATTTTTTTTTAACTTAATAAAAAAATAACTATATTTAAATCATTTAAAAGTAAGCTCGTAATGTGATAGGAACTGTCAGGGTATGACAAATTTAATGTAAAAATTAAAATTTTATAAATTGAAATGGAAGCTAGAACTTATAGATTTCGATCAGCTAAAAAGTTTTCTAGCTACAATATTTCGATACTAAACAACATATATCTGTATGCAAATCTTTACAAGTAAAAGGGTGTAAATGGCATTGCTTTCCGATATTAACACTCAAACTAATGAATTTCATTGTAGTACCACGAGAATTTTGATTCACTTGCTAAACTATTTTTAATTTTTTATGAAGCTGTTGAGCTGCAAGGGTTGACATGCATTTCAAGTTGAAAAAGATGAAACTCCAAGATGGAAGAATTTCGCCAAACTATTTTCAGCAATTTTTATGATAACTTAATTGCTGCCGTGTTTCCGGTCACTTATAAGCTAGTCACGAGCACTGATGAAGCAAGTATGTTGGTTCCAAATATCGATATTATTGCTATAAAATATCTGTGCAAGGTGACTCAGTAGTTCCACACAAGGTGACTCAGGTCGTCAAAAGATTTTCCTTTCATGACATAGACGGGGGTTGGGTGAAATTAAAATGTTAAATAGTCAGTTTCATTGTCTTTCTCATCCTTTAGATATGTCATTCTATAAATCTTTTTTGTGTGAAGGTCAAGGTTATCTTTAATTTATTTATAATTTATTTATTTACTCATTTACTTATTAGAGAGAGTTCATTCGCTCGAACAGAGTGTAAATAAAAAAAAAATAAACAAAATATACAAATCCTATATTAGGATCCTATATTATCCTATAAAGGTCTGTAGTCAACGCCAGTGACTAAAACAGTGTTTCTAGCTCAACATATCACATATTTGTTTGGCTATGTTATAGTTTGGTCTGTTCAGCTTCACCATATAATATTTTATGACTGAAATTCTATACAAATTATTGCGAAAAACTAATTGCTTATGACATGTAAGTTGACTCTTATATCATAGACGCAGACTAGACACAATATCGTACAACATGAGCGCAAAAGGTAGATCAATATCAAAATTGCTGGGCAAAACGAGGACATCTGTCAAAAAAATGTAAGTTAATAAATGGAGGACAGTCGAACATGTAAATTGCAGATGTTTGACATATTATCTTATATATTTATTTATTATATTTGCCTTAATTAACTTGCCTTGGACTTTATATGTTTGTTTCAATTTGCTTCAATTCAACAAAATACCCATTTCAATAACCATTTAACCAAAGTATATCCATAAAAAGAGTAAGAACACAATGTATGTATTCATTTGTTTGCACACAAATTCATATGCAAATTTGATAAACATTGTAAGAAATAGACGATAATAAGAATTTTACGTGTAAGAAAAAGAAAAAATATAGTAAACAAAAGAGAGTAACAAAAAAAGTTGGCTGAAATTAAATAAATAAAGTTTAAAATTTTGAAAAAAATTTTCGACAAAAATTTCGTTGAAATATTTAACAATATTATTTTCTAAATTATATCAACTATGCATAAGATTTTTAGGAGACCTAACTAAAACAGCGTTATCATATTCTTTAAATTCTGTGAGTTGTAAATAGATGTTGTCCTCAGTATTATTTTATAATGGTATACCAATATAATAAATATTTAGGTTTACTAATATAATTAATAAAAAATAATAATGTTTGTAACTCCAAATTATTACTGACAAAAATATTAATAATATTTTATATTATTTTAATGTAATTATAATTTAATATTTTTAATAGGTATATACAAAAATAATAATGTTTAAAACGAAAATATTAAAATAATAAAAGATCAGAATTAATCCTCGTATAAGAGAACAAACTAAATTAGAACTAACATTTTTTGCCACTTTGCCTCATATAAATAATGGGAGAAAACGTAAACAAATCCAAAGGAGAATAATGAGAAAGCAAAATTACTTTACAATATAAAGGCAAACATCTGTTTTGTACCTTTTCTTTCTCATAGTAAATTGGGTATACGATAAGTAAATGTAAATTTTACCTCTTTTAACTAATGATATTTTGCTCGGTTTGGTATTTCTTAAAAATTAGGTTTACGTAAGATGGGAGTGTATATTCTTGTTAATATAGATTATAGATATTCTTTGCATTCAACTAAGGTGAAATTTACATATGGGTGTGTACTAATAATGGAATATGGATATTTGATAAAGTTAAAATTTGGTTTCTCTTTAAATTCACTATATTTATTGACATTTCTATGGTGTAAAGAAGCAAAAAAAAAAAAAAAAAACGGAATACAAAATAAATGTGTGCAATACAAATCATTATATTTCAATCATTTTCTATTATTATTCAATTTCAATTATTATCATCATTTTCATTATATTTTTTTTGTGTTTTTAATTTGTTTTCTTTTATTAATCTCTTTCTTTTATTATTTCTTTTTCTCTCACTAAGTATATGTAAATGTACGTACATGTGTCATATAGGGCTTGCATTTATTACATACATAATCATATGGCTTATTTTAATTGAAAATAAAATGCAAACATTATTTATGGAAGAAAACAAAATTTGAACCTATCAAGTATCAGTTATCTATCACTCAGTTACAAATTACTCTTCTCGCATGTAAAAAAAGTTCAATTTCGATTTATGCATGTATATATTTATACTTTTATATGCCAATTTATGCTTAGGCAGCGTTTACACGTCGGACAAAATCGAATTTTATCGTAGATAAAGTCGGATGAGTGTTTACATTTCAGACTTTTTCTCAGATTTAATCTACGATTTTACGTCAAATATTTTTTGTATTTAACAGGGTTTCTTTTTATAAAGTGCGTAAGTTTTTATTGGTGAAAATTTTTTAATACGTAAACTAAAAAATTCAAAGGTATCTAATCAAAAATCTCCAAAAATTTTTTAAAAATGTACATATTTTCATAAAATTTGTTACAGTAATATAAAATATAATTACACATTTGAAGTATGAGCAATAATAACCAAATTGCGTTAGAGTGAATTTTAGTGCCATTTGATTATATGTGTTGTTCTTTGAAAATATATTATTTTTCATTAAAAAAATATTTTCACTAAAAGGTCGAAAATAAAATGAGGAAAAAAAAATTTTTTTTTTAGAAATATTTGCCCTCAATTTAAGCGTACTAAAACTACAAAAATAAACTTTAGAATCGCAGCTTGATATAATATTTTCATAGCAAGTTATGATTGTAATTACGGAAAAAGCAAATTAGCCGAAATTCTAGGAAGTCTTGAGATGAGATTAAGAGATTTGGTAAAAAGTTCGGCAAATTTGCTTTTTCCGTAATTACAATCATAACTTGATATGAAAACATTATATCAAGCTGCGATTCTAAAGTTTATTTTTGTAGTTTTAGTACGCTTAAATTGAGGGCAAATATTTCTAAAAAAAAAATTTTTTTTTCCTAGCTTACTAGCTTATCAACTAAAAAACTAGCTATAAGCTTTTAGCTTATAAACTAAATTACTAGCTTATCAACTCATTAAATGTGGAAAACTACTACTATTGTCAGGAACTAAACCTTCTTAAATAGAATAGTTTCATTTTATTTTTAATTTGTAACCAGATTAACTCTCAATTATTTTTTTGTCATTTATTTTATCCCAATGACAAAGGGTACTGGAAAAGGTCGAAAACCCCATAAAGATTTTTTTTTACTTCATCGGGAATCGAACCTGGGACCTTTCGGCTCTACTTACTGCGCCACCCAGCCTGTTAATATGCATTATAGTTTTTAATCGCTTTGTTAAATATATATGGTCCACAAAATCTTACTCTAGATGAAGTAACATCAATTGTTGTTCTTGCATTATAACTATGAAATTCATTATTCAGATTTAATTTAGTTTTGATGTTATTAGGTAACAAACAAAATTTTGTTCGATATCTCAAAGAGAGGAGAGAAAACTGGAATTCGAACTATTAATGAATGAATCTATGACATTTTCCTTCTTCAATAAAAATTCATAATGAGATGTTAATTGAAAATTATTCAGCCAAAATTGTATTAATGGTTAAGTATGTTCTAAAAATAGTTTCCATTTTAATAAAAAACAAATAAGTTTCAAAGGAAAGGAGTTTCAATGCGTTGAAGTTGGCCGCTAATAGTTTTTTACTCGATTCCAGAAAATATAGCATCAACAGAATCTTTACCCAAAGAATTTTCATCAGTTAAATCAATGGTTTTTTGTTATTTGAAAAAAAGTAAAAAAAAAAACAATACTAAAATAATGCCCGGTTGTCAATAAAAATAATTGCTATCAAATGTTCGTTAGGCTGAATGAATAACAAAATTTGTTGGCCGACTTATACATTGGAAAAAAAGCTTTACTCTAAAAGCTGTTACATTTATATGACTTGAAAAAAAATTTTTAGCTCTGTTTATACTTTTTATTAGTTTAAGGACATATTTCTGACACAATTGCATCAGATGCAGAGAAACTGATTTAGAAAAATATCATTTTTTACGTATTGCACCCACTAAAATAACAATTATAAAATTTGGTGTATGTGTGTGTGTGTTATTAAAAATTTTTTTGTGCTTTTAATATATTTCTAATATCCTGACTCAGAATTTTTTCAGAATTAAATAAGATTCAAATTCAAAAAGAATCAAATTTATATAAAAAATTAAAAAAAGAAATTTAAACTTAGTGTGTCCTTGTTAATTTATTGGTAATATTTTTTTCTTACATTTTTTGTTAGTTATGTTTTAAGAAATAAATATTGCGCGTGCGAAATTTCTGTCATAATTATGTGTCATAATTTTATAAAAAAAAGAAAAACGAAACAATAAAAAAAGAAAAAAAAATCAACTTCTTTTAATGTCCTTAATACGCGTTTGTTATACTAACACATGCGATGTATATTTTCATATGGTATTTAATTTCGTTTTTACACAATAATTATTGACTCTCATTAAAAAAAGGAACAAAATAAAGAAAAAAAGGATAAAAGATATAAATTAAATATAATAAGCATGACATGTACTAACACCGTACGCAACGAAATTATAAAAGTGAATTTTTTTTAACACAAATACAATGGTTAATGCCATTAAATAATCAATGTTTAATTGATTATTTAATTAATTAATCTTTAAACAAAGGAGGTTTTTCTCCTATATTTATCAAACCAATTCATAAGCAGAACGTAAAAAAAAATCACTAACTATCGACCGATTGCAAAACTCTCAGCTATTCCTAAACTTTTTGCTACTTAATATTTTTTATGATTTTATTTATTATTAATGTAAATCTTTTTTAGTCCACAACCACCATGGATATATGGATCAAAAACTAACAGTCAGTTGAACTCAACGTCTCAAAAAGTTAAAATACATAATCTTACAGAATATTATTAACATAGGGGTTTTCACAAGGATCAGTTATAGGACCAGCTTTTTTTCTTATTTATATCAATTATATTTTTAATTAAAAATTTTATAGGAAACTAATAGCTTTTGTTGATGATATTGTTTTTTTTTTTTTTACACTCTTGACAGTAACTTAGGTAGAATCTCCTTTTCGTGTTAATTAAATACGGTACTGCAATTTTACAATACAATATCTACAATATTTCAAGTATTTATTTAACAAATTACTGACTCTACTCATTAAAAGTGGAAAACTACTAAGGGTACTAGACTAGGTCGAAAAACCAATAAAGTATTTTTTGCATCATCGGTAATCGAAACTGGAACCTTTCGGTTGAAAGGCAGACGCTTTACCTACTGCGCCACTAAGCTTGTGCTTATGGTAGTTCTATTTAATGAAATCTTATTCCTGAACTTAATCATGGCTTAGATGAATTTAGGAAATTGTTTTCTTATCATAGATTGTTAATCAGCATGTGATTAGACTATATAAACAATCGTTTTTGTAATAGCCTTGATTTGTTTAAAAAATTATGTAATCTTCCCATTAGGCATTTATACTATTACTAGCTATTCCCGGCGTAACATTCGGCGGTCTAGCATTAACATTATAAATGAAACAATTTATTTTATTTGTTTATTTTCTTTATTTTCTTAAATAGAAATCAATGTTAGCTAGTTATCAAAATTACTATTAGCTAAAATCAAAATAGCTAGTTGTAAATATTATTGTTATTTAAATAATAATGATAAAATGAATAAAAAAATGAATAAAATTATAATTTACAATATTTATAATATACTTAATATGTATAATATAATAAATAATAATTTTATTTGTTTTTCATAGAATCAAATTGAAAATTTTGACCGCTAATAGTTTTGAAGAAAAACTTTTATATAAGGAAGCGTTAATACGTTTTCGAATTGTGTTTATAACTTATAAATGATGTTCATTAAAGTTTGACATCCGACTTTGTTATAGAATATCATAAATTTTTTTTAAATAATAGTGCTCGACACGCATTTTCGTATTTCGCAAGTTGAAAAAGTGATTTTGCGAGAAAAGGTATTTATAATTTTGTAATTGTGTTATGCCAATATATTGAAAGATATACATTAAAAACACACAATAATTATGCTTTTTCTCTTATTCTTCAGTTTTTATTGTTATAAGTAAAGTTTTTTAATTTTTATGTGTACTAAATTTGCCGTGTATTGAATTGGAACTTGATAATAATGTCATAACATATTTTGCTTTTCTTGTTCTTAACAGATCGTAAATTTCGGTTTATGATTCTCCATGTACAATATTATATTTACTCAATGCTACTGCGCATTTGAATTTATACTTTTGAATTATTTGCTAATAAAATAAATAAATTTCAATTATTGGAATTTGTGAACATGGTCTGGGTGAATATATTTTCTAAATTTACTATCTGCTTTACCGGTAAGTTTTTTTGCTGTAAAATTGTAATATCGTAATATTTTAACAAAGCTATTTTTATAATTCGATATAATAATTATATTCTGATAATTCGGTTTTTGTCTTTGCTACTTTGTTTTTTTTTTTTTTAAATTAATTCATATAATAAGATATAATCAATGCTATTGCTCAATAGGTGAATTGTTTTTAGGTTAATTTTAATTTGTTTTTGGTTTTACTGTTTTGTGGTTAATGTCTTTAAATAAAATTTTTCACACTACCGTAATTCGTAATAGTTCTAATAAAGTTGTCTAATCTAGTTGAAAAAAGCTTTGTGTTGTAAAAGCTTTGTGAAAAGTTTAACAGACGTTTAAGCGTATTAATATATAAGATAAGATTTTAAAAATTTTCTTTCATAGAGGTGGCTACTGGCGAACCATATCAGATGTAATCAAATCAGATCAGACGTATATCAAATATTGATTTTGGGCTTCGATTATGATCATGTTGAGAACTAATTAAATATTGTAGTTTTACTTATTTCAATTTATTATTATTTTCTGTTTTTCTTCAGTGGACTTGTTTTTGAACTTCTGTAATTGTGTTTTCTGTAATTTCTTCTGTAAATTCTATAATTTGTAATTGTAATTTGTTCATTAAATTGGTTTTAGTTTTAAATTTTACAAAAAATTCCCTGTACAAAATTTGGTCGATGGCAAAGGGGTATGAAACGTATGTTAACCATTACGTTAGCAATCTTCTTGGAATATAGGCCATTGGTACTCTTTTTTAAATAAAATACTCCGTTATTAATTTAGATACTGATGAAAAATTCAAATATTTTAAAAACTTCAATTAAAAGTAGCACTTGAATAATATCTCATTTTGATATTATTATTTTAGTGGTATTTTTACTAAATTCATTGTGATAAATTATGTTCTTATAAAACTGCAATTCTTTATAATAGGCTATGTTTATATAAGCCTATATTTTATATTTTTTGATAAGGTGTTTAACTATGAAATATAATTAACTATGATGTCAAATAACTAGGATCTAATAAAAAAAATGTGAAAATTTTCGTAAATATTAAAAAATGTATTATTTGTTGTTAATTATTTATTGTCAAACATTAGAAAAAAGCGGTGTCAATACATGAATTAAAAAATCTTGATGTTTCTATTATTGGCACTTATATGTCAATAACTTTTATCATTTATATGTTAGGAGCTTAAAAAAATAATATGTATTAGTTTAATAAACAAACGCCGAACACGGATGCAATTCCGTGCCGGACTGTACGAAAATTTATATCTTATAGCTTATCTTATATTCTTATCTTATATGCTTATATCTTAGTAGTTTAATTAGGTTAATAAACATATTGAGAAAACCCCCTTTATTGGCACTGCTTATAGTTAAGTGGAGTTAAATGAATGTTAGTGTGGAGTGAAATGAATGATAATTTTATAATAATGAGTGACTTTAACATTAATAGGATTAAAAACGAAAATGCAGGAAATATTACAAATAAATTAGTAGTTTATACGCGAGTAACCGAATTCTCAAAAACATTGGATTAATTGATTAGGCTGTATAGAGCCTAAATTAAAGTATTGCCGTTGGGATAGATTATGCTGCTAAAGTGAGGGATCATGAAACGCTCTACCTGGTGTTCCAGAGCATGCGTATCAGCTTTTAAAGAGGGAAAAGAGCCGTTATTTTAAAATTAAAAAACAAATTATTAATTAAATCGAGGCTGCTCTATCTATTTTACCTCCGAGCCGGTAAGGGCCGGTAATGTGTTTTTTAAGCTCAAAATTTGCCCAAGTTGAGATTTTAAAATTGGAAGAGGTATTTTTTTTTACAAATTCGGATTCTACGTTAAAAAATAAGAAACTTTAGCCATAATATCTCTATAGAAAAATAACCCATGGTAGATCACTCAGAATCTAAAACTTAATTATTCCAAGGCACATTGGAAGATTAAGAAATATATCCTTCTTTGTAAGGCAGTGGCATTAGGGAATTTTTTGAATGTTTTTTTCAGGTGTGAGCTATGTAATTCTAAATTCTATGAGCTTTGTTGGGTGTACTTTAAGGAAAAGTTTTTGCCATTATTAATTTTGATTTTAACACTGAGAATTATTATTTGAAATAAGATTTTGTTATGTCTGTTACGTTTAGATGTTTTTGTTAGGAGAAGAATTTTGCATTAAAAAATTTTTAAAATATAATTCTTAAGTTTTAAATTTCTTTTTTTTATCATCACTATTTTATATTATTGTTTTTTTTTTTTTTCTTTTTCTATTTTTCTCTTGATTTACTGCTAACTTCCATAGATTAAGTTAGATTTCGTACAATGAACTTACATTTTTTTTATCATATAATCTTGTAGAGACTTTACGTTTCATGTACATGTACAAAATAAAATAAATTAAAAAATAAAATAAAAAATGAAACTGTAGTAAAACAAAATATTAATGTATAGAAAGTGAATATGAACTAGTATATGAACTTGCGGTATTGAAATAAGAAAAAAAGACACAATATTATGCTGCAGTATGGTCAATAATAGAGAAGAATGGCATAAATATGAATGCAAAATTGCCTAAGTATAGCAACAAAACTTTTCAAAGATGGATTGTCTCTGGATATTAGTGAGGAACAAATTGAGAAATGCACTGTTAAAAATAATAATGTAAAAATAAAAATTTTTAAAATATACTTTTATCGACACCAAACTAGCCTCCTAAAAAGTAGAAAATAAAACTAGTGGTGGATGTTGAGCATTTAGAACTACTATAAGATAAAACACAAAAGTATATAATGAATCTTGCTAGAATACATTATTATTTTTACATTATTATTTTATTTTATACTTTTTAGTTTTAAGTGAAACCTATAGGTATTATAATTTCAGAAAGAGTATATAAGTTTAAACTCTTCTGTCTATAATACAATTGGTTTTTGAAATATGCTTGAGACGTGCTAGGCGTTGTTCGCCAGCAACCCGAACCAGTCCAAATTTATGAAATCGGTAACAGTCGTATTTCTTTATTTATGAAAAAGTATCTATGTGTAAATTTTCATGCCTGTATTACAATTGGTTTTCAAATATGCCTGAGACGTACTAGGAGTTGTTCGGCAGCAACCCGAACCAGTCCACATTTTCGAAATCGGTAGCAGTCGTATTTCTTTATTTATGAAAAAGTATCTAAGTGTAAATTTTCATGCCTGTATTACAATTGGTTTTCAAATATGCCAGAGACGTGCTAGGAGTTGTTCGGCAGCAACTCGAACCTGTCCAAATTTTCGAAATCGGTAACAGTCGTATTTCTTTATTTATGAAAAAGTATCTAAGTGTAAATTTTCGTGCTTGTGATACAATTAGTTTTCAAATATGCCAGAGATGTGCTAGGAGTTGTTCGGCAGCAACCCAACCCAGTCCCCAGTCCACATTTCCGAAATCGGTAACAGTCGTATTTCTTTATTTATGAAAAAGTATCTAAGTGTAAATTTTCATGCTTGTAATACAATTGGTTTTCAAATATGCCAGAGACGTGATAGGAGTTGTTCGGCAGCAACCCGACCCAGACCAAGTTTTCGAAATCGGTATGAGTCGTATTTCTTTATTTCTGAAATAGTATCTAAGTGTCAATTTTTATGCCTGTAATAAAAATGTCGTATTTCTTTATTTATGAAAAAGTATCTAAGTGTAAATTTTCATGCCTGTATTACAATTGGTTTTCAAATATGCCTGAGACGTACTAGGAGTTGTTCGGCAGCAACCCGAACCAGTCCACATTTTCGAAATCGGTAACAGTCGTATTTCTTTATTTATGAAAAAGTATCTAAGTGTAAATTTTCATGCCTGTATTACAATTGGTTTTCAAATATGCCAGAGATGTGCTAGGAGTTGTTCGGCAGCAACCCAACCCAGTCCACATTTCCGAAATCGGTAACAGTCGTATTTCTTTATTTATGAAAAAGTATCTAAGTGTAAATTTTCATGCTTGTAATACAATTGGTTTTCAAATATGCCAGAGACGTGCTAGGAGTTGTTCGGCAGCAACCCAACCCAGACCAAGTTTTCGAAATCGGTATGAGTCGTATTTCTTTATTTCTGAAATAGTATCTAAGTGTCAATTTTTATGCCTGTAATACAATTGGTTTTCGAAATATGCCTATGACTTGCTAGGAGTTGTTCGGCAGCAACCCGAACCAGTCCACATTTTCGAAATCGGTAACAGTCGTATTTCTTTATTTATAAAAAATATCTAAGTGTAAATTTTTATGCCTGTATTACAATTGGTTTTCAAATATGCCTGAGACGTGCTGAGAGTTGTTCGGCGGCAACCCAAACCTGTCATTTGATAGCTTTGCAAAGCACCGTGTCCGGTTGCTTTTTTCATCGTGAGTAACTGTGCAAAATTTCATAGCTCTATCTTTAAATTTTTTAAACAAAATTATTTTTTTTCTTTTTGCGTTTAGTTTTAATATTAACAAAAAAATTCCAACCTACCTACCAAACATACCTATATACATATATACATACATATATACCTACATATATACCTACAGTATATAAAATACTAAACAAAAGAGAAACAATAGTGTCACACTGTCACTTCTATCATCTAATATTAAACGCAACATCTAATATGAAAGTAATCTACATACAGCTGAAAGAGAATACTACAAACCAGCAAATTTTGAGAACGAAGACGAGCAACTATAAAAAATTAAACCCTGATATCTATTTGGGATTAAAAATGATCGTAATAAAAAAATATTTATAAATGAGAGTCTTACTAATTATAATAAAGCTATATTTATGGAGGCAAAGAGAAAAAAAGAAGAATGGAAATACAAATTTCTATAGTACAAAAATAGTAAGTTTTATTTAAAAAAGAATGAAGATAGTGCAATCATTTCAGTAGAATCATTTGAAGACTTAAATAGTATACGTTAATACAATCAAATCTTAATGTAATTTCTGATAATAATTTAATAGTAAACTCTTAAATTTTTTTATTAAAAAATATTTTTGACTTCGAAAATGATTTTTTTGATGATTGTGATATTTTCAGTAGTATTAGTGAAGTTTTTGGGAATATTTATAGAAAAGATTGCGAACTGAAAAATAGTTGTTTATTGTACACCAAAACATTAGAAGCTTGAGGGAAAATTTAAACACGCTTGTTTCTCATTTGGGAATTTTCAAAAAACTACCAGATTTTATTTTTGTGTCTGAAATATGGATTTTTAAAAATGAAATAGAAAACTATTTCTTACCTAACTATAATTTTTTGGCAACTACAAATGCTAATTATGCGTCTGGTGGAGTGGGTTGTTTCGTTAATTCTAGTTATAACTGTGTGTGTGAGCAATATAATTTACAATCGGCAGACGTCTTAAAATTAATTATACATTAAAGAATGAACTGTATGTGTTTCTGTATGTTTATCGATTCAACAAATTTAATATTAAGTTATTTTCTTATGAATTTTTTTTTTTACTTGATAGAATAAAATCAAAAAATTTAGTTATTGTAAATGATTTTAACATTAATTTAATTGAGAATAACTTAGCTGTTTCAGATTTTTTAACACAAATAGCTTCCTTTGGTCTGATTTCTATTATTAATAAATCGACGAGAAATTCTTCTGGTACTTGTTTGGATCACATATATATACGTCGATCTAAACCAGTTTCTATCTCGTATGAAGTTCTAGATTTAAATATTTCCGATCATTGTATGTGTGGTATTATTTTAAATAATTTTCACAAATTCAATAACCAGAACGATGGAAAGAATAACAATAATAATTTAGATAAGTTTAAAATTGATTTTGTAAAACTGGATCTGTTTTTGAGATTTCAATTTTGGGAAGAGGTCTACAGGGAAACCTTTCAACCTTTCTCAACTTGTCAAAAACCCTACGAGGATACCAGATCGACGCGACCAGAACGGACATCTCCTGGGTTTATTCCTAACTACTCATCCGGAAAAGTATTCAATCTCTGTTAGCTCTCCGCTAGGTGGTTCCGACCACTGTCTTGTAAGCACAAGCTTCGAAGTAGGCACAACAACCAGCTCTAATAATTCTCCCAAAAGACTAGTTTGGCATTATCACCAAGCTGACTGGGAAGGCTTCAACAACTTTCTAAATGCATAGAACTGGTCGTTGTGCTTCCAATATAAAAATGCCGACTTTGCTGCAGAAAAGGATTCTATTAGGAATGAAAAAATGCATTGCTGTAGGCCTCGGTCCAACCTTTTCTAAATGGATTGAAAGCTTTCTCTTAAATAGATCTATCATAGTTTCAGTTGACGAGTTTTTCCGACCAACTTAATTTTTAAAAAAAATTATTTCATTACTATATAATACATATATTATGATAATTTTTTACTGTTCTTAATTATAATAAGGACTTTTCTAAGCTTTCTAACAATTGGTGTTCTACAAGGCTCCGTCCTTTCACCCACCCTATTTCTCATTTTCATTAATGACCTTCTCAAATTAACTTTCAATCCAATCCATAGATTTGCTGATGACAACACTCTAGTAGCATCATATGATTTTCATAAAACAAATAATGCTACAGCTTCAGTAGTCAACTCCAAAAGAACAATGATGGCTGGTGCACTCAATCACGACCTAGCCAAAACTGTTGACTGAAGTAGAGCAAACAAATCGAGTTTAACACTTCAAAAACTCAAAGCTGTCTTGTTAGTAACAAGCTAACAACATTCGAACCAATTCTCCGGCTTCAAAATGAAGTTATTCAGCGACTCAAAGACTTGAACATTCTCGGGATGCGAGTGAATCAAAATATGCACTGGAATGAGCATATTTTCGATATTGCGAAAAGCGCCGCCAAATGTTTGGGCTTTTTAAGTCGCTGCAAAGCATATTTTCTATAATTATTATCATCTCGAGACCTCTTAAAAATCTATAAAGCATATATACGATCCAAGCTCACATATATATATGTAGTTTAACTCACATTTATGGGTAGGTGCACCAAAAAGTGCTTTAAATTTTTTGGACAAAGTTCAAAACCGCGCCATTCGTCTTATAGGCGACATAAATGTGACCTCATCCCTTATACCACTTGGTCATCGTCGTATTGTTGGAGCACTTTCTCTATTTTATAGATATCTACTTGTTGTTGGAACTTGCTCCGAGGAATTAAAGTCACTTCTTCCTCCTCTCAAGCAATTCCGTCGCATAACACGAGAGGCATCAAGTGCACACCCTTTCACAGTGGAAATTTCGAGATGGTTTAAGTCCGATTATGGAAATTCTTTTATAGTAAGAACATCTCGATTGGGGAATCGCGTCCCAATCGAAGCATTCCCAATGAGAAGGATTTTTTATTTATGATTTACTGAGATTTAAGACGAATTTTAACAACATTGTTTGCTCTTTCCCACAAAACTTTTCTTCCTCCTTTTTCTTTCTTTTCCTTTAACTATCCTTTCCCTTTTCTAATGGTCAACCGTAAACAAGTACTAAAAGGTTCACAACCTAAGTTTTAACTATAATATAAAAAAAAAAAAATAAAATAAAAAAAAAAAACGAATGTATTTAATGCTTATGTTAAATTCATTGAAATCCTAAACAAATATATTGAATTAAGTAAATACAGAATAAACCGTAGAAAGAAATATAAGATTAAAAACTTGTATCAGTAATGAATTGGTCAAAAAGATTAATTTTAAAAACAAAATTCTAAAAATGATTAATTTTAAAAACGCTAATAATCTTAGACTAAATAATAGTTATATAAATCTCGATAAAAAATTAAAAAAAAGATATATTTATGTAGAAATAATTGTTATAAAAATGAGTTTAACAAAAATAAGGGAAATATCAAAAAGGAATGGGAAGTTGTTAATAGTATAATAAAAAAAAATTTTCAACATAAAAAAGTAATTCAACTCAAAGATGATAACTATATCACTTCTGATGCCTTTGATGTAGCTAATATTTTCAATAAGCATTTCGTTAACTTATCAACCAATTTGCTTACTCAGTCTAAAACTTGTACTTGCTCTTTCTGCAGTAATGTAATATTTGACGAATTAACAGATGATGATCATAGTTTTTTCTTTAACGTAATTAATCCTGTTGAAGTTTCCAAAAACATACAGGCACTAAAGAATTTTCATTTATGTGGTCTAGACCACATTTCTAATTTCATACTGAAATCAATTTCCTGTAATATTGTTGATATATTATCCTATTTATTTAATAAAAGTATCTATGATGGTGTTTTCCCTCAAAAACTTAAGCATGTATGTGTTGTACCTTTGTTTAAAAAAGATGATCCTTTAGACAAAAATAACTATAGACCAATTTTTCTCTTATCTCCTATAGGAAAAGTGTTTGAGTTAATTGTTAAAAACAGAATACTAAGTTTCTTTAAAGGGAAAAACTTTTTTAGTAACTTTCAATATGGCTTTATGAAGGGAAAATCTACTGAGGATGCTCTTCTTGACTTTTGTACTAAGATTTACAAAAATTTAGATAGTAAAAAAAACACTGCTGGTCTATTTATAGACATTACAAAGGCATTCGATATGGTTAACCATATAATTTTCCTAAAAAAATTGGAAAATTCAGGTATCAGAGGTTGTATATTAAAGTGGTTTTCGTCTTACCTTAATAATAGAGTGCAATTTGTTGATGTTAGCTTCAAAGATTTTAAATTGAAAAATTTTAAAATAATCAAATAAATGAACTTTGGAACAAATAACAATAACATGATTTTAATTATTTAAAACAATGGACCGTTATTATTGTACCTCACTTTTGGTACACCAGACAATTTATATTTTTATTTTTTTTATTATTTATTTCATTTCAGTATCTCAAAAGAGCTCGGTCGCTCGTACGTACAGAGTATTTTACTATTACAAATAATAAATACCGTAATTATTTAAAATAATTACCGTAAAAATGCCCTAAAATTAGTAAGAAATGAATTCTCAGAGAAATGATATGATACAGTTATTAAAAGAAAGACAAAAATATATTTAATTGAAGTGTTGTTTAATTAATTTAGTTATTAATAATTTAGTCATCATGGTACGTGGTTAAGCAATTTTTAAAGAAATAAGAAAGCTAATGAGCTCACACGCTGGGTGGCGCAGTAGGTAGAGCGCTTGCCTTTCAACCGAAAGGTCCCAGGTTCGATTCCCGATGAAGTAAAAAAAATGCTTTATGGGTTTTCGACCTGGTCCAGTACCCTTTGTCATTGGGATAAAAAAAAGACAAAAAAATAATTGAGACTATAATCTGGTAACAAGTTAAATAAAATAAAGCTATTCTATTTAAGAAGGCTTAGTTTCTGACAATAGTAGTAGTTTTCCACATTTAATGAGTTGATAAGCCAGTAATTTGTTAAATAAATACTCGAAATATTTGTAGATATTGTAGTGTAAGCTTGCAGTACCGTACTTAATTAAGCACGGAGAGTAGATTCTACCTAAGTTACTGTCAAGAAGATAAAAAAAAAAAAAAAAAAAATTGTTGGAAAATATAATTTTGGGAAATCATACTACGAAATTTCGAATGACCTGAAGTTAGTTAAGTTAAAAATATAGTTAAAAAAACCAAAATACTGGTTCTATCAAGTCAAAAGAAAAGAAAAGAGGACGAGTAACAAAAATTACACAACGTGGTAAAAGTTTTTTGTCTTGAATCATCAAACAATATAAGGAGTACATTTCGTGACATAACAGAAAGTGGTCAGAAAGGATAAGAGGAAAATCAGTGAAGAGAATGGACGCGTGTCAACCTACATAAACTCGAGTTTGGATCTGAAAAGGTAGAGTGATAAAGAGTATGACATGGTTATGGGCTAAAACGAGAAGATATTGGATGGCCAGACAACGGGTAACTTAACTTTTATTGACGGCATAATAGACGCCCAAAAATATCTAAATATTTTGACAAATAGTTTAAAAACCTTAATTTCAAATTCATGGTTTGCTAAGAACTTACTTTCTAGCAAGATGATGCTTCATGCCATACTGCCCATACTTACTAAAAATGGTCCGAAAATAATTAAATTAAAAAATTAAAGGGTTAGGGAACAGAAGAACACCACCAACTGATAAAATTTCATGAAACATGACAACAAACAGTACGTCCCCAAGAGATAATCGGGATGAAATCACGGTAAATCCTCCTACAGACTCGGTTGCAGTAAACCGCACAACAGATTTGGGGTACGTCATATTTCATGTGGTGGTGCCGAGCGGAACATCGATATAACAAAATCGGAAGTAAATTATCGAAATCGTCTCGTACGCGCGAAGAATACCTTTGGTTATAGGGCACGAACAATTTTTGGAGCTTGGAACGTTAGATCCCTGTACGATGCAGATCGATACGAGCAAGTTGAACGCGAAATGATTCGACTCAAGCTGGATATATTATGTATAAGCAAAACCAAATGGAGAGGACAAGGAGATTATAAATCTTCCAGCAATTTAACATCTATGCTGTACCCTGAAGTTGATGAAGCAGTTGGTAGCATAAGGAGAGGAAGTGTCGGCATTATGTTAAGTCGCAATGCTAGACATAGTTTGATCACCTTGGCTCCAGTATCCAGAAGAGTTATTATTGTCAGATTGAAATCTCGAGTAAGAAATATTACCATTATCCAGTGTTATGTTCCAACTGAAGACGCAGATGTGGAAGAAAAATCCATTTTCTACACGCACGTAAGTACGATTTATGACAAAGCTCCAAAGGCTGACATTATGATCATTCTGGGCGGTCTTAACGCCAAAATAGATGTGAAAATGCAGGTCTAGGGAGAATCACGGAGAACACGGAACAGGTGTAAGAAATGGCAATGGAGAGCTGCTCGTTGATTTTTGTAACTCACGACAACTTAGTATTTGTGGAATCCTATTCCCCCACAAAACTTGCCACAAAAAAACATGGATATCCCCGGATTGTCGTACAGAAAACCTGATTGACCATATAACCGTGCAACAGAAATGGAGGAAATCGCTCTGCGATGTAAGAAACAAAAGGAGCGCGGATGTCGGTAGTGACCACCATTTGGTCTTCGCGTGTATGCAGTTGAGGACGTCAGCTGTCGATGTATAATCGGAACGGAAAGGAAAGCTTATTTCAATGTAGAAGCATTGAAAAATTCCACCATATGTCGTAGTCTAGTAGTCAGCATCAACGACAAAGTAACAACATGGATGGTTGAAAATGAGCAAGATGTATCTATAGATGTTATGTGGGGTAATAACCAAAAAGCATTTATAGAATCCGGCTACGAAACAGTACCTCGCTATCTACCGAAAGAGATCCATGAATATCACAAACCTCATGGGATAAAATTGCTGAACGTAGTTCATTAAAGAGGAAAATCAATGCTGAATCCAATCAGCAAAAAAAGAAGAACTACGTTTGCAGTATAGATTAGCACATAAGGCTGCACAGAGGAGTGTAAGACGTGACAAACGGAAAAATATAGAAGATCTTGCAAAGGAAGCTGAGAGCGTTGCTAACAGAGGAGATGTCAAAGCTCTTTACAAGATTACGAACCAAATTGTCAAACGTAACAGTAAAGAGCATCAAACCATTTTGGACCAGAGTGGAAGGCTGTTCGTATCTATGGACGAACACCTGTAAAGATGGCAGGAGCATTTCTGTAGATTGTTAGAGGAGCAATTCGTAGAACAAAATGTATCCACAAGCTCTCCTATACCAACAATGCCCAGATCATTTAGGGGTATTGATGTGGGAGCGCCAAGTATAAGCGAGATAAAATCAGCAATTCTTCTTTTAAAAAACAATAAAGTAGCTCGAGTAGATGAGATACCTGTGGAATTCCTAAAAACTGATCCAGATGTATCAGCCGATATTTTGTTATCTTTGTTCCAGGCTATATGGGAAAAAGAAAAATATCCAAGCGAATGGAAGGAAGGAGTTGTTGTCAAAATACCAAAGAAAGGTAAACTAAATCGTTGCAATAACTGCGATGTATCACTATAGTCTCAGTTTTCTCGAAATTAATGGCTAGAACAATGCTCGTAAGGATTAAAGGCAAAAAAGAAGCTACACTCAAAAGACACCAAGCAGGTTTTCGCAGTGGCCATTTGTGTGTGGAACACATCAACACATTACGAATAATTCTTCAACAATCCACTGAATTTAAAGCACCGCTAAACCTCATGTTTGTAGAGTTTGAGAGAGCCTTTGATAGAGTAAACAGAGAGTATATTTGGGAATCGCTTAGTAGGAGAAGTATTCCAGAAAAAATTATAGCTATAATTAAAGAATCCTAGAAGGATGCAAGATGTCGCGTTTTACATCGAGGACAGCTGACAACTTGCTTCAAGGTTTGTCAGGGAGTAAGACAGGGCTGTATTTTATCACTCATATTTTTTTTAGTAGTAATGGATGACATAATTACTGTGGGTGTAAACGAGAGCAACGGTATCCAGTGACGTCCTTTCGAACGTATCAGCCACATAGATTACGCCGACGATGTGTGTTTATTGTCACATACGAATGGAGGTTTGAACGATATGTGCCAAGAGCTGTATGACACTGGAAAAAGTGCGAGCTTAAAAGTCAAATTCAACTAAAACTAAAATTATGCGCACAACTCACACATCACAGCATCCGATCCTACATGAAGAAATACGAATCGAAGAGGTGAGTACGTTCAATTACCTGGGCAGCATCGTGGCATCAAATGGAGGCGCCGATTTGAATATTGAAGCCCACATCAGTAAAGCCCGTACTGCTTTCGGAATGCTTTCAAAAATATGGCAGGCAAGCAACATAGCTCTGCGCACAAAAATAAGAATATTCAACGCAAGTGTAAAATCTGTTCTCTTGTACACTTGCGAAATATGGAAAGTTTCAGTAAACATCACGAGGAGACTCCAAGCTTACATCAGGATGTCTCCGGCGCATCCTAAGTTCGTTTCTAACAGAACGCTGTGGCAAAAAGCGAAACAAACACAAATAGAGGTGGAAATCCTACAGAGGAAATGGCGTTGGATCGGGCATACTTTGAGGAAACCTGACAACGACATTTCGAAGCAATGTTTCGAATGGAATCTCAGGGTACACGCCGCGTCGGAAGGCCGAGAAAAACGTGGAGAACAACTTTCTTAGCCGAAGCAAGTACCCAGCAAAGAACGTGGTGAGTAGTGCAGTTTCCATATTTCTTGCTAAGACCCAACTTCCATAAATTTTGAAACTGACCAGATATAATAGTTGTAAGTGAAATTTGGATTTTTGATTATGAGAAGGTTTGTTTGTTGGCATCTTGTAATTCTTCTTACGCTGCCGGTGGAGTGGCGCTTTATTATAAAAGTGTATTATATATTTTTTTTTTTTTTTTATGATCTAATTCAGGAGCTTTTAATTTATTTAGTGCAGATATTGTTAAATTGGTTTTTAATATTTTGGGTGTAAATTATTGTCTTATCTGTATTTATAGATTCCATAGATGTTCTGTTGGTGAATTTTCTGATCCAGCTTTTTAGCTGAGGAAAATTCTAAAAACATAATCTTGATAGGAGACTTTAACATTGATATACTTTCCCAGAAACAAAGTTCAATAGATTATTTATTACTTCTTTTGGGTTCACCTCCTTGGTTTCTGAACCTACACGGTTTGTTTCTGGTACTTGCCTTGATCATATCTTTATTAGGTTACATAAAAATAACCAACAACTATTTGATAGTGATGTCTATGATTTTGGCTTATCCGATCACTGTATGTTGTTCCTAAAGTTTTTGAATTTTTTTCCTGTACTTGATTTACATTATTCTTCTTCTATTAATTTCTCCTATGATATTGATTATTCCAAATTAAATAATATTCTAGTTTTTGGGTTTTGGGAAGATGTTTATAACTCTGATGACCCCTCAGCATGCTATTCTATTTTCTCTAAAAAACGCTTATTAAACGTGTTAAATCTTGTTTGTCTACTCGTACTTTTACTGATGATACACACAAGATAAAACCTTGGATGTCTAATGTTCTATTGAAACTTATTCGTAAAAGAAGTAAAATATGCCTGTCCTATGCATATCTGTTAAAAACATCCAAGTAACGCTAACTTAATGTTATATTATAAAAAACTCTGTAAAGAAGTTAAAGTTCAAGTACGTCAGTGCAAAGACAATTATTATTCCAGACAGTTTAGCGAAAATAGAGGGAAAACTAAAGGTGAATGGAACCGAATGGAACCTAATATATAAACTCAATTTTAAATAAAGATTGTTCTTCTTCTGTTTCGTCTTTGCAAATTAATTCTCAAATAGTATCTGATCCATCAATCTTAGCTAATCATTTTAATAAATTTTTTGTGAATTCTGAACAATAAGTAAATAATGTAATTTCTATTAACGCACAATCTGAAAATCTTGTATCTAATTTATGTGAGGAACCTTTTCAGAGACATAGCTTCCTTTTTGTACCTATAAAGTCTTTGAAAATTCATAGACTCATTATGAGTCTTAAAATATCTAATTCTACACCTAACGATTCTGTTTCCAATAATTTTTTGAAGAATGTTTCGCTACTTATTGTTGATGTTTTAAGTTATGTTTTTAATCTCAGCGTTCATCAAAGAATATTTCCTGATAAGTTAAAAGTAGCTGAAGTAATGCCCCTTTTTAAAAAAGGAAGTGTATTGGAATCAAATAACTACAGAGCTATTTCTATACTGCCTGCTATTTCAAAAAAGGTTTGAGAAACCTATTAAGTCCAGAATATTACAGTTTCTTGATAAAAGTAAAAATTTTTGTGACGCACTATTTGGTTTTAGGAAAAAACGAAATTCCGAGGGTGCACTTATAAGGTTTTGCAATGAAATTTATAGTGTTATTAACAATGGTAATTTCTGTAGTGGTTTATTTATTGATATTAGTAAAGCATTTGATACAGTGAGTCACCGATTTGTAATAATAATAATAATGTCCCAACGACCAATGACGCGCACGCGGGGAGTCACTATTCTCATTATTATATTATTTAGCATATGACTAGGAGTGTCGTATAAAAGGTTATCCCAGCGCTTAGAAGAATAAATCTCTTCTTATTAAAAGTATAGAAAATTTCAATAAACTAAAGTATTCAGTATGTAATACTGTGAAGAGCATACACTCAATGAAATTTCATTAATTAAACTTCAACATTTATTATTATATATTAATTTTATTCAAAAAAGAATTCAAGCACGTGATAACCACTAATGAAGAATGTGTTAGTAAGGAGAGAATTGGGTCAGGAAATGCTTAAAACAAGCATGTAAAACAAAAAAAGGGGAATTAGTAAACACGATTAAGGAAATTAGTAATTAGTAATAAATAGATAGAATACTAAAAACAGAAACAAAAATAAAATCCATAAACGGAAAAAACGATTAAAAATCTAGTAACTTTGATTTGCCTTCCAACATGTCAAAGCAAATCAAAAACAACAATCAATAACAATATGCTCACAAGTCAAAAGTTGAAGCAATTTCAAATCTTTAACAATTAAAAAATTATATCATTGATTTACGCTATCTTCCAACATATCAAGATAGGCTAAATCAAAATTTTGCACTTTTAAATCATGCCGAAGAAGCATTAGTCCATTTATTTAGGTATAAATTAAAGAAATTAAAAAAACAAGAAAAAAAATAATACAAATATATACACATACATATATAAAAATACAACACATGCAAAACGCAATTAGTCAAAGCCACAAAAATCAAAATAATAATAATAAAAATAAACATAATTTATATACACTTATGTATCTATTAAAAGTATAAAATACTACTAATTCAACGTGAACAACTACGTATACTACATGTTGTAATGCACTTATAACAAGCCTACAAACATATCATTCAACTACATATGTATTTTCAATTGCAATTGTTTCTCAACTATAGTTTGATAACAAATATTTTTTTTATTATTACAAACTCGTGCGTAATTTGTTCTTGCAATATTATCATGATTTGTTTTGGAATAATTTGTTTTTAAATTTGTTAAAGACCCTAATAAATAATAACTGCCCCTAATAAAAAATTAATAATGTATTCTAAGTAATTGTTTTGAAATTTGAAATTAAATATGATATTAAAATTTTTCTTTTAATATGGATTATGAATGTAATATTATTTAAATTTAATATTAAGTATCAATAACAAAATAATAAATTTTGTTGAATGTAAATTAAGTGCACAATTTTTTTATATAGAGTTAGATAGCATCAACGAAAATCAAGTTTTTTTTACATAGATTTTAAATATAAATAATTTAATATAAATAAGATGAAAATTATAGAAGAAAAAATATTAATATTTGGCCAACAATCTTGGCCAGAACAAAGCAAAAGTGCTATTGTTTTATTTAAATTGTAATAGGCCTTGGGGCCATAACACAATATATTAGGAACTTTTAAGAGCGGCCTAATGGCCTATTAATTTGGCATCTCTTGCCTTAATCTTGTAGGCTATATATATATATATATATATATATATATATATGTATATATATATATATCCAATCATCAATTAAACGCAAAACATTACATGGCAACCCTGCCACATCAGAACTAACTAAATGGTAACAATTACGCAATAAAGGAAGAACAAGAATTCCATGATTAATAGAATAAACTAACATCAGAATTAGAAAAAATAAAAGAAGAAATAAAAACGGATCCAACAAACGGACCAAGGCCAATAACCATACAGGAATATAAGGAAAGAAACACTAAGAAACAAATCAACATCACTGCGCAAGAAACGACTCAACCAAGAAAGAAAACACGAGGCGGTAAGCAAGTACGTAACAGACAAAAGAGAGCAGAACTAAGGAGAATTATAAATATAACCATTGACCCTAAGCAAAAGGAAAAATTCATCGAAGAACTCCAAGGTTTGAATAAATGGGGAAACAATAACCCAAATAGAAAAACACAACACGGAACAATGAAGCCACGAACAACATTAACCAACAATCAATGTCATATCTAATGTAGTATTAATGTTTCTATTAAAATAAAAAAATATGTAAAGAAACATATGTATGAAAATACAATTTAAACTCAAACCGTTTAAATAAACAAAAAAAAAAAAAAAAATTATAAAAATTAAAAATAAAATTATTTGTTAAATTATAAAAAAAAAAGAACGGTTTTTTTTCTTTATAAATATAAATAATAATAAAATAAGTTTTATAAACATTGTAATTTAAAATTTTTCTCAAATATGAATAGTATCTTATGGAATTTAATACATTAAATAATATTCTAAAAAATCTAAAGAAAAATCCGAGTAGAGAGTATTCTGTTCAATACATTGAAATAAAAACTAGGGAAATTAACAATTTATGGTCCTCCCTAGAATCAACACTTACAGAAAAACAGTTAATAGAAGTAACATCGAAATTCGAAGAAATAAAAGAAAACATATTGAAGCTACTTAAACTAAAAGAGATCACAAAAATGGCAAAATCTTATAGAATTGTATGAGAATATGATAGAAAATATTGAAGAAAAAAGTAAGCTATTAAAATTTGTTCTAGCAACACAGTTAGCTGAAAAAATAAAAAACAGGTTACTAACAGAAACAACACCAACATCGACCTTACTGCTTAGTAATCAACTAAACAAATATTACAGAAATAACCAAAATCCCTTAAGAATTCTAAACGAATTATCAAACATAAATTAAGGGAATCTAAACATAAACAGTTATGCTTCAAAAATTGAATCTCTAATAGCTAACCTTAATCAATTACAAATAACAGCATAAGGTGAGGCAAACAGAGAGATTATAGTAAAACTAAATGACCAACTAGGTCTTAGTACCTTTAAAAATGGAGTAAATGAATCAATTAAAACTACACTACAAGCTGCGAGACCAACACAATTCAATGAAGCTATACAAATAGCAGTTGAAATGGATGACAACAGCAAAAGAAATAACATAATGTATTTCAGAACAAATAGGAACAATTTTAATAGATCTCAATATAGAAACAACTTCTCTAACAATAACAACAGGAATTTCAACAACAATAATAGAAACTACAACAGAAACAACAACGTGAACTCTCACAGAAGATACAGTAACCAACAAAGCAACAACCAATATAGTAACAACTATAATAACAACAAGCACAATAGCTATAACAACAATAGCAATTACCAAAACACTAACTTGGAATAAACCACTAACGCTACATATAGATACAGGTGCAGATATCTCAATCTGTAGAAGCGACATTTTAAATAATAATGAGATAATAGAAGAACACACCTGCGAAATCAGTGGCATATCAGATACAAATATTTTTTCCAAGGGTATAGCAGAATTGAATCTAAACATAGAAGACGAAATAATAAAACACAAATTCCACATAATAGATAAAGATATCAACATAACAACTGATGGTATTTTAGGTAGAGATTTCCTATTACAACATAGATGTAAAGTAGACTATAAATCTTGTGTACTGTCAATTTCACTAAATGAAAATGAATTAATAATACCAATGAATATGAACATCAGAACAATTTCAAATATAACAGTACCACCAAGAATGGAAGTCATAGCATCAATTAATATGGATCTACAAGAAGATAGTATAGTAATCGGCAAAGAAGTATAACAAGGTATATTCATAGCAAGCTCAATCATACCTGCTAAAGGCATCAAACATGTAAAAATCTTGAACACACTGAATGAACCAATTGTATTGGAAAATGTAAACTTACAAATAGAAGCCTTATCGAATTATCAAATACTTGCATACAAAAAACAAGCTTACAATAGTAAAAGAGTTGAAACTTTAAAAAAGGAAATACAGATAGATAACCTGAGCAATGATGCAAAGAATTGAATTTTAGAGATCTGTAAGATTTTTCAACATGTATTCCACATTGGCCGTGATCCACATTTAACAATCAACAATTTTTACGAACAACATATACAACTGTCTGACAGAACACCGGTATACATAAAAAATTATAGAACTCCGCAAGTTCAACTAGAAGAAATAGATAAACAAATATCAAAGCTAATCGGATAGGACGGACAGTGGTCTGTAACCATCTGTAAGTCCATACAACGCACCGTTACTGATAGTACCAAAGAAGAGTAACAGTAAAAAGGCAAATAGAGACTGGTTGTAGATTTTAGGTAAATTAATAAAAAAGTGGTAGATGACAAATTCCCACTGACAAGATTAGATGACGTGCTGGATAAATTATCCGCCGCTAGGTATTTTTCAACATTGGATATGACAAGCTCATTCCATCAAATACCTCTAGACCAGAAATCAAGATCATTAGCAGCCTTCTCAACCAACAAAGGCCACTTCCAATTCAAAAGATTACCGTTTGGTTTAAAAATTTCCACAAATAGTTTTCAAAGAATGCTATCAATAGCATTGAGTGAACTAGATTCATCAGCTTTCTTATATGTAGATGACATCATAATTTTTGGAACAAATCTTAAACATCACAATGCAAATCTTATAAATGTGTTAAAAAGATTAGACAAATTCAACTTGAAGCTAAATCCAGGAAAATGTAAGTTCCTGAAAACGGAAGTAGTATATCTTGGACATTTAATAACGTCAGGAGGAATCTGCACTGATCCGGGTAAATTTTAAGTGATTCAAAGTTATCCAACACCTAGAGTTGCAGATTAAGTCAGACGATTTGTTGCATTTTGTAACTACTATAGAAGATTTATACAGAATTTCGCAAATATACCGAGACCATTGAACCAACTATTAAAGAAAAACCAAATCTTTGATTGGTCAAATGAATGTGAGGTTGCATTTAAAACATTGAAGCAAAAATTGATGACACCACCGATATTGAGTTATCCAAACTTCTTGAAAACCTTCATTTTAACTGCTTCGAATTATGCACTAGGGGCAGTTTTGTCTCAAGGGGAAATTGGAAATGATAAACTAATAGCATACGCTAGCAAAACCTTGAACAAACCCGAGTTGAATAAACCAATAATAGAAAAAGAACTCTTAGCGATACACTGGGGTATAAATTATTTTAGACTGTATTTATTTGGAAAAAAAATTATTGTTTACACTGACCATAGACCTTTAGTAAGTTTGTTTACACTCAAGAATCCATCCTCTAAACTCACCAGAATCAGAGTAGACCTCATAGATTATGACTTCGATGATTCGATTATGACTTCGATATTCAAACAAGGAAAAATGAATACGAATGCAGATGCACTTTCAAGGATAAAGTTAGATTCAAATAAACTAGCCGAAATGATACCAACAAACACAATCAACGTACTTACAAGAGCTATGAAAAATAAAAATAAAACAGAAACAAATATGACACACAAAGTAAATGATGGAAAAGCCTTAACCTCGATCGCGAAGATTGATCACCTTCACATTTGGGATGCAACATCAATATCAGAAGTAAGGCATATAAAGAAATTGCAATTTAAATTAAATAAGGAGAAAAAAACTACCAATAAAAATAAAACTGAAAATAAAATCAAAATTATGAAAAATAATGTGATTGATTTAACGCGTTACAAGATGATAGAAATAATAAAAATTGTATAGATATTATATTGTATGAACCTCCAACAAAAATACTGAATTCAGAAGAGATGAAAAACTTAATAAAAACATACATTATATGGCGGGCATTGTGGCATAAAGAAATGCATAAATAAATTAAAACAAAAGTACGTGTGGAAAAACGTGAATAAAATGGTGAAGAAATATATCAACAATTGTAAAACGTGTTATAAAACAAAAGTTACAAGATACACAAAAGAAAAATATGAAATTACAGACACAGCAAGCACATCATTTGAAACAATCACCATGGACACAGTAGGACCACTAAGACCATCAATCAACTATAGATATATACTTACCCTACAATGTGAATTAACAAAATTTGTCGTAGCCTACCCAATGGAAACAAAAGACGCAGTAACTGTAGCAAAAGCAATAGTGGAAAAATTTATACTCAAATACGGTTGTTTCACAAAACTAAAAACAGATAAGGGTACAAAATTCACGAATGAACTCTTGAAAAATATTTGCAAACTTCTAAATATACAAGAGGTAACATGTATACCGTTTCATCACGAAACACTAGGTTCCATAGAAAGGAACCATAGAGTTCTTAACGAATACTTTGTGTCTTCAGACAAACAAGAATGCTGGGATGAATTAATACCATACTACACCTATTATTATAACTAGTTAAATACCCGTTACTACGTAACTTTTTGCTACCGTTATATATAGTGAAAAATCAAAATTAGAGCATTCTAGGTTGTACTACATTATAAATTATCAAAATCAAAAATTCCCCTATCAACAATATTTTAGTAATACCTATGTAATACTTTAGTTAAATTAGTAGATTAGCAGACAGACTATATATTTGGATTGATATAGATTGAAATATTTAATCAACTAATATTTCATTAAAAACTATATTTCTAACAGTTCTTCTCTTCGGTTACAATTTTCAAATGATTTCTATTCCCAGTGCGCGAAATCCCGACATATAGTTGTCCATGTGAAAAACCTGGTGTATCAAGTAAACCTTATTGAGAGTTTGACCTTGCGATTTGTTGACGGTCATTGCAAAGGCAGCTTGGACGGTAAACTGGCGTCTTACTGTTTATTTTTTTTTAGAAATTAGGAAAATCAAAAAAATAAAAACTACTGTTTTTTTTTATTGTAAAATACAAAAGACTACAATATCAAATATCAATAGATAGATATAGGATATATTCATATATTACATAGGTACATTTATTATTTATCTATACTACTGTTTATTTTTTTTTTAAAATAACAAACACTAAAATATTAAAAATAAAGTAAACTTAATATAGCTATTGTTTTTTATTTACAAATGAAAAACCGCTAAAATTAGGTACTCACGATTAGATACCGTTTGGACATCAAGATCTAGTTTGTACTATTGAAAGTTTGACTGTCCTGTAAATGTTGTTCCACAAATTTTGACATCCGATTTTGTTTAATGAAAAAAATAGAATATTATCCTATTCTAATCAAACACTTTTGAAGCAAATTAGTTTCCAGCAACTAATTTTTCCTATTGATTAAAGTTTTTTTGATTATTTTTCATAAAAAAATGCGTAATAACTTACGCTAATCAATGTATTCTAAAAATGATTTTAAAATATATTTCTCAAGTATATAAGAACGTATTCAATAGCTTTGAAAATATTATTCTAAATATTTTTAATCCATTTTGTTTTAGAAGGGGAGGAAACAGAAAGAATTAAGTGCTCAATCGACATTTATTTGTTTTTTTTGGTTGTCATTTTTTCTTTTCTCTTTCGTTTGTGTTAAAGAAATGTATGAATGGATAAAACAAAAACAATTTCTCTTTAAGAAAAACAATTCTCAGTCGATTGAGGGGAAAGATTATGTACATAAATTATTACATAATATATAGCCGCACACGCATCTACTATCAAAGGATATTCATTAATAAGAAAATGCACTGGAATAAAATTTTATAATTTGTCAATTTTTGGTTACCATTCTAGTCGATTTCCAAAATTGTAAGAAATAGATAGTAGTAAGATTTTAATTTGTAAGAGAGAGATAAAAATTTGAAACACAAAGTGGGAAAAAATTATCGAACGACTTTTTTTGTCTCAAAGAAATATTGTTGTATTTATTCTTAGTTATCAAAATTTAAGGATGTGTTACACTTATTAATAATTAATAAATTATCTTTGATTATTAAATGGCAAAATTTAATTTTGAAGGAAATAAAAATGCATCGAGTCATTCATAAAAAAAAATTATTGGTTCTTGGTATTCTTTTTAACTTCCTGGCTCAATACCTGAAAAAATTTATATATTGAAAATACATCAATTATAATCTGTTTGAAATAAAAAAAAATGTTTACTTCCCTTATAAGACAATAAAAGAAAATAACATTATGTTTAAGAAATAATATGTTTTTGGAACCAATATTATGTTATGTAGGTACCTGAAAAAAATCAATCATTCAAAATTTGTTTACTCTCATACCCTAATAAATTTAATACGTTCATTTTTAAGTGGTTTTTTAATTGATTTTTTTCGCACTCTTTCTTTCTCACAACTGATTACATAACAAAAACAATAGTTCTTTACTTATTTAACTAATGAGGTTTTTTTGCAAATCGAGTAGTAAAAATATCTTGACTTCCCCACCCCAGTCGATATCTTCTTATTAATGAATATTCTTTCCTACTATGATATATTAAGAAGAAAAACAACAAAAGAAAATAACAAAAAATGTATACAGTATATACCGTTTCATTTAAATCAATTTGAGTAAAGTTTGATTTTTTTTTCTCCTATATTAAAGGCATTCTTGATGAGGTGTAAGAAAGAAAGAAAAAATCTCTTCCAAGGAAATAAAAATGCATCGAGTAGTTCATAGAAAAAACTTTTTAACTACCTGGTTCAATACCTGATAATCTGTTTGAAATAAAAAAAAAAATTTTACTTTCCTTATAAGACAATAAAAGAAAATAATATGATGTTTAAGAAATAAGATATGTTTTTGAAACCAATATTATGTTATGTAGGTACCTGTAAAAAATCAATCATTCAAAATTTCTTTACTCTCATACCCTAATAAATTTAATACGTTGATTTCAGACGACCATGTACATTAGAAATCTCTTCTCCCATAGCCTGTGGGCTATTTAAAATTAAATTTCAAAAATTAAATGGTTTTTTAAATCATTTATATCGCACTCTTTCTTTCTCACAACTTATTACATAAGAAAAACAATAGTTTTTTCTTCTTTAACTAATGGAGTTTTTTTGTAACTGGAATCATGACTTCCCCTGTGCATATCTTCTTATTAAAGAATATTCTTTTATTAAGATGAAAAACAACAAAAGAAAATAACAAAAAATGTATACCGATTTCATTTAAATCAATTTGAGTAAAGTTTGATTTTCTTCCCTATATTAAAGGCATTCTTGATGAGGTGTAAGAAAGAAAGAAAAAAATCTCTTCCAATTTGATTGCAAATTCTCCTCTTGATTTATGTTAAAAACAAAATGTATACATGAAACAGAAACAATATTTCTCTTTCAAACAAAAAATTATAACGGTACTTGCTGACATCGGCGAAGAATTATATTAAGAAGATTCTACCCCACATACCACAACCAATTATTCGCCGTTTGAATTAGTATTCGGTAAATTATGCACTTTACCCCTTGTGAAATTCTAAAAAAGAAAAACAATATTTATAATATAGATAACTATTTAACTGAATTCAAATTGAAATTAGAATATGCTCATAAAAAAGTAAAAGAATATCTCATAGATGAACAAATTAAAAGAAAAGAAAACCAAAAATACATAAATAAGTCAAATTTCAAAATAAATGATTATGTGTATATAAAAGAAAGCAATAAGAAAAAATTATATAAACCTTTTAAAGGTATACATAATTTATACCATACAAAATAATTTCACAAAACGATCCAATTGTACATTAATGATAGACAATAAGCACAAAAAAATTCATAATAATAATCTCTTTAAATCTAGGCATAAGTAATTAGATATAAAAGTTTTTTTTCTTTTCTTCTTTCTTTAAAAATCTAAATTCAAGCAAACAAAAAAAAAAACTAAAACAAATAAATATTTAGATTTCAGTTTAAATTTTAAGAAATTTTTTTTAAGGGGAAGGATGTAATGCACTTATAACAAGCCTACAAACATATCATTCAACTACATATTTTCAATTGCAATTGTTTCTCAACTATAGTTTGATAACAAATATTTTTTTTATTATTACAAACTCGTGCGTAATTTGTTCTTGCAATATTATCATGATTTGTTTTGGAATAATTTGGTTTTAAATTTGTTAAAGACCCTAATAAATAATAATTGCTCCTAATAAAAAATTAATAATGTATTCTAAGTAATTGCTTTGAAATTTGAAATTAAATATGATATTAAAATTTTTCTTTTAATATGGACTATGAATGAAATATTATTTAAATTTAATATTAAGTATCAATAACAAAATAATAAATTTTTTTGAATGTAAATTAAGTGCACATTGTTTTTATATAGAGTTAGATAGCATCAACTTTCAATGTAAAATTTTAATATAAATAAGATGAAAATTATAGAAGAAAAAATATTAATATTTGGCCAGAACAAAGCAAAAGTGCTATTGTTTTATTTAAATTGTAATAGGCCTTGGGGCCATAACACAATATATTAGGAACTTTTAAGAGCGGCCTAATGGCCTATTAATTTGGCATCTCTTGCCTTAATCTTGTAGGCTATATATATCTAATTTTGTAGGCTTTATATATGTATATATATATATATATATATCCAAGCATCAATTAAACTCAAAACATTACAATGTATTGCATGTGCTTCAAAAACTTATGACCTGTTTGAATAAAGCAAATTCTTCAGTTTGGACTTACTAATGTGAAAATCGAAGACACTAGAGTCATTGTTTACGTTACGAAGCATTCTTGTAATTGACTCATTCTTTCCATAATCCGTGCGATGAAACTATAATGGAAAGAGGGCAGAATACCTAAGAGAACGAAAGTTGATATTGAAGTTTATGTATTCTGCTGGTCTATTTATAGACATTATGAAGGCATTCGATATGGTTAACCATAAAATTTTACTAAAAAAATTAGAAAATTCAGGTATCAGAGGTTGTATATTAAAATGGTTTTCGTCTTACATTAATAATAGAGTGCAATTTGTTAAGATTGGAAATACAATCAGTATGCCAGATCTTATTACCACAGGTGTACCACAAGGCAGTGTGTTAGGGCCAATTCTCTTCCTTGTATACATAAATTATTTGCTCAAACTTCCTTTTAAGGGGTAACCTACAGTTTTTGCCGATGATATTGGCTTTGCTTATGGTACTGATAGCTTTTTAGAACTTATCTCTGATCTTAATTATGATCTAGATATGCTTAGAAAATGGTTTAACCAACATGAGCTTATTATTAGTGACAAAACAAAGATCATGTTTTATAATCTTAAAAAGAAAAGTCTGCATCAAGTAAACCTTATATATCACTCTCCTGAGTGCAAAGCTGTTAAAATTTTTGATAAATCTTGTTTGTTTGTCAATGATAAAAAACGTTTTGTTATTTGAAAAAATGTAGCTCTAAATGTTTTAATATTGAAGAAGTCTGTAATTTTAAATACTTAGGGGTTAACTTAGACTTCCAGCTTAACTGGAGTAATCACTGTGTAAATGTAGGAAACTATTGTAGGTCTACTCTGATAGTAATTTATGAATTGAAAAAACTATGTTCTGTACAAACTATTAAAACAATATACTATGGCCTATTTCAATCCAAAATTCAATATGGTTTAAGTTGTTGGGGTAATAGTACATATAATAAATTACCCCCTATACTTACTGTTCAGAAACACATTCTTCGTATTTTATGTAACCAGTCTTCCACTATTTATCGATTTAAATATCCTTCCGCTAAGGTACTTGTATTGTTACAAAGTTTTCAAAACTTTTTTTATTAGATCCGGTTATTTAAGTTTTAGAAACCTAGACCAATACAATATACGCAATAACAACAATACAATGTGCCTTGTACCAAAGTTTAGAACTACTTCTTTGCGTAATTTTTATTTTATACTTTCATGTCGTTTGTTTAATTAATTGCCGCCTAACATAAGAAAACTCAGATTACTAAATTTTTTTGTAAAAAATTAAATCATCATTATTATGTTTAGAATATTCTAGCGTTGAATCCCTTTTTGATGTACTTAGTTAAAGTTCTCAATTCCTATTATAATACTTTATTTATTTATATATACTTTGCTCCTATCTTCTTAATTTCCCTTTGTATTATTTACCAAGCTCAGATCAAGGAGTTTTTTCTCTCTCTTTTTTTTAATTATTAAATTTTTTACCTAATTTTAACCTAATTTTGGCATTACTAAAATTGTTAATTATTAAAAAAATTATTTGGTTTTTGTAATATAAATTTAAATTAATGTAATTTTTAATGTGATTACCTCACATAATAGAAAATAATATTTTATTTGTAAACAAAATTAACTTTTAAAAAAATAACAAGGTGACTCGATTCTATTTTTTAAATTAAATAAAGAGTCTTCCTATATTTTTCTCTTAAGTATGTAATTTTTATATTTAATGTAATTTATTTTTATTGTTAAGCATTGAAAAATATGAAATGAAAAATAATAAATAAATAAATAAATAAATAAAAAAAATATAAAGTCTAGAGAAATAAATTTAAAAATAAATTCAAATATGTAAAGAGTAGTTTTTATTGCTCTAACTTTTTTTCTATCATTAATAAATCTATAGAAAGTTGAATATTATCAGAGATTTGGAGAGAAAGCATAATAATTGCAGTAGAAAATTAATATGTTCTTGTAAATGAAAAAACTTTAGACCAATTAATACCATAAGTACTGAATTATAAATTTTTGAAAAATTTAACTTAATTGCAGAAAATCAATTTAATTTAAGAAAAAAATATAGCTGTGAATCTCTGTTAAATTTGGTAGTTAGTATTTGGAAAATGTATGTGCATGAAAGAAAATTATATTACCAGTTTTCATAAATCTTTAGAGAGCTGTTGAGACAGTTGAAGATATGGTGTTAAAACTATTGACCAAAAATGGTTTCGTTCGTATTTAAACAACAGAAGACAATGAACAAAAATTGGTGATGTTACAAGCATTAACCACTATTAATTGGTACAGTCAAGTATTTTCCTTAAAAAAATTTTCTACTTACTTACTTACTTTCCTTGCATAATATCAAACTTTTTAAAAAGCTTATTATGTTAGCCTCAAAGATACCATAACATGATTTTAATTATTTAAAACTATGGACCGTTATTAATATACCTCACTTTTGGTACACCAGACAATTTATTTTTTTATTTTTTTTATTATTTATTTCATTTTAGTATCTCAAAAGAGCTCGGTCGCTCCTACGTACAGAGTATTTTACTATTACAAATAATAAATACCGTAATTATTTAAAATTTTTTTTTTTTTTTTTTTTTATTATTTATTATGCTCCATATATTGTACAATTAATTCTTTTAAAACTATTTACTTAGATACAGATATATAATTATCTTTACTACAGTTGATTTGTATTTTTTTATTTTTATTTAGAAATTTTCGAGTTCACTAGTATAAATTTAAAGGAAAATTGGAAATGAAAAACCTTTTTGAATTTTTGTTTTGTAAAACTTAACGCTAACTTAAACAGTAAAACCTATCTATAGTAAAATCTATACATACGAACTAAACTAGCCTAATTTTTTTTTAACTTAATTTAAATTTCTGATCAGAGGATTTTCTGACATGAACAATTCCGAGTGGAAATTTACAGTTAAATAACTTATTTTTTCTAAAATTGTATTCATGCTGGCTTTATCATGCAGCTTTTTGGTTGAATACCATCTGGGAAGATTGAATACAAGTTTCAAAAGTTTATTTTGCGCAATTTGCAATTTTTTGGTATGACTAGCTGCACAATCTCCCCAGACTGGTGCCGCATATAACATTATTGGTTGAAAAATTACCTTAATAAGTATCAATTTGTTTTCTGTGGATAAGATTGATTTTCTGTTAATAAGGGGATACAACATGCGAGTACATTTGTTAATTTTATCAATAGTGTTAGAAGTTTGCTTTTGAAAGGTTAGCCTTTTATCTAAGGTAATGCCTAGGTATTTAATAGTATCGGCCCAGTTAATTTCGTCATTTTGCAGTTTTAATGGTATAGAAGGTAAAAGAGAGGCTTTCCTTTTTTTCGTAAAATAAATTGATACTGTTTTGGAAGCATTAATTTTTACTCTCCATTTTGCATAATAACTAGTGAGCTTATTGAGTGAATTTTGTAGGTTTGTTAATATGTGATTGGGATTAGTGCCAGCAGAGTAAATTGCAGTGTCATCAGCAAATACTGATATTTTTGTAAACTCTAGCCTAGGGATATCTGCAGTGTAAGTGTTGTACAAAATTGGGCCAAGTACCGAGCCTTGTGGAACTCCTGCTTTAATTTCATACAAATTGGAGCATGTATTATTCAATATTACACGAAATACTCTTTGATGAAGAAAGTTTTGTATGATTTTAATTAAATATATAGGAAATTTATACACTTCTAATTTATGAAGCAAGCCAGAGTGCCACACAGTGTCAAAGGCGGAATTTATGTCAAGCGCTACTAGGCCAATAGATTTGCGTTCTTCTAACTTGGATTTAATGTAATTTTTGACACGTAGAAGAGGGTGAATGGTACTATGCTTTACCCTAAATCCAAACTGTTCGTTTGGAAGAATTTTTTTAGCTGAAATAAAATTTTCCAGTCTAAATTTTATGAGTTTTTCAAATATTTTTGAGAAACTGCATAGTAAGCTGATAGGCCGAAAACTACTTAATTCCTCCATCGGTTTTCCAGGCTTAAGAATCGGAATAATATGAGCTTCTTTCCATATATTCGGGAAATAACCTAGTTTTAAACAAGAATTGTAAATCAAAATTAGATATCTTTTTGCGTTTAATGGTAATTTTTTGATACACAGATTAGATATGTGATCTGAACTTGCAGATTTTTTAGTCTTTAATTGGGCAAATATTTCATTGACAGATTTCAGTTCAATTTGTTCAAAGGATTCTATTTCAGCTTGATCAATTTTGCTTACAGATTCCTCCACCATATGATTTGTATCATGGTCGCTTGTGTTGTTGTTCACGGCGTGTTTGTTATAAAAATTTTTAGCTAATGCATTTGCTTTATCAATATTCGTGTAAAATGTGTTACTGTCATCCTTTAGAGTACCTATAAATTTATTTTTATTTTTTAAAACTTTTGAAATTTTCCAAAAAGGTGTTGACTATTTTTTCAAGTGCTTAAGAGTATTAGATCATTTCATATTCCGATACTCACTCATTTTATGTTTTAAAAAATTGTTAAAGTGTTGTAATTGAGCATAAAAAATTACATTACGACTACGCGTCCACTTTCTCCTAACAGTGTTTCTATGCCTGATTATATTTATTATACAGTCAGGTAATTTTTCGGTGTATTGCTTGACTATTTTCATGGGTGCAGCCAATTCAGTTGCTCTTTTAATTTTGTTGTTTAAATTAGATATCATATTGTCTATTTGGTAACAATAGTCAACAGAATCATTATTATTGGTATTTAATTCCCTTTTAAGAAACTTCTGATACAGATACCAATTTGCATTGTTAAAATCCAAATAAGTACGATCATGTGATATAGTTTGTTTGCTAACGTTTAAAGTAACCGGCAAGTGGTCAGATGACAGATCATTAATTGTAATAGGTTGGGAGCAATATTCTGGTATGTTAGTTAAAAATATATCTAGTGTAGAAGGTAGTGAATTACTATTATAAGGAATATAGGTATGGTCAAAAGGATATAATAATGTGAACCTATCACTTAGTAATAACTGATATAAAATATTTCCCCAACTATTAGCCCGGGCACATCTCCACATTCTGTGCCTGCAATTTATATCGCCTCCTATAATGGAGTCACCTGTAGTTCTTGAAATTTTTAGTAGATATTTTTTGAAGTCATTTTTATTTAGATTTCTTACGTTCAGGCTACTTATGTAATTTTTAGTGCCGGAAAAATAGACAGAAAAAAGTTTAATTTTCTTATTATCATTAAATGTTACCTCTATACCAATATTTTCTATTAAATCCAACTTTAAAGGTTCAATTAGTTTATGCTTAATATCTTTTCTAATAATTATTGCTACACCCCCACCACTTGTTGTAAGACGATCTTTCCTATATATATTAAAGTTCGAGTTTTTTAGGATAATATTATTGTTAAGCCATGTTTCACATATCAAGCCAACATGAATACCATTTTGTAACATAAAATTGAACAATTCATGGTTTTTGTTCTGAATAGATCTAGCATTCCATGTTAAAATATTTAGTTTATTACTAACATTCATTTTGAATATAAGTATTTAACCGAAAGTTCAGTTATAACCGAAAATTGTTCAGCCTTATTTTTGCAATTACTTAATTTATTTAATAATTCATTAGTTAAATTTAATATTTCATCAACAGAAAAAAGATCTGAATTATTTCTTATATTATTACTACTATTACTATTGAAATTATTATTACTATTACTACTAATACTACCTGCTGGAATTTTATTGTTATAACAGCTTATACTTGCAGCAGTGTTACTATTGTTGTTCTCCCAAATAGAGTTTGATCTACATACAACATTGTAAGGTAATGAATATGTGCTTCTATTATTGTTGTTGTTGTTGTTACTATTGCTGTTACTATTGCTGTTTGTCTTGTAGTAAAGAGTGTTTGGAAAAAGTACATTGTAATTACTTTTACTCATAGTTGCATTGTTGTTGTTGTTTGACACTGAGATATTTTGTCTTACTTTATTGTTGCGACCCAAAAGAGAGATATATGTTTTCTTAGTATCACAAAT
Organism: Argyra leucocephala; assembly: GCA_963942445.1. NCBI lineage: Eukaryota > Metazoa > Arthropoda > Insecta > Diptera > Dolichopodidae > Argyra > Argyra leucocephala. The sequence continues at coordinate 9,235,587 of OZ012682.1, forward strand.
ACTATCAGTGGAATGATGTTCACCGTGACAATTAGCACATTTTTTAATTTCTTTGTTTGTACAGTCAGTAGTTGAATGACTGCCGGCGCAGAAAGCACATTTTGTATTTACGCTGCAGTTACGTGATCCGTGGCCAAACATCTGGCAATTGTAACATTGTGTGATTTTTTTATTGGTGGTTTTACGTTCCCATCTAACTTTAGTGTTGAATATATAAGTAAACTTATTACGTAATTCGTTTAACTTAATTGAATTTTTTTCTAAATATACAATATATAGTTGTAAATCATTATATAAATTAGTGTTTTTATTTATTGATTTGATATCCAAACATTTTAAACCTTTTTCCAATAAGTTATTCTTCAAATCAGTGCAATTGTAGTTGTCCAATCCAGATAATACAAATTTTAGTGGCTTAGTGCTTTTCGATTCATATGTAAAAAACTCTAGATTGTTTATTTTTAGTTCGTCAAGTGCTTTTGTGTAAGATTCATTTCTGTTACAATACAGTTTTATACCAATTGAAATGGATCTGACATAATAATCATTTACACCAATTTTTTTCATAAATTCGTGAATTGTTGAAATTTTTTGTTTTATTATAGTTATTGGTGGAGGACCATTTTTCTTAGAATCAGTGTTTTCAACATTATTTTCGCATGCGTCCTCGATACACGTGCTTTCATTGTCATCATCAATAGTTTGTAGAGGTAAGTAGTAATTACTCTCAGAAGTTTTCTTTTTTTTTTGTGAATTGTCAAAATCACTGTTATTATTTATTTTGAAACTTTTCGCCATGTTTGTGTCTTTTTGCAAAAAAGCCACATTAATTTCATTTGAAATTCTTTTCCTTTTTCGAATAATTTTGAGATTTGGAATTCAAATAATTAATTTTAATGTTGTAAATTACAATTATTTTTCTATAATATGTTGTATGAACAAAATAATTTCTTTTAATAACTTTAGAAGTTTTCTCGATGCAAGCAAAGGGATATATTTAAGATAATTACCGTAAAAATGCCCTAAAATTAGTAAGAAATGAATTCTCAGAGAAATGATATGATACAGTTATTAAAAGAAAGGCAAAAATATATTTAATTGAAGTGTTGTTTAATTAATTTAGTTATTAATAATTGAATCATCATGGTACGTGGTTAACCAATTTGTAAAGAAATAAGAAAGCTAATTGTTGGAAAATATAATTTTGGGAAATCATACGACGAAATTTCGAATGACCTGAAGTTAGTTAAGTTAAAAATATAGTTAAAAAAACCAAAATACTGGTTCTATCAAGTCAAAAGAAAAGAAAAGAGGACGAGTAACAAAAATTACACAACGTGGTAAAAGTTTTTTGTCTTGAATCATCAAAAAATAGAAGGAGTACATTTCGCGACATAACAGAAATTGGTCAGAAAGGATAAGAGCAAAATCAGTGAAGAGAATGGACGCATGTCAACCTACATAAACTCGAGTTTGGATCTGAAAAGGTAGGGTGATAAAGAGTATCAAATGGTTATGGGCTAAAACGAGAAGATATTGGATGACCAGACAACGGGTAACTTAACTTTTATTGACGGCATAATAGACGCCCAAAAATATCTAAATATTTTGACAAATAATTTAAAAACCTTAATATCAAATTCATGCGTTGCTAAGAACTTACTTTCCAGCAAGATGATGCTTCATGCCATACTGCCCATACTTACTAAAAATGGTCCGAAAATAATTAAATTAAGTTTTTGGATTGGTCATCAACTAGTCCAGATCTTAATCCTATCGAATAATTATGGGCAATCATTAAACACCGGTTGAAAAATAATCCACAACACACAATCGTAACTTTAAAAAAAAAAATAAAAAAAATATGTGACTCCATTACTCCGGATATGACTCCAGGGGTCTAATGGGGTGGTGATTCGTTTTATTGTCGTTGTATGCAGTTTACGCCAATTAGCCCCTCCCACCTTATTTTCCTACTCTAACCTTCACGTGGTGACCCCTGTTAACCCTAGCCTCCCATACAAACGATCGGGTCCTAACCCCGGTGTAGTAGGAGGGGTAGGGAACAGAAGAGCACCACCAACTGATAAAATTTCATGAAACATGACAACAAACGGTACGTCCCCAAGAGATAATCGGGATGAAATCACGGTGAATCCTCCTACAGACTCGGTTGCACAACGGATTTGGGGTACGTCATATTTCATGTGGTGGTGCCGAGCGGAACATCGATATAACAAAATCGGAAGTAAATTATCGAAATCGTCTCGTACGCGCGGAGAATACCTTTGGTTATAGGGCACGAACAATTTTCGGAGCTTGGAACGTTAGATCCCTGTACGATGCAGATCGATACGAGCAAGTTGAACGCGAAATGATTCGACTCAAGCTGGAAATATTATGTAAAAGCGAAACCAAACGGAGAGGATAAAGAGATTATAATATCTCACAGCAATCTAACATCTATGCTGTGCTCTGGAAATGATGAAGCAGTAGGTGCCATAAGGAGAGGAGGTGTCGGCATTATGTTAAGTCGCAATGCTAGACGTAGTTTGATCACCTTGGCCCTAGTATCCAGAAGAGTTATTATTGTCAGATTGAAATCTCGAGTAAGAAATATTACCATTATCCAGTGTTATGTTCCAACTGAAGACGCAAATGAGGAAGAAAAATCAATTTTCTACACCCACGTAAGTACGATTTATGACAAAGCTCCAAAGGCTGATATTATGATCATTCTGGGCGATCTTAACGCCAAAGTTGATGTGAAAATGCAGGTCTAGAGAGAGAGTAATGGGGAAACACGGAACAGGTGTAAGAAATGGCAATGAAGAGCTGCTCGTTGATTTTTGTAACTCACGACAATTTACTATTTGTGGAATTCTATTCCCCCACAAAACTTGCCACAAGAAAACATGGATATCGCCGGATGGTCGTACAGAAAACCTGATTGACCATATAATCTTACATGACCATATTTCTTAACAGAAATGGAGGAAATCGCTCTGCGATGTAAGAAACAAAAGGAGCATGGATGTCGATAGTGACCACCATTTGGTATTCGCATGTATGCAGTTGAGGACGTCAGATGTCGACATATAATCGGACCGGAAAGCAGAGCTCATTTCAATGTAGAAGCATTCAAAGATCCCACCATATGTCGTAATCTAGTAGTCAGCATCAACAACAAAGTAACAACATGGATGGTTGAAAATGAACAAGATGTATCTACAGATGTTATGTGGTAATAACCAAAAAGCATTTATAGAATCCGGCTCCGAAACAGTACCTCTTTATCTACCCAAAGAGATCCATGGATATCACAAAGCTCATGGGATAAAATTGCCGAACGTAGTTCCTTAAAGATTAAAATCAATGCTGAATCTAATCAGCAAAAAAAATAAGAACTACGTTTGCAGTATATATTAGCATATAAGGCTGCCCAGAGGAGTGTAAGATGTGACAAACGGAAAAATATAGAAGATCTTTCAAAGGAAGGTGAGAGCTTTGCTAACAGAGGAGATGTCAAAACTCTTTGCAAGATTACGAACCAAATTGTCAAACGCAACAGTAAAGAGCACCAAAAAACCTTGGACCAGAGTGGAAGGCTGTTCGTATCTATGGATGAACACCTGCAAAGATGGCAGCAGCATTTCTGCAGATTGTTAGAGGAGCAATTCGTAGAACAAAATGTGTCCACAAGCTCTCCTATACCAACAATGCGCAGATCATTTAGGGGTATCGATGTAGGAGCCACAAGTATAAGCGAGATAAAATCAGCAATCCTTCTTTTAAAAAATAATAAAGCAGCAGGAGTAGATGAGATACCCGCCGAATTCCTAAAAGCTGATCCAGATGTATCATCCGATATTTTGTTACCTTTGTTCCAGGCTATATGGGAACAAGAAAAATATCCAAGTGAATGGAAGGAAGGAGTTGTTGTCAAAATACCAAAGAAAGATAGCCTAAATCATTGCAAGAACTGGCGAGGTATCACTCTACTCTCAGTTTTCTTGAAATTAATGGCTAGAATAATACTCGAAAGGATTAAAGGCAGAATAGAAGCTACACTCAAAAGACACCAAGCAGGTTTTCGCAGTGGCCATTCGTGTGTGGATCACATCAACACATTACGAATAATTCTTGAACAATCCACTGAATTTAAAGCACCGCTAAACCTCATGTTTGTAGAGTTTAAGAGAGCCTTTGATAGAGTAAATAGAGAGTATATTTGGGAATCGCTTAGTAGGAGAAGTATTCCAGAAAAAATTATAGCTATAATTAAAGAATCCTACAAAGATGCAAGATGTCGCGTTTTACATCGAGGACAGCTGACAACTTGCTTCAAGGTTTGTCAGGGAGTAAGACAGGGCTGTATTTTATCACTCATATTTTTTTTAGTAGTAATGGATGACATAATTACTACAACTGTGGGTGTAAACGAGAGCAACGGTATCCAGTGGCGTCCTTTCGAACGTATCAGCCACATAGATTACGCTGACGATGTGTGTTTATTGTCACATATGAATGGTGGTTTGAACGATATGTACCAAAAGCTGTATGACACTGGAAAAAGTGCGAGCTTAAAAGTCAATTTCAGCTCAAACTAAAATCATGCGCACAACTCACACATCACAACATCCGATCCTACATGAAGAAATACGAATCGAAGAGGTGAGTACGTTCAATTACCTTGGCAGCATCTTGGCATCAAATGGAGGCGCCGATTTGAATATTGAAGTCCACATCAGTAAAGCCCGTCCTGCTTTCGGAATGCTTTAAAAAATATGGCAGGCAAGCAACATAGCTCTGCGCACAAAAATAAGAATATTCAACGCAAGTGTAAAATCTGTTCTCTTGTACGGTTGCGAAATATAGAAAGTTTCAGTAAACATCACGAGGAGACTCCAAGCTTACATCAGGATGTCTCCGGCGCATCCTAAGTTCGCTTCTAACAGAACGCTGTGGCAAAAAGCGAAACAAACACAAATAGAGGTGGAAATCCTACAGAGGAAATGGCGTTGGATCGGGCATACTTTGAGGAAACCTGACAACAACATTGCGAAGGAATGCTTCGAATGGAATCTCATGGCAAACGTCGCATCAAAAGGCCGAGAAAAACGTGGAGAGCAACTATCTTAGCCGAAGCAAGTACCCAGCAAAGAACGTGATGAGTAGTGCAGTTTCCATATTTCTTGCTAAGACCCAACTTCCAAAAATTTTTAAACTGGCCAGATATAATAGTTGTAAGTGAAATTTGGATTTTTGATTATGAGAAGGTAATTAAGGTATTCCGAATTATAGTTTGTTGGCATTTTGTAATTCTTCTTACGCTGCCAATGGAGTGGCGCTTTATCATAAAAGTGTAGTAAATTGCAGGAGCTATACTTTTAATTTATTTAGTGCAGATATTGCTAAATTGGTTTTTAATATTGATGAATTTTCTGATCTAGTTTTTTATCTGAGGAAAATTCTAAAAACATAATTTTGATAGGAGACTTCAACATTGATATACTTTCTCAGAAACAAAGTTCAATAGATTATTTATTACTTCTTTTGAGCTCACCTCCTTGGTTTCTTAACCTACACGGTTTGTTTCTGGTACTTGTCTTGATCATATTTTTATTAGGTTACATAAAAATAACCAACAACTATTTGATAGTGATGTAATATATGATCTTGGCTTATCCGATAACTGTATGTTGCTCCTAAAATTTTTAAATTTTTCTCCTGTACTTGATTTACATTATTCTTCTTCTATTAATTTCTCCTATGATATTGATTATTCCAAATTAAATAATATTCTAGTTTTTGGGCTTTGGGAAGATGTTTATAACTCTGATGACCCCTCAGCATGCTATTCTATTTTCTCTAAAAAACGCTTATTAAACGTGTTAAATCTTGTTTGTCTACTCGTACTTTTACTGATGATACACACAAGATAAAACCTTGGATGTCTAATGTTCTATTGAAACTTATTCGTAAAAGAAGTAAAATATGCCTGTCCTATGCATATCTGTTAAAAACATCCAAGTAACACTAACTTAATGTTATATTATAAAAAACTCTGTAAAGAAGTTAAAGTTCAAGTACGTCAGTGCAAAGACAATTATTATTCCAGACAGTTTAGCGAAAATAGAGGGAAAACTAAAGGTGAATGGAAAGTTATAAACTCAATTTTAAATAAAGATTGTTCTTCTTCTGTTTCCTCTTTGGAAATTAATTCTCAAATAGTATCTGATTCATCAATCTTAGCTAATCATTTTAATAATTTTTTTGTGAATTCTGAACAACAAGTAAATAATGTAATTTCTATTAACGGACAATCTGAAAATCTTGTATCTAATTTATGTGAGGAACCTTTTCAGAGACATAGCTGCTTTTTGTTAAAAATAGGATAAATAAAGAAAACAGTTTTTAAGATTATAAATTTTTATTTCTGAAATTATATTACCTGAAGATTTATTTTGAATTACAGTTTAATGTATAAGTTCTAAATTATAATTTAATTAAATTATAGATTTTAAGTATAATAGCTTGTAAGAATCTTTATAATTATTCAGTGAATTAAAAATTTTTATAAATTTAATTTATTAAGCAATTTTAAAAACATTGGCGATGAACAACTAACCTGTACACCGACAAAAGCGAATATTACTCACCACATAATTACAAATGGCCCACAAGTCTCGTCGAGACCAAGACGACTCACACCTGAGAAATATAAAGCCGCAAGATTAGAGTTTGACGAGTTGCTAGCCCAAGGTATATGCACACCATCTAAAAGTAATTGGTCATTACCACTGCACATGGTAGCCAAAGCAAACAAGGAGTGGCGTCCTTGTGGCGATTATAGAAGACTTAACGCAGTTACAGTTCCTGACAAATATCCTGTACCGCATATACGAGATTTTGTGGTCAATCTACAAGGAAAAAAGATATTCAGTGTAATCGACTTGAGGAAAGCATTTCACCAAGTATTAATTGAGCCAGCAGACATACAAAACGGCCATAACCACACCATTCGGCTTGTATGAGTTCACACGCATGACATTTGGGTTGTCAAACGCTGCCCAAACATTTCAGCGTCGAATTGATGATGTCCTTAGAGGATTGGATTACGTCATTGCCTATATAGATGACATTCTGATAGCTTCAGAGAACGAAGATCAGCACATGATCCACCTCCGAGAAGTGTTAAGTAGACTTTCCGAACACGGATTAAAAATTAATCCATTTAAGTGCAAATTAATCCATTTCAGCGGCTTGGTGTTATGTAGTATATCGGTTGTGGTCACATCCCGTAATTGTCGATCAAGACAAAGGCGAATAAATAAAAAAAGAATCCATGTTGAAAGCAGGATAATAATGGCTTACAATGATTAAAGAGAGAGTCGTATACAATACTTTTGAAAAGTTCAGGAATACCAGATAATTTGGCAATGGGCCTATAGTTATTTATTTCAGCCTTGCTTCCTTTCTAATGGATCGGAGTTATGAACGAAGTTTTCCATATAATCCCAAAAATTCCTGAAGAGAGGGACATTTGAAAAGCCTGGTTAATGGTTGTGTTAACGTATCAATGCATTTTTTTTTAAGACTACGGGAAGTAAGCCATCAGGACCGGAAGAGTAATCATCCTTTAATTTGTTAATTTTGTAATGAAAATTTTCATAATCGATATTGATCGATATTAGTGTGGTTTGAGGAGAGTTACTTAGATAACTGAAATAGTCAGAGTCGGGCACGAAATTGTTATCAATGGAGGCTTAACTAAAGAAGTTTGCAAAAAAGTTTGGATATAACCTTGGAATCGTTAACGAAATTATTTGCGTGTTTGAAAGTCATAGGATAGCCATCCGATTTCTTTTTTGATTTAATAAAATGCCAAAACCGTTTAGAATCTGATATTAAATCAAATTGCATTTTGACTATGTACTCATCGTAAAGACTTGTACATAGTTCAGAAAGTTTGGAGAATGCACTAAAATGTCGGTTATAATCAATTGGATCTCTTGACGATAGAAATTTTTTCCATAATTTATTTCTTCGATTACGTAGGGTTCGAAGATGGTTATTGTACCAAGGTGTAGCCGAGTACAATTTTTTTTAATTGATATTGGATCACACCGAGTGAGGCAGTTAAATAATATAGAATAAAAATTACTAATTGAGCTACTAAAATCAAGATTATTTGAAAGAATTGTACTGAAATCAATTTGAGATAATAATTACACGCAACATAATGTGTTTCATCTTCTCATTGGGTCCACTGTAAATCAGGTAGGTTGAAATTACAAAAAACAAGAATGTCCTCGAGACCATCAGCAGAATTACTAACATAATCGACCGCGTCTAGGAACCTTTGATATACATCAATGAAGCTGGCGGGGCCGACGTAAAAGCACACAATGTAGATAGTCGTACACTCAAATCTCATTTTGATACAGATAACCTCTATATCATCTGTATTAGGAATCTGAAACAAGGAGCAATCGTACTCAATTCGACTTGCAATTGAAACTCCATGACCCACAGCATCACAAACGGAACCCACATCCTTTCTAAAGACATTAAAATCAGAGGAAAAGTACTCGGTACTCAAGAAGCTATTACATAAATTGGTTTCAGTTAAGATAAACACATTGAAACGTAGTTTTTGTGAACTTAAAAATACATTAGGAGCCTTTGAACGGAGTCCCCTTACATTTTGATAATAGACATTCCAGAAAAAATTATAGCTGTAATTAAAGAATCCTACAAAGATACAAGATGTCGCGTTTTACATCGAGGACAGCTGACAAATTGCTTCAAGGTGTGTCAGGGAGTAAGGCAGGGCTGTATTTTATCACCCATATTGTTTTTAGTAGTAATGGATGACATAATGACTACTACTGTGGGTGTAAACGAGAGCAATGATATCCAGTGGTGTCCCTTCGAACGTATCAGCCACTTAGATTACGCCGACGATGTGTGTTTATTGTTACGTACAAATAAAGGTTTGAACGATATGTGCCAAAAGCCGTATGACACTGGAAAAAGTGCGAGCCTAAAAGTCAATTCAGCTAAAACAAAAATCATGCGCACAACTCACACATCACAACATCCGATCTTCCATGAAGAAATGGGAGTCGAAGAGGTGAGTACGTTCAATTACCTGGGCAGCATCGTTTCATCAGATGGAGGCGCCGTTTTGAATATTGAAGCCCGCATCAGTAAAGTCCGTACTGCTTTCGGGATACTTTAAAAAATATGGCAGGCAAGCAACATATCTCTGCGCACAAAAATAAGAATATTCAACGCAAGTGTAAAATCTGTTCTCTTGTACGCTTGCGAAACATGGAAAATTTTAGTAAATATCACGAGGAAACTCCAAGCGTACGTCATTAGATGTCTCCGACGCAGCCTAAGCATTCGTTGGGTACAAACCGTTTCCAACAGAACGCTGTGGCGAAAAACGGAACAAACACAAATAGACGTGGAAATCAGACAGAGGAAACGGCGTTGGATCGGGCCTTTTTTGAGGAAACCTGACAACAACATCGCGAGCAATGTTTCGAATGGAATCCTCAGGGTACACGTCGTGTTGGAAGGCCGAGAAAAACGTAGAAAACAACTGTCTTAGCCGATGCAACTACCCAGCAAAGAACGTGGCCACAATTGAAGAGGTTAGCCGCAGATAGAATCCGATGGAAAGAATTTACTTTCGCCCTATGCCCCAACGATCGGGTTGCAGGACAATGATGATGATGATGCTCCGGATGAATGTCAGAAACGAATGTTAATCATGTCTGATAGAATGCAAGCAGTGACTAAGATGAAGCGTGATGTAACTCAATATTAATTCTACTTTTCACATTAAAATATCTTACTGTACCAATTAATAATTGTCAATTTTTTTAAATTATAAAAACCATGTTATAGTTATTTATTCGAACGTTCATTTATTTCACTTCTTTCAGATTTCTAAGTTTCAATGATATGTCTACGTGGATTATGCTCTGTTATATATATCTGGCAGGCACGAAGCGTCCATATATTGAGTTCAATGAGTGCTTCCCCAAATAAATTATTATTTATTATTTTTTACAACTTAATATAAAATATATATTTAATTTAATATAAAAATTACTTGCATAGATATTAATTACATTATGTATGTCTAGATTATAATTCGTGTATAAACATCATTATTTTCTATTATTCTTTCAATCATACAAGACAACAAGAGATATTCAACAACCATAAATTTAAAATATTTGAAAATAATGCCTTTTAAAAATTATTATTCTCTTACCAATATAGCTATAATAATTATACATTGCAAAAAATTATAATGACAAATTAAATATCATTCTCCTCATATACAACATACATACACTCAAACACACTGTCTCCATTTAGTTTCCTAGCAACAGCAACAAAATAATAAATGAAGTGACAATAAAATGAAATCTTAAAAGGAAAAATATTTGATGAGTCGCTGATATTCATTCCAAATCTACCTGATAGAATTAGAAAATATCTGATAGAAAATAGATTATCTAGAGAAACAACAACAAAATATCGCATGACACAAAAGGACTTTACAAACAAAAAAAGTAGCAAGGAATGCATTAATTTTGTGCATTATTGTGGTTGTTGACTTAAATGAGAATTAATATTATTATATAAATAACTAGAAGAAACCCCCGGGTACATACCCGGCCGAGCAAAAAAAAGGAATTTTTCTGTGAAACGGCACAATATGATTTTTAATACAATTATACATTTTACATGTTGACAGTATCTGACAACAATATATAGAATAGTAATATTAATAGCAAGCAACAAAAAAATAAAAAATGTTCAAAATTTTAAGTTAATATTAATTTTAAAATAAAAAAAAAAATCAGATAGCATTAAATTTTTTTTGTAAGATTTAATTTGTTTTTATTTTTTTAAATCTCTACGCGTTAATTGGGAAAACGTGCGCTGGAATGTTACTAAAAAATAATTTCCGATAATTTTATTAAACCATTAATCATACCTATGGGTTAAACCTTTCCCCAATTATTATGAGTGAGTTTTAAAATTCATCATATAGGAAACAATTGGATAAAATGAAGTATTCTAGACCTGGTATGCAACATTGTCATATTGTCAACCTCCTGGTATACAACATTGTCAGTAGTTTTCCCCTGTCTTGGTGCTGCTAGAATTTTAATTTTCAGAGCAGTGGATTGTGTAGAGCTGACCATGAGTGAAGGTAGGTTGAGGGAGATAAATTCCGACTCTTTGAAATTTTGACCTTGTGATTTATTGATTGTTATTGCATATGCAAGACTTACTGGAAATTGATGTCTAATAAATTCTTATAAAATAATTTTCATTCTATATCTTATATTTTTTTTTTTATTTTATAAATAAATGAGTTAATTTTATAAAGATTAACTTAAAACTTTGAGCAATTTTTATTTTTTTGTGGTTTGCTATTAATATTATTATTCTATACATTGTTTTCAGATACTCTAAACATGTCAAATGTTCAAATGTTCAAATTGTTCAAATGTTTTCTTGACTTGACTATTCAGGTTCTCAAATTAAAAAAAATACCTACAAAATTTTTGCATAAAAAGATTCGGAACAAAACAGATCAATTTAGAACTATTTTAAACAATCTACTCAACAACGATCAGAGCACCTTTGGGGCAAAAAAGTTAAATTAACGGAAACTACTGAACACATCAATTTTTTTTACTCTAGATCGTTCTTGGACAGTTTATTGAATAAACCTAATATTTTACTGAAAAACTAACAATTTAGCGAATGAATATATTTTATTTGTATATTGAGGTACTTTAAATTTTAGTTTGCTATTTGCCGAATGATGGATTTTTATGTAGATTTTAATAAAAATTATATTTTTGTACTTATAAAAAAAAAAAAAATTGTCACAAAATAATTGTTTTAAAAAAATTCAATCATTCCATTTTCGAAGTACACCTATCCCCCGATTTCACGACATTTATTTTACACGTTTTCGCTTTTACACGGTTTCAAAAATTATAGATTTTTTTTTATTTTTTTTGCTTTTGGTTCCATAAGTTGGCTGTATTTAATATTTCTTCACTTCTAGCAACATTTATATCAATATCTATACATATTAAAAAATATAAATAGCTTAAACAGGGAATTCTCCGAATTAAATATTCCCGGTTATTGTTGAAATTATTTTTTTATTTCCTGCATTACGTTCAATTGTGTTAAGTAAATAAATATACGTAAATAATAATTTATTTAAAAATTAAAAAAATTTAAAAATATATATAATTTTGCTTAGTTTCCTTTATTATGCCAATTAGCATTTACCGTACCTATATATGTATTCTCAGACAGCTAAAGTGTAGGTACAATAAATATAATATAATTTGTACTGTATTTTGGTTAGTATTCTGTTTATTCAGTAACCTGTTCCAGATAGTTCTATATGAATATGAATAGTCATGCGTTGAATAATTTCTTTAATGTACATGGTCTTTTGAAAATACATCATTTATGTTTAATTTATTGATTGAAAAAGTACGGTTCAAATCTGAACCAAACAACCGATGTTCATTATGATTTTTTAAAATGATACATCATAGTATAAAAACCAAGTCAAAACTGTCAGCTGTGAGTACATTCTATGTATGGATAAGTAATAAGTATACATAACTTGTATGATTAGAATTTTTTTAAACTAAACGGTTTCGTATTTTGTTGAAATCATTGACAAGAGAATAATAATTAAAAATTACTTTTTTTTTATTAAAAAAATATTTTTTTTTGTTATTAATTATATTATATTATAAAAATTAATTTGGGGGTCTAATGGGGTGGTGATGCGTTTTATGGTCATTGTATACAGCTTACGCCACTTAGTCTCTCCCACCTTATTTTTCTACTCTCACCTTCACGTGGTGGCCCCTGTTAACCCTAGCAACCCATATGAACGATCGGGTTCTAACCCATGGGTAGGGGACAGAAGAGAGGGGAAGCATGGCGTGCATCGGACAACGGCGGAGGTAACAACCAAAGGCGGAAGATTCATGCTCGGAATTGAGCCACTTTTACATTTTGAATTTAAGGGTCTTTTCCGTAACCATGTATGCAGCGTCTGCATCTCCTAGTTGGAGCGGCTGCAAAAGGCGCCTGTACTCACAATGAGCGGCCTATAAGAAGATGTATCTGACCATCCAACGGGCGGGCGTGCCTGTCAGATTTGAGCTTATGGTCTTATCACCCATATCTCAGAAAATGCCAAAGGGTCAACCAACTGATAACATTTCATGAAACATGACAACGAATGGTAGGTCCCCAAGAGGTAATCGCGATGAAATCACGGTGAATCCTCCTACAGCCTCGGTTGTAGTAAACCGCACATCGGATTTGGGGTGCGGCATATTTCATGTGGTGGTGTCGAGCGGAACACCGAGATAACTGAATCAGAAGAAGAAATACCTTCGGTTATAGGGCACGAACAATTTTCGGAGCTTGGAACGTTAGATCCCTGTACGATGCAGGTCGATACGAGCAAGTTGAACGCGAAATGATTCGACTCAAGCTGGAAATATTATGTATAAGCGAAACCAAATGGAGAGGGCAAGGAGATTATATATCTCCCAGCAATTTAACATCTATGCTGTACTCTGGAGATGATGAAGCAGTTGGTGGCATAAGGAGAGGAGGTGTCGGCATTATGTTAAGTGGCAATGCTAGACGTAGTTTGATCTCCTAAGCCCCAGTATCCAGAAGACTTATCACTGCCAGATTGAAATCTAGAGTACGAAATATTACCATCATCCAGTGTTATGCTCCAACTGAAGACGCAGATGAGGAAGAAAAATCCATTTTCTACACACAGCTAAGTACGATTTATGACAATGCTCCAAAGGCTGACATTAAGATCATTCTGGGCGACCTTAACGCCAAAGTTGGATGTGAAAATTCAGGTCTAGAGAGAGTCATGGGGAAACACGGAATAGGTGTAAGAAATGGCAATGGAGAGCTGCTCGTAGATTTTTGTAGCTCACGACAACTTACTATTGGTGGAACCCTATTCCCCGACAAAACTTGCCACAAGAAAACATGGATATCCCCGGATGGTCGTACAGAAAACCAGATTGACCATATAATTGTACAACAGAAATAGAGGAAATCGCTCTGCGACGTAAGAAACAAAAGGAGCGCGGATTTCGGTAGTGACCACCATTTGGTCTTCGCGTGTATGCAGTTGAGGACGTCAGCTGTCAATCGACGTAGAATCGGACCGGAAAGGAGAGCTCATTTCAATGTAGAAGCATTAAAAAATCCCACCATATGTCGTAATCTGGTAGCCAGCATCAACGACAAAGTAACAACATGGATGGTTGAAAATGAGCAAGATGCATCTATAGATGTTATGTGGGATAATACGAAAAAAGCATTTATAGAATCCGGTTCCGAAACAGTACCTTCGCTATCTACCCAAAGAGATTCATGGATATCACAAACCTCATGGGATAAAATTGCCGAACGTAGTTCCTTAAAGAGGAAAATCAATGTCGAATCCAATTAGCAAAAAAAAGAAGAACTACGTTTGCAGTATAGATTAGCACATAAGACTGCACAGAGGAGTGTAAGACGTGACAAACGGAAAAATATAGAAGATCTTGCAAAGGAAGCTGAGAGCGCTGCTAACAGAGGAGATGTCAAAACTCTTTACAAGATTACGAACCAAATTGCCAAACGTAACAGTAAAGAGCATCAAACAATCTTGGACGAGAGTGGAAGGCTGTTGGTATCTATGGATGATCAACTGCAAAGATGGCAGGAGCATTTCTGCAGATTGTTAAACGAGCAATTCGTAGAACAAACTGTATCCACAAGCTCTCCTATGCCAACCATGCGCAGATCATTTAGGGGTATCGATGTGGGAGGTCCAAGTAAAAGCGAGATAAAATCACCAATTCTCCTTTTAACAAATAATAAAGCAGCAGGAGTAGATGAGATACCCGCCGAATTCCTAAAAGCTGATCCAGATGTATCATCCGATATTTTGTTACCTTTGTTCCAGGCTATATGGGAACAAGAAAAATATCCAAGTGAATGGAAGGAAGGAGTTATTGTCAAAATACCAAAGAAAGATAGCCTAAATCATTGCAAGAACTGGCGAGGTATCACTCTACTCTCAGTTTTCTCGAAATTAATGGCTAGAATAATACTCGAAAGGATTAAAGGCAGAATAGAAGCTACACTCAAAAGACACCAAGCAGGTTTTCGCAGTGGCCATTCGTGTGTGGATCACATCAACACATTACGAATAATTCTTGAACAATCCACTGAATTTAAAGCACCGCTGAATCTCATGTTTGTAGACTTTGAGAAAGCCTTTGATAGAGTAAACAGAGAGTATATTTGGGAATCGCTCAGTAGGAGAGGCATTCCAGAAAAAATTATAGCTATAGTTAAGGAATCCTACAAAGATGCAAGATGTCGCGTTTTACATCGAGGACAGCTGAAAAATTGCTTCAAGGTGTGTCACGGAGTAAGGCAGGGCTGTATTTTATCACCCATATTGTTTTTAGTAGTAATGGATGACATAATGACTACTACTGTGGGTGTAAACGAGAGCAACGGTATCCAGTGGCGTCCTTTCGAACGTATCAGCCACTTAGATTACGCCGACGATGTTTGTTTATTGTCACATACGAATGGTTTGAACGATATGTGCCAAAAGCTGTATGACACTGGAAAAAGTGCGAGCCTAAAAGTCAATTCAGCTAAAACTAAAATCATGCGCACAACTCACACATCACAACATCCGATCCTCCATCAAGAAAATCGAATCGAAGAGGTGACTACGTTCAATTACTTGGGCAGCATCGTGTCATCAGATGGAGGCGCCGATTTGGATAATAAAGCCCGCATCAGTAAAGCCCGTACTGCTTTCGGGATGCTTTCAAAAATATGGCAGGCAAGCAACCTATCTCTGCGCACAAAAATAAGAATTTTCAACACCAGTGTAAAATCTGTTCTCCTGTACGCTTGCGAAACATGGAAAGTTTCTGTAAACATCACCAGGAAACTCCAAGCGTACATCAACAGATGTTTCCGGCGCATCCTAAACATTCGTTGGCCACAAACCATTTCCAACAGAACGCTGTGGCAAAAAACGAAACAAACACAAATAGACGTGGAAATCCGATAGAGGAAATGGCGTTGGATCGGGCATACTTTGAGGAAACCTGACAACAACATCGCGAAACAATGTTTCGAATGGAATCCTCAGGTTACACGTCGAGTCGCAAGGCCGAGAAAAACGTGGAGAACAATGTCTTAGCCGAAGCAAGTACCCAGCAAAGAACGTGGCCACAATTGAAGAGGTTAGCCGCAGATAGGAGCCGTTGGAAAGAATTTACTTCCGCCCTATGCCCCACGGATGGGGTTGCAGGACAATGATGATGATGATAAAAATTAATATTATAATACATAATAATAAAAAAAATATTTTTCTAATATAAAAATTTGAATTAATAGAGAATCGGGCTCACTAAAGTTTGTGATATTAAAACCTATATTAATAATATTATCATACTAATTATTATTTTTAATATTAATATTTTCCTACTAAAAGTGCAAAAAACCAAATGCAATAAATAAAAAAATAAATAAAAAGAATTTGACTCAAAAGATAATCAACAAAAATTTCTGATTTTAAATGATTATCTAACCGACTCAGCTAATATCTTATAAAAATTATTTACCCAAAATATACACATAAAATAAAAATAGATTTTGATCGCCACGACCCGCATCATGACCGATTGATTGAATGAAAAAAAAAGGAGCTCACGAAAAACCACGAATTATAATATAGATATAGACATATATATAGACATTTATATTTGTTTAAAACGCTGAAATTTTTTTTTAATAGGTCGGGATATCTCGCTCACCGATTTATAACTAAATATTATCTTAGAATTAATAATTTTTATCTTGCAGGAGAGGTGGATTTTGATAA
Organism: Argyra leucocephala; assembly: GCA_963942445.1. Classification (NCBI taxonomy): domain Eukaryota; kingdom Metazoa; phylum Arthropoda; class Insecta; order Diptera; family Dolichopodidae; genus Argyra; species Argyra leucocephala. The sequence goes on from OZ012682.1 coordinate 9,252,613, forward strand.
TATATTCCTTCTAAACCAAACAAAAGTGGAACCAACATTTAAGCACTGCCAAATATACTTATACCAAATATGCATGGAACTTACAAATTTATTTGGGTCATGGTCGTAATTTGTATGTAGAAAAATTCAAGGTAAACTTTTATATTTTGATAATTATATTTTTGCCTTATAAATTTCGGAACCACTCTAGTCTACTGCTCATACTATACAATTTGACAACTACTTCACAACTCACAATTTGGCAATGGATTTTTGGCGTAAGAAGCAAACAATAGATAGAACCGTTCGAAAATAAAAAAAAAAAATTATCACAAGATATTCTAGAAATAAAAAAGAAACCAGTTTTTAGTTCAAAGTTTTTATTCACTGAAAAATTCATTATAGTTTCTTACATACCTATGATGTTAAGTTATGCAAACAAGTTATCTTGTACAGCATTTTATATCACATTCCAGATATTGATGTAAATGACAAAAAAAAACCGGAATTATAATATATTACAATAACCCATGATGGTCTGGGCTAGGATAAACAGGGTAGACATTGACCGGTCGCTGACCCAATGTTGTAACTGTTTAATTCCTGGTCAAGTGCTTGCAGTACCTCCACGAGGTGACCATTGGAAACTAGGTTTCTAATAACCATTAGATTCTTAGGCTAGAACTGCAAGGGCTCAGGTCCTCCTAGTTGGGGGTTGGTCGTACGGCTAACAACCGGACATCGGAAAACAAACATTGTTACGAGATCATCACATGAGCCTCGGATATGGACTGATTTAAATAGAATAACGACCCAGCTAACGATTATGGATAATGATTTGAATAACGATTTAAAAATTGGAACATGGAACATAAGAACCATGCTTCAAGCTGGTAAAAGGACGGAAGTAGTAAATATAGCTCTTAAATATAGGCTGGACTTATTAGCTCTACTAGAGATCTGATGGAAAGGGAAGGGTATGATAAAGAAACTGTCCTTCTCCTTGTACTACGATGGGGAGGAAAGAAGAACAGGGAGGTATGGAATGGGTTTCATAGTAAGCAAAAATCTGAAGAAGTGCATATTAGGATTCACACCAATTAGCGACAGAATATGTAGTATTAGGATCCGTGCAAAATTTTATAATATTACAGCTGATATTACTGTAATATTATAAAATTTTACGCGCCCACAGAAGATGCTGATGATGAAGATAAGGACGCTTTTTATGACGAACTTGGAGAAATATGCGAAAAAGTCAGCTCCTACGATGCACTAATATTGTTAGGAGATTTTAATTCCAAAGTAGGCAGAAAAACATATACATGAAATTGTAGGCAAATTCTCCTAACATGAAACAACAAATCAAATTGGACAAAGATTATGCTATTTTGCAAGAGTATCATCAATGAAAATAAAAAGCACGGCATTCGAGAGAAAAAGTATACACAAAGCTACATGGAAAGCTCCTGGTAATAACATCGCCAATCAAATAGATCATGTACTAATATCAACCAGAAGATCGTCAATAATAACAAATGTGAAAACCTGCAGAGGAGCAAACTGCGATAGTGATCACTTTCTAATAACAGTGAATATTAGACAAAAAGTGTCAAACGCAGGAAAAAGTAGAGGTTTCCGCAGGATAAAATGGGACACAAACAAATTAAACACTGAATCGAATGTTATACAATACCAATGCAACATACAAAGGAAACTTCAATCGGTACAAGAAAATAATGAAGAACAATCATATAATGTGAATAGCGAATGGGGAAAAGCTGAAGAAGCTATAAGTTCAGCGGCCAGAAATACTGTAGGTGTTATACCACAGTAAAGAAACATAGAATGGTTTGACAGCGAATGCGAAACAGCGATAAATATTAAAAACATTGCTCGACTAAAAATGCTACAAAGAGATACAAGAACAAATAGAGAAAATTATAGAGAAAAAAGAAAATGTGCAAATAAAATATGTAGAGCTAAGAAAAAACAAATGCTAAAAAGAAAAATAGAACAAATACAAAACGAACATTATCAAGGTGACATGAAAAAATTCTACAATAGTATTAAAAACAGACAGCAGGCTTCCAACCAAGAGTAAATGCATGCAAAGATAGATAAGGTAATACGCTCTCAGAAAATGACGACATTATGAATAGATGGTATGAATATTTCAATGAACTATTAAATATAAGAAACGAGGAACAACAACGGCAGCAGATTACAATGCATACAGCAGAGCCATTAATTATGACACCTTCATACGAAGAAGTTAAACAAGCTATATATAAATTAAAGAATGGAAGAGCTCCTGGAGAAGATAAGCTAACAGCTGAGCTCATAAAAAAAGGTGGAGAATTTCTGCATAAAAAGATACATAGCTTATTGTGTACAATATGGGTCAAGAAAATATTCCGGAGAAGTGGAAGATGGGGCTAATCTGTCCAATTCACAAAAACGGAGACAAAATGACATGCAGCAACTACAGGGGGATAACGTTATTAAGCTGTGCTTACAAAATATTATCCAATGTCATATACTCCAGATTAGCTTACTTTGCTGAAGAAATACTGGGAGAATACCAATGCGGATTTCGGAGCCAAAGATCAACGATTGACCAGATATTCGTCATGAAATAAAGCATGGAGAAATGTTATGAACACGACATAGATCTTCACATGTTTTTCATAGATTTCAAGCAAGCATTTGACAGCATAAATAGAGACATAATTCTAACAGCTCTAAGACATTTGGGAATACCTCAGAAATTATCAAACCTCGACATAATGACAATGCATGAATCAAAAGCTAAAACTATAATACAAAACCAAATAACCCGTGAATTTAAAATAGAAACGGGAGTACGGCAAGGAGATGCTTTATCCGCACTATTATTTAACTTAATACTACATTACGCCATAGGAAAATTAGAAAAGAAAGGCAGTATATTCAATATGACAACACAAATAGTGGCATATGCGGATGACAGGCAGAAGTATTTGTACAACTAGAAGAAGAGACACAAAAAGTAGGCTTAAAAATCAACGAAGACAAGACAAAATATCTAAAAATGTCCAGGAATGAACAAATAAGAAATACTCAGAATATAACAATTGGAGAATACAACTTTGAAGGAGTTGCAACCTTTACATACCTCGGAGCAACAAAAAGAAGTGATAATAGTATACAATACTGTATTCATAATAGCATTCAGGCCGGAAATAGATACTACTATGCAAACAGAAAGTTGTTTCAATCAAAATTAATATCAAGAAAGGCCAAAATGACGATATATAAAACTCTCATACGACCCATAGTGACGTATGGATGTGAGGTATGGACTATGAACGTGGCCGACGAGAATAGCCTGCGCATATTTGAAAGAAAAATTCTCCGAAAAATACTCGGCCCAAATATATTACAGAATGGAGAATATGTAATCAGAAGCAACAGAGAGCTCAATAGTATGATTGATAGTGAGGACATTGTACGGTTTGCAAAGGCCCAAGGACTAAGGTGGGCTGGCCACGTAAGTCGAACGAGCGAAAGCCGAAAGCAAGCAGTGGTGCTGAATAGAAAGCCCGATAGCAGCCGTGGTAGAGGAATACCAAGAAGCAGATGGGCAGACAACGTGAAAAACGATGCTCAAATCCTACAAATCCCAAATTGGAGACAAGCGACACAAGATCGACTTTTTCCAGAGCTGTAACGCTATAAGATGATGATGATGGCAATAACATAAAGGTTGATGTTAACGCTTTGAATCAATTAATTGCAAGCTACATCTGTAAACGTAAAACATATTATAGCCGATTGCCGATTTCCGATTACCGATTACTAGCCGATTGATTTGCTTTCCAGCATTCTTGATATTTCGGCATATAACAGATATGTTCTATGAACACATTTGAACCCAACGTGGAATTCTAATAAAAAATATAACAGACGAATGTACCTCATAGATCTCATAGACTTTCTCAGAAACAAAGTTCAATAGATTATTTATTACTTCTTTCTTCTTTTGGGTTCACCTCCTTGGTTTCTGAACCAACACGACTTGTTTCTGGTACTTATCTTGATCATATATTTTTTTTAGGTTACATAAAAATATTCAACAACTATTTGATAGTGATGTCTATGATTTTGGCTTATCCGATCACTGTATGTTGTTCCTAAAGTTTTTGAATTTTTTTCCTGTACTTTATTTACATTATTCTTCTTCTATTAATTTCTCCTATGATATTGATTATTCCAAATGAAATAATATTTTAATTTTTGGGCTTTGGCAAGATGTTTATAATTCTGATGACCTCTCAACAGCCTATTCTGTTTTCTCGAAAACGCTTAGCAAACATGTTAAATCTTGTATGTCGTACTTTTACTAATAATACACACAAGATAAAACTTTGGATGTCTAATGTTCTATTGAGCCTTATTCGTAAAAGAAATAAAATATGCCTATCTGTTAAAAAACATCCAAGCAACACTAGCTTAATGTTATATTATAAAAAACTCTGTAAAGAAGTTAAAGTTCAAGTACGTCAGTGCAAAGACAATTATTATTCCAGACAGTTTAGCGAAAATAGAGGGAAAACTAAAGGTGAATGGAACCGAATGGAACCTAATATATAAACTCAATTTTAAATAAAGATTGTTCTTCTTCTGTTTCCTCTTTGCAAATTAATTCTCAAATAGTATCTGATCCATCAATCTTAGCTAATCATTTTAATAAATTTTTTGTGAATACTTCTGAACAACTAGTAAATAAATGTAATTTCTATTAACGCGCAATCTGAAAATTTTGTATCTAATTTATATGAGGAACCTTTTCAAAGACAGAGCTTCTTTTTTGGACCTATAAAGTCCTTGGAAATTCATAGACTCATTATGAGTTTTAAAATATGTAATTCTACACCTAACGATTCTGTTTCCAATAATTTTTTGAAGAATGTTTCGCTACTTATTGTTGATGTTTTAAGTTATGTTTTTAATCTCAGCGTTTATCAAGGAATCTTTCCTGATGAGTTAAAAGTAGCTGAAGTAATCCCCCTTTTTAAAAAAGGAAGTGTATTGGAATCAAATAACTACACAGCTATTTCTATACTGCCTGCTATTTCAAAAAGTTTTGAGAAACCTATTAAGTCCAGAATATTACAGTTTCTTGATAAAAGTAAATTTTTTAGTGACGCACAATTTGGTTTTAGGAAAAAACGAAGTACCGCGGATGCACTTATAAAGTTTTACAGTGAAATTTATAGTAGTATTAGCAATGGGAATTTCTGTAGTGGTTTATTTATTGATGTCACTAAAGCGTTTGATACAGTGATTAATTGAAATTTATAATGCGGGTTTTAGAGGTTTTAATTTGAATTGGTTCGAGTCATATCTCAATAATAGGAAGCAACGAGTCAAAGTGAATTGAAAGTCCAGTGAGCTTCTTTTTTTATTTTTTTTTATTTCAACGGTATAAGTATTTTTTGAACCTTTCCATTAGAAATTGACAATAATTTAGCATTTTGACTTATTCAGAAAGAACAAGTTTATTCAAATCCTACATACTAAAGTTGAAGACGTATAATCCAGTGAGTAGGCATCAATTCCGGTTAACCGCACCTACTAAGGTGCTCCTTTTTGATCTGCTCGCTAAAGCGCAGGTATGCATAAAAGATTCCGCGCTAGATAGTTTGGATGGTTTGATAATCTGCCAGCATAGTTCTTTGTTAGTCTTTGGAGTTCATCCCGGACCATAGGTATGTTTAGATCGTTGTGTATGTTGCAATTTTTTACGTACCAAGGAGCTTTGGTAATAATAATTCTTAGTACTTTTTATTGTAGACTTTGTATAATTTCCACATTACTTTTAGAGGTACTTTGCCATAATTAACAGCCATATGACCAGATTGGTTTCAAGATTGAATTGTATAAAAGTACTTTATAGTCAATATCGAGAGGAAAGTTTTTGCCAATTAGCCAGTACATACTATTTATTTTTAGCTTTATTTGCTCACGTTTTGTTTCTATATGCTTTTTCCAAGAGAGCCTTATATCAAGATGGCCTCCTAGACACTGTACTTCTTTTGTCTGTGGGATGGTGATTCCATTTATTTTTACTGGGGGACATGTGTCTTTATTTAGAGTGAAGGTGACATGAATACTTTTATTTTCATTTAGTTTTATTTTCCATTTACTAAGCCAATTTTCAATAAGTTTAATATGGTCCAGAAGATTTTTGGAAGCAACATAATCGTTTATGTGTGAGCCCAAAATAGCCGTATCATCTGCAAATGTGGATGTTAGTATTTGCCTACTATCTGGTAGATCGGCAGTGTAGATTAGATATAAAAACGACCCGAGCACACTACCTTGCGATACACCAGCTTCGATAGCATGTTCTTCAGTTAAATAATCATTGTATTTTACTTTAAATCGCCTATCAGTTAGGTACGATTTGATAATTTGATGAAATTCAAACTGTAGATCAGTTTGAACTTTAAAGCTTAGACCATCATGCCAAACTTTATTAATAGCCTGTGCGACATCAAGGAAGACGGCTAAGCAAAATTTTTTCTCTTCGAAGAGTTTTCTGATTTGTACAGCTATTCTGTGTACCTGCTCTATTGGACTGTGTTCGGCTTGAAATCCAAATTGATGTAGTGGGATTACACCCTTATTTTTTATTTTGGGCATTAGCTTATGTACTAGAACTTTTTCAAATACTTTAGTTAGTGTTGATAAAAGACTAATAGGTCTATATGAATCTATTTTTGTTGAGTCTTTACCTGGTTTAGGAATCATTGTAATGTTTGAAAGCTTCCATAATTAGGGAAAATAGGTTTTTCTAAAGATAGCATTAAAAATTTGGGCAATATGAATGAAAGCTATACCAGGTAATTCCTTCAGCATTTTTCCATTAACTTTGTCATATCCTGGTGACTTTTTGTCGTCAATTTTTTGAGTTATTATAAATTGCACTGTTTTTTTCTTAATTTTAATTGGATCTATTAAATTATTTTGGTTTCTTATTATTGGTAATTTATCGCTTCTATTGATATTAGTATATAGCTTGAAAGTTTCTGCTAGATGTACTGCAAATACATCTGCTTTTTCACTGTCGCTTTTGGCCCAATTTCCATTGTGTAATCTGATTGGTGGCACTTGTTTTTGTGGTATTTTTAGATTTTTTGCAGCTTTCCACAGTGAATAATTTGTTTCCTAGTTGGAGTTAAGTTGACAAGGTTGTTTTTGAAATTGTCACGGGTCTTTTGTTTCAGAAGTCGATTCAACTTTTTTTGTGCTAATTCAAAGAGCTTTTTAACTGTTGGAGATCTACTAATTTGCCATTTCTTCTTAGACTACGTTTTTCCGATATTGCTGCTTGAATGTCTGTTGCAATTGTGATACTTTGTTTCTGGTTGATTTGAGTCTTCAGAGTTGCTACCTGTGAGGCTTGTGTTAATATATCATTAAATTTAGTTAGAGCAGAGTCAATATCAGTTTTACTTTTTAACGGCGTTTTCAGGTCTATATGCGAACTAATATATTTCTTATATTTTAACCAATTTGTATTTTTGTTGGTTAAACTCGCCTCCGGTGTGTTAATTTCGATTACGGTTTTATATTCCAGGAAAACTGACGAATGGTCAGCAGAAAGGTAATGACTTGTTGTTGCCATTATTTGATTGACGTTTTTGGTGATTGCAAAATCAAGTAAGTCGGGTATTTTTTTCCTATCAGTTGGCCAGTACGTGGGATGTCCACACGATACTATATCATAACCCTTTTCCTGGATCAGTTTCCTCAGCCGTCTTCCTCTGGGTGTTGCTAGTGACGATATCCAGTAGGGATGTTTCGCACTAAAACCCCCAGCTACTATAAATGTATAGCCCAATATATTAAACATGTCGTTGAGTTCATCTGTTGTTGTTGGATGATTTGGTGGACAGTATATTTAAGAGACAACGATTTCGCCGTCTTTAACTTGAACGCACACACAGAAGTGGCTTGAATACTACGAGTGAAGACGTAGTGACAAATTTTTTCTTTTATCAGGATACCGGACCCTCCATTCCGTTTGTTGTCTGGATGCTTCGTGTCGTAAAATTTGAAACCATTTATTTTGAAATTATATTTATTTGTAAGGTGTGTTTCTGACACCAACATTATGTCTATTTGATTCATATTAATAAATTTTTCTAACTCAAATTTGTGGCATGTTATACCGTTTGCATTCCAAAGACAAATTTTTAAGTAATTTATGGGTTTTCAGTGAATTTTAATATTATCATATTTTGATTTTTTATTAAGTCCTGCATCATATTTTGCATAGATGACATGAATTTCATCATTGTTTGCATAAAAGTATTCATTATACCTTCCAGCCCTTTTTCATTATTCTGACATCCATTCTGCCGGTCAATAGCACTTTTCAGCACATTAGCGTAGGTATTTGCTTTTGTATTTGTTTTTATATTTGGTTCATTATTTTCGTGTATTTCTGCCATCCATTGAGGTTCGATAATGGTTCTTAATTTTGGCAACTGTCTTCTTCTCAAACCAGTTATTACACACTGATGGTAATTTGCAGTAACTCTTTGTGTGTCCAAATTCTTCACAATTACTGCACTGGGCTGGCCCGTTCTATTTCCTGGACTCTTCAACATATATTCTGCGATTCATAAGGTACCTTAGATAATATATAGGATGTATTTCATCATTTTTCAGTAATTTTGTGCTGAAGTTTAGTTCAACTCTATAAAGCGGTTGAGGTATCTTGGAGCGGTTTATAATATTATGAACATTTTTGATATAAAAATCGTCACTTATAAGCGCTTCTTTGATTTCCTGAGTAGGACAGTCTTTTTCAATTACTTTGATGACTACCATCAAGCCTTTACTGGATTTTAGTTGATATGTATAAAAGTTTTTTTAAGTATCTCAAGAGTTCGGATTACTTCTCTGTAATTTTTTTCACTGTTGATTTGTATCTTAGTTTCTTCAATTTTGCCTTTTCTAATATTAGACACATAAAAGTTATTTGACCCAATTTTTTGTGAAACTAAGTTTATCACGTAAGAACTATTTTTTTCACGCATATAAATTGGTGGTGGTTCGAAGTTTTGGCTTCATCATCATTTTGTGTGTACTAAGTAATGCAAACCTGTTGCTTGTGTTGACTTCAGAAGAAGAACTTAGATGGTTTTTCTTTGCGATACTAATCACTTTTGCTGAAGTTGGACTTCGAATTTGTTTTATAACAGTAATATATCTGTCGATGCCTGTCTGTAAGTTCGAAGCATTTGATTTTGTTTCCGTATCATCTAACTGAATATCAGAACCACTTAATAGTTGCGAATCTAGTAATGTCTAGTTTTGAAGAAGAAGATTCATTCGAGTTGCCAGATGAAATTTTTTCATGTTGTCGTCCTGATGGAGGCGATCTTTGGACACTCATTTGTTTTGTTCACGAAAAGAATCTTTACTTATTTATACTGCTTCAAATAATCGAAATATAGTCTGTAAGTATTTTGCCAGCGTCTCAGTCTATATGTTGAGTTGTTGTGTTGATGACTGCGTTTTTTTTTTATTATTTCTGATAACTGAATAATTTCTGATTTTTATTCATATAAAAAACAAAAAAAATAAATTTCAATGTTTTGTAAATTTGCCGGTAGACGGCTTTGTTGTTTCAATTAGTTTTTTGTTTATATTAATAGTTAGTTACTAATTTTTGTTGATAATAATTGTCAACTTCAATAATGATAGTTGTGTTGCTTGTTATATTTTTTCGGTGTTATGATGAATTAAATCTAATTTATAACACTCACACTATTAATAAAACACGTCTTTCTTTTGCAAGAGTTCGAGCGTGAGTGAGCTTCTTAGTATCAAGGTTAGTGTATCCCAAGGTTCAGTATTAGGTTCTGGTCTGTTTCTTATTTTTATTAATTCATTATTGCAATAACAGTCAAGGGTATACCTACAGCTTTTGCGGATGTCATGACACTGCTTTTTCGTACAACAATAATAATCTACTTAACTTATTTTGCGATTTAAATTTTGACTTGGACCTAATTCAAAAATGGTTTCTTGTTCATAAGTTAGTTATAAGTAATAAAACTAAAATTATACAATTTAGGTTTAATAATTGTCTCCTCGAGAACTTAAGTATTTGGTATCATTCTCCTGATTGTCCAAAATATCCTTTATTTCATATACAGCCTCTAAACTCTTTTATCCTCTCTTCGCCTAGTAGTATTTCTTTATTTATTTTCTAAAGAAATAAATAAGGAGTTGATTAATTTATATATAATAATAAAAAAAGAATAAAAATTAGCTTATATACTAAATAATAATTTCAAAGACAATTCAAATTAATGATTATAGTATAGATATGTATATGTATAAAAAACAAATTTTTTTTATTTATTTATTTATTATGCTCCATATATTGTACAATTAATTCTTTTAAAACTATTTACTTAGATACAGATATATAATTATCTTTACTACAGTTGATTTGTATTTTTTTATTTTTATTTAGAAGTTTTCGAGTTTAATACTATAAATTTAAAGGAAAATTGGAGATGAAAAACTTTTTTGAAATAAAAAACAAATGAAATTATCTTAACCTAAATATATGAATTCACAAAAGAAAAAACTAAAATTATATAAAAAAAATAAAATATACTCCGAGTTTGTACTCTAATTTATATACAATAGTTACTATGTTACTATGAAAAAAAAAGTTAAATTTCAAGCTTCAAAAGTTCTAAGTGAAATAGTTAAAGACATTCTGTTACCAAAAGGTAGGAGTCGAATGTTCTATATTTATATAATGGATAAAAAATTAGATAATAATGGGGAATAACGAATATTTAAAAATAAGCTATGGATTTAATTAATTGAAAAAACAAAACTATAACTTTTTTTTTTTTTTATATTAAAGAAAGCTTAATATATTTTACGAAAAAATATATAGAAAGTAAAAGAAAGAAATAATAAAATAAAATAGAAACATGAGAAAATAAATTTAAGTAAATAAATTTAAGTAATGGGTAATAATATTTTTTCAATTTGTGAGTGAAAAAAGCCATGATTTTATTTTTTTTACAAATATTGTTAGTACTCTTTCACATATGTAACTTTCCGGTAACTTATTAAACAAACGAGGTGCAGTAATAACATAAAAGTGACAAAAATGTGCTTTATTAATTTGGGGTATAATTATAATATTTCTGGTATTAATACGTAAGTTATGATCTGTATGTGATCTCGAATTAGCATAGCCTGATCTTTAAAAAAAACAATTTAAGAACTTTAAAGAAATAAAGATGTCTCAATGGAAGAGTATTCAAGTTTTTGAACAAATCAAAGCAAGAGATCTTACGGCTGACTTTACAAATAATACGAATACAATGTTTTTGTTTTATTCAAAGAGGCTCTATTTTATTACAATGGGTACTTCCCCAACAGCACAAATCATACAGAAGTTTAGACTTAAATAAACTATTATACACTAATTTTAAGATAGATAAAGGACAGTATAAACTTAAATGATACATTTGTCTTACAACTTTCTATAAGTAGCTTTTTAGGTAAGACGTGTGATCTTTCTAAAAAGTTTACTATCTAATAAAATACCTAAATATTTAAAACTATTAACACGTTCAATAGAGAAACAATCATTAGGGCAATCATTAATATTAGACATAACTGGTACACAAAAATTACATAACTGACATTTTAAACAATTAGTAGAGTGATACTGGACAAACATATTTTCTTCCAATGTTTTTCCTGATAGATTAAAAAGCATAAACTTAGTGTTTTAGTACTTATTAAAAGCCTATGTATTTTAAACCATCTACTTAATATATCTAGATCAATATTAATATCAGAATAAGAATCAAAATAATTTTTATTAGAATATGACAGAGCTGTATCATCTGCAAATACTCTAATTTCTTTCAAAACGTTGATTAAATAATGAATCAACAAAAATTAAAAATAATATCGGACCTTAAACGGAACCTTGAGGAACTCCGATATCTATTGGGCTTTCAGAACTAAAATTGTTTGAAATTTTAACAATTTTTTTACGATCCTTAAGGTAAGAACCAAACCAGTCATGTATGAAACCTCTAAATCTTGCATTATGTAATTTACGTAATAAGAGAGTATGATATACCATATCGAAAGCTTTAGTTATATCTATAAATAGAGTCGCTGGTATTTCAAAATCATTTAATGAAGTGTAGAGCTCACTACATAATTTTAACAAAGCATCCTCAGTAGATTTGCCGTATCTAAATCCAAATTGAAAATCACTAAAAAAACTAATATTATCCAAAAACCTTAAAACTCTAGATTTAATACTCTTTTCGAAATTTTTTGAAAAGACAGATAATATTGAAATTGATCTATAGTTTCCAGGTATTACAGTGTCACCTTTTTTATGCAACGGTATAATAAGTGCTGTTTTGAGGGCATGTGGAAAAATATCTTTTAGTACACTAAAATTAAAAATAAAACAAAGAACTTCTATAATCTGGAAAGAAATGGTTTTTAAAATAGTACTAGAAATTTTATCAAGATAGTTAGAGTTTGAAGATTTTAGAGACATCACAATTTTATTAATTTCTAAAGGAGTAAAAGGAAGAAAGAAAAAGCTTTGTTGTTGAAATGATTCATGAACGATGTCAGATTTACATTGACAAGATGATTCATTATTCGCACAATGAGAATTATCTAGCAACGACGTTGTTATTGTAGAAAAATAGTCATCAAATAAATTAGCAACTTCTACAGGTTCAGAAACAAGTCTATTATTATGTTATTTGTAGGACAATATCACCATAAATAGAATATCTATTAAGTATTTCATTAGCAATTCGCCACTCTTTAGAGTTACCTGCATTTTCAGCTAAATGTTTAGCATAATAGCTATCTTTACAATTAGGAATGTCACTCTTTAATTCACGGCAAAGTTTCTCATAATACACTTTGTTATTAGGATGTTTTAGGAGACGACTTCTAAAAAGATTTTTTTTTCTGATTTTCCGCAGTAACGATTGCGACATCCATGATTTTAGCCTTTTACGTTTGTTTTAAAGTTATACTACAGCAGGAAATATAATTATTTAATTTACCAAGAAATAAATCAAAGGCAACGGAAGGGTCATGTGAATTATAGACTTCATCCAATGACTCAAAAGTTAAAGCACGTTTTAAGGCAGGAAAATTAATTTTATGAAATTCATTATAATTTGTATTGGATCTTGTGAAAGAATCTAGATCAAGCTGAATTGTTGTTAAAAAATGATGGTTAGTTTAAGATCATGTATAGCAGTTTTATATTTAATATTAAAAATTTGTGGTCAATACATGAGCTTGACTGATCAGTTACCCGACATAAATTCTGAGATGAATTTTATATATAAAAAAAATAAAACAAAATTTTTATTTAAATTTTCCTTTTTTTTTATTTTAACAATAATATATCTACTTATATGTTTTGTTACTTATTTCAATCAACTCAATTCTAAAACTAAACTGTACTTATTAATTTTTGAAGAAAGCAATCGCACAAAAATTATAAAGAGGAAATGATTTCCTCATTTCCTAATGATTATTTAATTGTTTATTTTAATTTAGTTAATTTCGAAATCAGAATCAATTTTTTTTTTATGTTAAGAAATTTATGCTGATTTCGTTATAAAAACAAATTCATATTTTCAACTTTTAAAAATTAAAAGTGAAATATGAAATTTGATACAAAGTGTAAATGAACTTTGTTGCATTAGATAAAATTGTGTTTAGTGTATTGGGATTTAGGGCTATATATCCAATGGATATATGACTCCCCCTTTCTTAAGTTTGATGTACTCCTGGATATCATTAGATTCAGATTTATTTATTATTACGTTACGTTTTTGTTTTAATATATCATTTTTGTTATTGATTTTTAAACATTTCAATTGCTTTCTTTTTACATAGTAAATTAGAAGAAAAGTACAAGGAATTTATATAGTTATATATATAATATAAATAATTTTTATATTATATTTATGTGTTATTTTGATCTCTTTGATTTCTTTTAAATTTTCAATTTGTTTCAAATGTAAATCTTGAAGATTTGCTTTTGTTTCTACATTTTTTATATTTAAATAATTTGGAAGTACAATATGATCCATTATTCTATTTTCTTTATTAACAAATTCAACATTATTTATGTTTATACTACAATTATTGAAAGAGATCAAATAATTTTTATTTAATACATATTCAATATTATTATAAGAATTTTTTACTGTTACATTTATTGCATTTACTACAAGTAAAGTATTAGAAAATACTTCCAAAATTTTGTACATTTTGTTATATTGTTTTTTACAACTTTCAAAATTTTTGTTAAAAATATTCTGAATACATTGATCAGCAAGTTTTAAATTTTTAATATACAATTCATTTTTATTAATATAAATTTTATTTTTGAACTTAATGAAATCTGAATATTCTAAAGCGATTTCTTCAAATTGATCATTTGGTATTTGAACAATTTTTATTTTTGAGCTTAGATTTTTATATAAATTTGGAATTAAAATGGCAAATATCAACTTATCTTCTTTTTGTAAAAGAGAACTTCTTATTTCTTTATATTTAAAAGAATCAATTTGATATTCTTCTATTTCTTCTGATGTTAAAATTGACCTAACCATAATACCATGTTTAGCGAACATTAAATTTTCTTGAATCTTCTCAACCTCCTGGTTTAATGTATTGATATTGGTTGTAATTTGTAAGTACTGAAACTGTTTTATTTGTTGTCTATTTGTGTTAGCTACGTTATTAAAAAGATTTGTAGTGAAGGTTCTATCTGTAATGATTTGTTTTTGTAATGTGTTCAGATTGTCTGTAAGATCATTGTTTATTTTAATTTGTTTGTTAATCGAATCAATTGAATTATGGTTGTTTAAATCGATTTGTTGGAGATGTTGTTCGATTTCCGTTCGATCATCATCATCATCCATATTACCGAATAACCATTTTAGTGTTGTTCCATCTAAATTTATTAGGCCTCTTTTATGTCTATGTAGGGTTAAGGTATTGATATTGTGCTTAGTTTTATTTATTTGATTTTTTAATTGTTTAATGATAATGTAATCTTCGGGATTTTTAAAGAATTTGTCAATTGATTCTTCAATTTTAGTTAAAGTGTCCTGTATTTCATTAATGTCAATAATGTGTAAAATTTTAGTGTAATTTTGAAAATATCTTGTAAATGAAGGATTTGAAATCCCCCTTGAGTATCAATTTTTTGTAGTGTGAAAGTAGCTTGAATGTTATGTATTAGAAAAAGTAAGAGAAGTGTAATTATTTTCAGAATGGTTGCTTGCGGTTTCAGCAGTATTCCTTGGGGTATTATCTGAAAAATATTTGTATTTTCTTTTTATTCTGGATGGATGAATATTTCTATTATTCTTATCTATTAATTTATTTTCTTTCATTTTACTCATAATCTTTACGTATTTTGGTTTAAATTTATGCCTTTCCGCATCTGGATTATGGAGAAGAATATTTTCAAGATTATCTGGTTTAAAATTTTTTCTTTTCTCATTTAATTTATTAATAGTATTAACTTTCTTTGTATGTAATAATTCCCTAATTTTATTTATATTCGATATTTTACGATTTAGAATATCAACAGGTTTGATTTTGATTGTAGAATGAATAGAATTGTTATATTTTTCCGCGGCTAAAAATACTTGGTGTATTGGGTTAAGTTTCAGATTTTGAGATTCTAAAATTCTAAAATGTTCTGTTAGGGTGCCATGAACTCTCTCAATATCTGAGTTACCGGTATGGGATCTTGGAGATGTAAAATGAACGATTATACCTTCATTTCTGCAAAAATCACGAATATTTAAGTTGTTAAATTCGTTATCTAAAACTAATTTATTTGGCTTTCCCAGTATTGAAAAACGTGTTCTAAAAAGTTCTATTATAGTCATTGCGTTTCTATCAGGTAAATTTAATACTACTAAATGTTTAGAAAATTTGTCAATCATTGTTAAGAAGCATAACTTATTACAATAATAGATGTCTCCGTGAACTATTTCATTTGGTTCGTTGGGAGTCGCACTTATTTCAAATTTATATTGTATAGGGTTTCGATCGTATTTCGCACAATTGCATATATTACAGTTATTTATATATTTATGAATAATTTTCTTTAATTTTGGGTAGAAATATTTTTCACTAATTTCGTTAAAATTTTCAACTATACCGCGATGATTTGAATTTTTATGAATTTTTTCAATTACTTCAATTGCTTTTTCTTCACTGGGAAGGTCTTCTGCTCTAATTGTACATTTATAAAATTTAATTTTTCTTTCCATACTAAATGGTTCCACTATCTTTTGTTGTAACATATTGTATTTTTCATCATTTAGTTCCGAAAAAATACCTATAGTTCCTTTTTTTATAGTACGACGTAATAAATCGTTTAAGTAGTTATGATTTTCTAACTCAGTTTTTGTAATGAATATTTGCCTAAATTTATTATAAATGGAATTAATCTCTTTTTCTTTATTTTTAACAAGATGAATTTGTGTAAAATATTTGTTTACTACTTGCTCAAATATCGGAATGTGGTCGTCCAAATCTTCGACTCCACTATGAATCGTAGCCATGTCAGTATCATTTTCTTGCCTGTTGTTATTTTGAGTTAACCCTGTTAGATATATTTCCTTTTTATTAGTATCAATACGACTCAGAAAATCAGCTACTTTATTTTCTTTACCCTTTATAAATTCGATGTCGAATTCATATTCATTTAACCTTATTTTCCAACATTGGAGTTTGGAATTTGGTTCTTTTAGGGAGTTCAGCCATACTAGTGGTTGATGATCCATTTTAATATTAAACTTTACTCCATATAAATATGGGCGAAAATATTTCGTTGCCCAGACAATAGCAAGAAGTTCTTTTTCAATTGTTGAATATCGAGTCTCATGTTCATTGAGAGTTCGACTAGCAAAACAAATTGGATGTCCATCTTGAGATAAGACGGCACCAATTGCAAAATTTGAACCATCAGTAGTTAGGGTAAACTTTTTTTTAAAATCAGGGTATCTCAATACTGGATAATTCGTTATTAAGTCTTTTAGTTTATTAAATGATTGAATATATTTGTTATCATTTACATCTATTTTCTTATCCTTTTTTAGATAATTGGTCATAGGCTTAGCTACAGTAGCATAATCTTTGATGAATTTTCTGTTGTAGCCAGTTATCCCTAAGAAACTTTTAATTTGTTTCCTTGTAGTTGGTAATTTTAATTCCTTTATTATTTTGATTTTATTATAATTTGGTTTGAGACCCTCTGGTGTTAAGATATGTCCCAAATATTCAGTTTGTTTGGAAAAGAAAGTACATTTATCAACTTGAATTTTAAGATTAAACTTTCTTAATCTTTCAAAAATTATTTTTATTGCTTCTATATGTTCTTGCAAGTATGTCGTCCAGATATACGACACATATTTTGTTCACAAAATCTCTCAATACATAGTTAATCATTCTTTGGAATGTCGCTGGGGCATTTTTTAACCCAAATGGCATACGAAGAAACTTGTAATGGCCATTAGGTGTCGAAAAGGCTGTTTTCACTCTATCCTTTTCATCAACCAGTATTTGGTGAAACCCTTTTGCGAGGTCCAATGTAGTAAAATATTGAGCACGGCCTAATTTATCGAAAAGAGAGTCGATGTTTGGTATAGGAAACTTATCATCAATAGTGATTTCATTTAGTTTCCTATAATCCACTACAATTCTCCACTTAGGTTTCCCTGAATTATCTAATTTTTTGGGTACAACCCAAATAGGTGAATTGTATGGAGAGTTGCTTGGTTGGATTATACCTTGATCCAACATTTCTTTAATTTGTTTTTCAACTTCTTCCTCATGAACTCTAGGAATTTTGTATATTTTAGCGTAAATTGGTTGGGAATTCTTTGTAATGATTTGGTGTTTTATTTCATTTATATGTGTAAGGCAATCGCCTTCTTTAAAAAAGAGATCACTGTTTCTTGAAATTATATGTTTAAGGAACTGGGTTTCTTCTGGGTTTAAATATTCAGTTTGTAAATTTCCAAATATTTCGTTATGATTAATTTGAATTTTCTCTATTTGAAAGGTTTCCTTATATGGACAAGAGTTTATAAATTTAATTGATTTTCCATTTATTTCGATTTTTTGTTCAAAAAGGTTTATTTTGGCACCGGTTGGAGTTAATATATTTTGGCCTAAGATTGCATCAAAAATTTTATTTTTTATGTCGAAAACTTTCCAAGACATAGTGGATTTTTCATTAAATTCTAATGGGGTATCTGTTATAATTTCATATTTGATGTTCTTACTACTTGATAAAGTGACTAACTTTAATGGTTTTCTCAATTTGATAAATTTATTTTTTGGAAAAATTTTACTATCCATTATGGATGTTGCGGCACCAGTATCTATAAGGCATTTTATTTTTTTATTATTAATTGTAAGATTTACTAGGGGTAATGTTGTAGAGGAGGCGATGAATGAAAATTTTTTTCTATATATGATTTTGGAGAATTTTGGTCCTTTGAGATCTTAATTCTATGGTGATCTATTTCCATAGGTTGAGAAGTTCCAGGATTGTTATAGTTTTGTTCTCTTGTATCTCTATTAAAAGAATTTCTAGTCATTTGACTAGAATTTTGAAATCTATTGTTTTTTTTATAATTATTAGATTTATTTGAATTAAAACGCCTAAAATCTGTTTGTTGTTGGTATTTATTATCATGCTTTTGTTGATATTTGTTGTCATAGTTATTATAGTTATTAAATTTTTGATTATTATTTTGTTGAGAATAATTTTTATTATAATTATTAGAGTAATTTTTATTATAATTATTAGAATAATTTTTATTATAATTATTATCATTATACATGTTTCTATTTTTATTATTTGTATTAAAATTATTAGAATATTTATATGAATTTGTAATGCCTGTTTGAAGAAGTTCATTATATGCTTCTTCAATACTATTTACATTTTTTGTACGTAAGTATATTGAATCATTTCTATTTATTTTATTCAAAAACTTTTCAAGTATACTAATTTCATTACATTCAGGCTTAAAATCATTAGGTTTTTGAACATCTAATTGATATTTCAAATTTAATTTATCTAATATTATAACTAATTCATTATATAATTGACTTACGGTTTTATATGAGATTTTCTCAGCATCTTCCTTTAAGCGATGGTAGCTTTGTTGGATTCCAAAAGAATTTATTAACTGCTGTTTAATTTGACTCCATGTTGCATTGTTCAATCGGCGAATTGATATTGCTGCTTCCCCTTGTATTTTCGTAATCAGGATTCTGGTAATGTAACTTTTCTCTTCGGCATCGGTGACCATGTTAGTAATTGTTTCTACTTCGTTGATGTAGCTGGTTAGCTCATAAGTACCAGTTCCAGTAAATATTGGAATTGCACGAGCTTCACTTATAAAATCTTTGAGTCCTAGTTTTCCCGAATTCATTGTTTGATTTGGTATATTTATTGGTGTTATTGTTTGTAGTTCTGATGGACTTGACGTTTCAGTTTTTGATGTTTCGAGTTCTAAGTTTGATAATTGAAGTCGTATTCTTTCCAATTCACTAATGTCTGATAGTTCTTGTGACATTAGCAATTTTTATAGGAGAGTTTTAATTTTTACTCTCTGTTGAAATGAATAATAAGGAAAAAAAAACTATGTAACTCTCTGTCGAGTATTGTTTTATTTTTTTTTTTTTATATTTTTTTTTTATTTATTTAGGTATACCGAAAGAAATAGTAAAAACTATCCCTGTGTTAATTTATTAATGTCATTAAATCACTTATTATTTAGTTTATTTGTTTTGTTTTTTATTAATAAGGTTTTAATATTTTTAATATAAAAAAAAAAAAATATTTTAATAATTTTTTTTTTTTTTATAATTTGTAATTTATGATTTACACAAAAATATAGTGTCGGTATCCTACCGACTGCGCCACATAAATTCTGAGATGAATTTTATATATAAAAAAAATAAAACAAACTTTTTGTTTAAATTTTCATTTTTTTTTTTTTATTAATTTTTGAAGAAAGCAATCGCACAAAAATTATAAAGAGGAAATGATTTCCTCATTTCCTAATGATTATTTAATTGTTTATTTTAATTTAGTTAATTTCGAAATCAGAATCAATTTTTTTTTTTATGTTAAGAAATTTATGCTGATTTCGTTATAAAAACAAATTCATATTTTCAACTTTTAAAAATTAAAAGTGAAATATGAAATTTGATACAAAGTGTAAATGAACTTTGTTTTTATTAATTAAAATTATGTTTCGATAAAAAATATGAAATTTAATACAAAGTGTAAATGAACTTTGTTTTATTAATTAAAATTATGTTTTGATAAAAAATATGAGTTTTAATACAAAGTGTAAATGAACTTTGTTGCATTAGATAAAATTGTGTTTAGTGTATTGGGATTTAGGGCTATATATCCAATGGATATATGACTCCCGTGTAGGCTGTAGAATTAAAGATATATAGCCAAAAGAGGATAAAATTGAAAGTAAATTATCAGTATCAACGTTATCAGAAAAAAGATTAATATCAAAAACACCTAAAAAAATAGTTATTTTACATTTAAAATTTTCTAAAAAACCAGAAAATTCGTCCTAAAAGATATTAACACTAAGCTTCTGTAGTCTAAATACATCAATAAAACAATAACGAATACCAGAAATACTACAATTTGCACAAATTAAATCAGCACTATTTAGATTTTAATTGGTTGTTGTACATTCAATGTCACTCCTGTAAAATACTGCAAAACCACCCGATGAATAAGAATTATTACTAGTTGCAACAAATATGTAATTTGGAATATTATAATTAGAAATTTCCAAATCAAAAATCCAGATTTCGGATAAAAATATAATATGTGGCAAGTGATCAAGTAAGGAAGGATGAGCGAGAAATTCATCAAAATTTTTTTTAAGACTTCGAATGTTTTGTGAATTACAGAAAAACCTGAATATAATTCAATACCATTATGATCAACGCACAAGCAATTAAAATTATTAAAAATTAGAAGTAGAAAAACTATTATCATTTAGACAATGAAGAGGATCTAAACTTTCAGCAATGTTTGAATTAAGCATAAGAAAAAAGTTTAACTAAATAAATTTTAATAATAATAAACTAAATTTTTAAAAACCCTCAACACTCTTAATATGAACAGCTTTATCACCTTCTTTTTTCCTAAGATAAATTGCTGAATTGCGTAGCCATACGTACTTACATTTATTTTCTTTCTTCAACGAATTCGCCTGTATTGAGTAAAGATCTATTATAGGCAGTGAGAGCATCATTGACAAATACCTTTGTTATATTGTTATGGTGTTCTCCAAAAATATTTGAATCCAGTTTAATTTTGTTAGTGTGAATTTTTTCCTTGATTAGTCTCTTAATAGATACTGCAGCAAATTTAACACATACAATTTTTTTTTTATTTTCTTTTTTTTTTTAATTTAATATTAATTATTAAATTTAATTTATTGAATTCCATTTTATAGAAAATATTTCTGCTTTTATTTTATTTAAAATAAAAAATCACTAAACTTTTTTTCTTTGAATTTAAAAATTACATAAAATTATTGAAAAAGTTTTGTAAATTGCTTCAAATACATTTGCTGAATTATTATTTTGTTTTACTCTCTTAACAAAGCAAAACTCCATATCATTAGAATTTATATTAACACCAACACTTCAGAAATGAGTTTAATAACTTTCTCTTCTGCATTCGTGTTACTAATATATGGAATACCAACAATGTCGACCGAATCTAGTAATTCTCTTTGTTCTAAAACATTGACACGCGATTCAAGTTTAGCAACATTATTAGAGAGAGTAATATTTTTCTCTTCTAAACTATTAATTTTTTTTATTATCTGCATTTATTATTTGTTGTAGTTTTATAATTTCACTATACAGTATTTGTTACGTTATATTATTCGGCGGAGACTGAGATTAACTGGAATTCAGAAGGAATTTCATCATCTCATGAGAAAAGCAATGATGTTACTCCTTTACTGTTGTTGTACTCTTTTTTATTTATCAAGAGAAATTCAATGTCTTTATTGTCCATTTTCGCGCACTTATGCATGAAATAAATTTCTGCAATTCATTCAAATAATATTATTTGCACATATATCACAATTCATTTTATAAAAAATTATATTATAAATAAATTTTAAAAAGAAAGTAAAAAAAGAAAAAAAAAAAAAATTTTAAACAATTATTTAAAAAAAAAAAAATTTTTATGAACTAAGATATAAAATAAAAAATAACTAAATATTTTAAACAATTCTCCAGCCCCATTAATACAAGAGATAGACTAATTTTCTACTTGCTAATTAAATAATTATTTTAAAAATGTTTTGCGAAAAATTTATCACTTAAATCTGTATTGCTCATTAAAAGTTATGCTAATGGTGTATTTTGCTCTATTCAGTTCTAAACTGCAATATGGAATTAGTTGCTGGGGGGGTTCTTATTTTAATAAAATTCAACCTCTTCTCATCACTCAAAAACACTGTATAAGGATAATTTTAAAAAAAAATAGACTAATGCCGAGTTTTTCTTTATTTAAAAAGTTGGATATTCTACCACTTAGACATTTATACCTGTTTAAAACGCTGAAATTTTTTTTAATAAGAGTATCTCGCTCGATTAATTTATTTATTTATTTTAATCTAGTCCCTCTAATCCCTGGGTAGTCCCTTAGAGATTTTGCTTACAAAATATCAAAAACTAAAATAAAATAAAATTAGAAATAGAAAATTCTAAAATATAAAAATAATTTCAAATATAAAATAGTTTTTTTTTTTTTTTTTACACTCTACAGTAACTTATGTAGAACAGGTTCGGAAAAACCATAGTTCGTTCCATGACTTTGAAAATATAAAAATCTTTGGCTTCTGAAATCGCGCACTGGAGCATAGATATTACAAAGGCGAAGAATAGATGGACATTTTGTTCTGTCAGATAAGATATCATATGAAACCATCACGGAAGCAACATTTCGCCTAGCCTCAAGAGTAGAAAGCTTATAAAGTTGACATTTAGCTAAATATCCAGTAATATAAGGTTGCCAGTTGAATTTACGTAGACAAAACCTAATCATATTCTTTTGAAAAGACCCTATTCTCTTAATATGTTTATCATAATAAGGCATCCAGATCGGACAATCATGAGGTGAGGACGAACGAGTGCAGTATATAAATTTTTGAATGTATAAGGATCAGAAAACGCTTAATGAAACCTAACATGGAAAAAACTTTAGAAATAACTCGATCTATTTGAGCATTAAAAGTTAATTTATTATAGAGAATGATACTCAAGTCTTTTGTTTCAGAGGCATGTTCAATAATAGAACCATCGATATTATAACAAAATTCAATTAGAGTTTGCTTCCTAGAAAATGACATGTAACTGCACCTATTAATATTTATGGTAAAATATTTATAACTAGATATCCTCTTAGAACTAATAATTTATATCTTATAAATGTTCCAAGAGCCCGTACCTCTCATTTTTACCACTTTTATGATTATATAGCTCCAAAAGTTTTTAAAATGTTAGCTTAATCTTTAAGATCGGACAGATCACCTGTTCCATTTTGCAAAAATCTTCGATTTTGGATTTTTGAACTGGATCACCTTCAAATTGAATCTGTTTTTAATATGATTTAGTTTTACTTCAATTTAGTTTCTATCTAACTAAGAATTTTTTTAATTTTCTTTTAGTCTTCTAGTTATTTCCTAACTTTTTATTCTTGCTATAATTTTGTATTTAATTCTGCTTACTCTCGTTTATTATTTATTATTATTATTTAAATTTTGCTTTAAATTTTATTTTTTGATTATATATAGAGTCATTTTCATTTATTTATTCATTTAACAAATTTTTTCTTACAATTATATAACATTATAACGAACTATTTTCTTACTCTAGAGCTCAGTTTTAAAGAACTATAATACTATAATATGAAGATGATTTATGTTTTATTAACAATTGGGAAATAAGTAAAATTGACAGAATTATTGAGGAGAAAATTTCAAAAAATCTTCTAATTATTTTTTTTTTTTTTAATATAAAAACTTACAAGCTAATTAAACTATAATACAATAAAATTACAAAGATCGAAAGAAAGAAAAAACAAAAACGAGAAAACAAAAAAAAATAAAAGTAAAATTATTTTTTGTTTATCAATTAAAATAAAATAGACCCGTCTTTCGTTTTCTCTATCTTCAGTGATTCTTTTCAATTTCTTAACATTTCAGGAATTGAATTACCTGAGAATTAAAAAAACATTGTTAACAAATTCACATTTTTTTATAAATCGATGATAGGTTATTTCTGCCTTTTCCAATATGGTTTTTGTTTTTGCAATTTCGTATAATCTTTTTGCTGAAAAATGCCATGGAAGGTTTAAACACATTTTTAATATTTTGTATTTAATATTTATTTTGTTTTGGCAAATTTGTAATTTTTTTTTATGACATGCAGCTTAACTATACCATATTAGAGATCCATACAGTATGTATGACTGGAAAACGGATTTGTATAACAATAATTTGTTGTTAAATGCTAAACTGGATTTTCTATTTATTAGAGGGTACAATACTTTAGTTAGAACACTAACTTTCCTGATTTTTTGGTCTATATTAAATTTAATTTTAATTTTTGATCTAAGTGAACACCAAGGTATTTAATTGTTTGTTGCCAAATAACTTCGTTTCCGTCTAACTGCAGGTTTCTATCTGGAAGGTAATCTGGTCTTCGTCTTCTAGTGAAAAAGATGCACTTGGTTTTTATAATGTTTACCTTTATTTTCCACCTGTGAAAATACTCAGTGAGTGACTTAAATCCGTTTTCAAGACTAGTGATAATTTGAAGAGGAGATTCTGATGAGGTTAGCAGAGATGTATCATCGGCAAAAAGGCCAAGTGAGCAATTGTTTGGCTTAGGTATATCACTTGTGTACACATTGTAGAGTAGAAGGCTAATACATGAGCCTTGTGGTAGTCCACATAAAATTTGTTTATCTTTTGTCACGGAGTCATTTATTTTAACCCGGAATTTTCTATTGTTCAGGAAGCTCTGTATTATTTTAATTAAATACGTGGGAAACTCGAGGCACTTTAATTTGTGAACTAATCCTTTATGCCACACGCTATCAAAGGCTTTTTCGATATCTAGGGCCACCATTCCTGTAGATCTTTTGCTATGCAATTCTGCATTTATTAAATTTTTGATTCTCCTCAGCTGATGGATAGTTTGATGTTCTTCACGGAAGCCAAATTGTTCGTTAAGAAGTATATTATTTTCACTAATAAATTTATTTATTCGGCTCTTTAGACCCTTTTCAAATATTTTCCTAAGTGAGCTTAATAAACTAATTGGTCTATAACTTGCTACATCAGAGCGTGTTTTCTTGGGTATTAACATGCAAGTAATATTAGCCACTTTCAATGCGTCAGGAAAGTAATTTAGTTCTAAACAACAGTTAAATAATGCTGTTAGAAATCTAAGATATTATTCATGATGCCATCAACTCCTGGGGATTGTTCTTCTTCAATGAATCTATTATTAATTTGACCTACGAAAATGTGAATTTTTCCACAGAGGCATGATGGTGATTGACGTTTGAAATAAAATTTATACTTTCATCTACCAAATCTTCTGTTTGTTGATCACTGCGTGTAGCTCTGAATTGGTTTGGTTTGGCAAAATATTCTGCAAATGCTTTCTCTGCGTTTGTAACTAATATATGGTTATCGACTTTTAAAAATGGTATTCGTTTGTTTCTGTTCCTCAGCAACTTAGAAATTTTCTAGAATGTTTTACTATTTTTCTCAAGGTTGTTAAGTAAGTTTGTCCAATTTTTATTTTTAAGCTCTGTAATTGGAAACTTGATCAGTTTACTTAATTGTTTATAGGCTTTTTTAACATTTACGTTCCTAGATCTTTTCTAGATTATACTTTTTATGTCGGATGGAAGAGTGTTTCTATTTCCGTGTTTTATAGGTTTTTTGGGGATGGCTTGTATCATTGCGTCATTTAGTAAACTTGTTATATATTCAATATTTCGGTCAATTTCACATTTATTTGCAGCCATAACTTGAACATTTTCTAAATTTGAATTAATAATGCGTTTGAAAATTTTCCAATTGGCGTGATTGAAGTTGAGTACAGTTGGAATTTCTTTCGTAATTGATTTCCAGTTTAGACTGAAAACCACAGGAAGATGATCGGAGTTTAGTTTGTTAATTGTAGAATGATTAGTGATTTGATTTGAGCAGTTGCTTCAGGTTAAATCGATAGTTGATGCATTACCTCTGGTTGATTTCGAAAAATGTGTTGGCGACGGAGGGAAGACTACGTCAAAGTTTTGAACAGCTAGTTTATCATGCAGTCGAGAGTCGTGGAGAGATCTGATCTGTATGATATAAAGCAATTGTCCGAGATAGTTTTTTCGGAGTGAAGCCATATTTTCGTTACTATAGCCACAACAATGTTCTCGGTTTTAAGCACATCAAAAATTCAATAGATTTATTTTGAATGCTTTGTGCATTCCAATTCATTATCCTCAGCATTTTATG
Source organism: Argyra leucocephala (assembly GCA_963942445.1). NCBI lineage: Eukaryota > Metazoa > Arthropoda > Insecta > Diptera > Dolichopodidae > Argyra > Argyra leucocephala. Next base: position 9,279,330 of record OZ012682.1, read on the forward strand.
GGGCATTGTTGAAGATGTATTTCATACAAATTTCAGCGAATACCGTGATTTGGATTTTTTTATTACGACACATTTTCAGTTTTGCTATGATTTCCCTAGTGATAGAGACTATTTCTGTGGAGGTAAAAAGATCACCTTGTTTACTGTTGTTTTCCAAACTTAGATTAATCTATGAACTAACTTGTGGAGCAAATGGGTTCGGGTGCGCGTAACTTCCTTGACCGAAATTAATGCCAGGATTAATTGGAGGAGCTAGCGTGTTACTCTTCTTGAGTTGCGGGAAATGTGTTGCATCGTATTTGAAAATGGGATGCTTGGAATATGCGTTTGTAGGTTGGCTATTTCGGGAAGTCTGTGCCCTCAGGTCAGACTGTAATTTATATTCACTATATTCTACCCTTTTTTCACATTTTGTAGTGCTGGCTTGGTGGTTACCCTTACAGTGTACACAACGGGTGGTTCTTTCTTCGATTGTTGCCTTTAGTTTTTCGGGGCAGTCCTTGGAATCGTGTTCCTTTGCACATATTCTGCAGCGGTAATTTAGGTAACAGTAACTAGCACCGTGCCCAAAAGTTTGGCAGCGATAGCATTGAGTCAGCCCTCCTTTGTTTTTGTTGTTTATGTAGTAGTCGCACGTAACCACTGTGTTGTATATTGCTTTGCAATTTTCCCTCAACTCCTTTAGCTTAATTGTTCCCTTTTTGAATGACACTAAATATGTCGCCTGATTAAGATATCTAGGCACATTAATTGTGAGATTCTTTACTTCTGTGCATTCGTAGTTCTTGTTGTTTAAAAAGATTTTACCACCTTGTGAAGACCTTAGAGCACGAGTTTTGTTGGGATCTCATTTTTGATCGGATGACTAAAAAATAAGCAGTTCTCATCTTTCAATGAATTGTACAATTTCTTATAATTTTCAATTGTCTCGCAAAAAATTTTTGTACATATGCTAGTATTTTTCATTGTTTAATTTTCAATACTTAATTGTTGCATTTTTGTTCTTTATGTATTTCGCATTTTTGTTTTTATATAGTGTCTTTATTAATTACGTTTATTGGTGACACGTGTTGGTTTGTTTTTATTACTATAGGTTCATCGTCAGTTTTGTCATGTATGATTTGCTGACTGAGTGGTGCGTAGTAGTTCGTTGAAGTTGAAGCTGTTTTGTTAACGTATTTGTTGCCTTTGCGAACCATTGTTTTGAATATTTTTTTTTTTGATAATTGTTTTTTGTTGTTGTCATCAAGCGAGATATCATTCTTGCTTGACGAAATGTTTCTTATCCTCTTAATATTTTTGTGAATTTTGGTTTTTTAATAATTGTAATGTATAATGTAGTAATGAAATAAATTGGATAGAACTGTTATATATTGTTTTTTTTTTTTTTTTTTTTTTTATTTTTGTAAATAATAATGAAATTATTATTTTAGACACTAATTTATTACCGCTCTGAACGAGAGTAAATTGGTGACTGTTTGATTATATAATTTTAATTTTAAGCTATTTTAGTTTTTTCCATATTTAGCTTTAACTTTCTACTTTACTATGTATGTACCCGACAATATTTTATATTTTTATGCCTTTATTTTTGTTTGCAGTTTCATTTATCACATATTCTAATGAATATCTGAATGATCCTATATTTATTCTTATTATTTTTTATTTAGTAAATGTATATCTTAAGTATTGTATTTTATTATAATATGAATAAATGAATTAAATATCTAAAAATAATGCTTTCTGGATTTTCGACCTGGTCCAGTACCACTTATCATTGGGATAAAATAAATCATAAATGAATAGTTGAGAGTTTTGGTTATCACTAAAAATGACTTATATTTTTTAAGAAAATTAATAAAAAAATTGAATTCAAGATCAATTTTCGGAGTGAGTTTCGAGCCTAATACCTTCTGAATATAGACTTCAGTTGAATAATTTTGTATATTCCGCAGATTATTTTATATTGATTTGTTAAAACCGGAATCATATATAAATATTTATTTATTTACAGAAAAATGTATAGTGAATTATTTGAAATAACAAACAACAACATAAAACGTTGAATCAGATTCTTTCCATTATACTTAAGAAAAATGTATTTAGTTAAATTTGAAAAAAAAATTAAATCTTAATATCATATATTTAAATAAAAATTGAATCACATTAGTTAATTAATTGGTTAATTAAATAGTTAAATTTAAAAAATCACATCTTTTCCACCATTTTCTGTGACGTCTTTCTATTGTATCATTCTTTTCAGTATTTAAATTTTTACGGCTCCTTTTGAAATTTGTGCTATAAAACGTACTTGAACTTGTGCTTGGTTCACTTTCATCTTCCATAATAGAAATTTCAATATTTGGAAATTCATTCTCTGTAGATAAGGTCGCGGGAGGATTAATTAATGGTACATGCAATAGAAAATCATTGAGAACATGAAAATCCAATATTATTAAATTTAAATTAATTTCATTTTATTAGGAATTTTGTGTAAACTGATTGTATAATTTTTATAATCTCTATTTTAAATTACTAATTGCATTCGCTTTATACTTTATTATTGTACATAAAATGGTTTTATTGTAAATTTTAATATTGTAATTTGTAAATACTTGAACTAAGTAAGAATAAATGAACAAAAAATAAATATTTTTTACAGTTTTATTTTTTTATAGGTCCTACGCCGATACAACATCTCCCTCAGAATCCCCAAAAATTTTTATTGCATCTTGGACAGAATTTTATTACGAAAATAAAGCCGCCTCCCAGAATGCCACGAAACCTAACCTCTTACAACTGGATTTGCATATTTGAACATTTTTTTAACTTTATATGAAAACAATTTAGAATACATGTTTATTTGATTCAGTCGTATTAACACAGTAAATTAGAAACTAATATCACAGGAGTAAAAATAACTTAACGAAAACACCTCTTAAACCAAATTCCTTTGTATGTACCATATGTAAATTTGTTAGAGACAAGTTTAAAAAATGTTATTTTTGCTACGGCTGAAAAGAAATTGATTTAGCAAAATCTTGTTGATGGTTGAAAATCGACTGCAACAGAAAAATTTTCGAATATGGAAATCCAGTAATTGACTTATGCTGGAGATTAATTCGGCGCTTTGTTATTTATTACATATAACAATTATTGTTTTTAATAATAATTTTGTTCAGTGAGAATAAGAACAGAATTGGACAGAACTCTTTTGTATAGTGACAATTAAGTGTCAAACTTTTAGGACTATTTAAAACAGAAAAATCTACTGAGCACTTTCTTTTATATTTTTTGAACCTTTTTCCTCTAATTTTTGTTTACCTTAAAATTTTCTTTGTTTAACTGTCAAAATTTGGAAAAAAAACAACAACAAAAAGAGTTTCCCAAAACTAAACTAAAGTGGAAGGCGTGAAGTCGGCGCGGCCTCTGGTATAATATATATTGTAGTAGAAATAAGGTAAGGTTGTGTATGTCGTATCAAATAGACGCTTGTTGGGTAGAGGTAAGGGATACAAATAATATAGAATGCATACATTTTTAATACTAACAAAAAACAATTTACTTTAAATTGGAAATTCATAAAGAAAAAGATAATTAAAAATTTTGAAATAAAAATAGAATAGCTAAGATGTTCATTGACTTTGCTTCGCATTCGGCAAATAATTTTGTTGCATCTATAAGACATCTTTGGCAGAATACAAATTTTGTAGTTCATTCCATTGAAAGAGAGTTGCGTATTGATCAAATTCGTTTAACCATTTTCTTACACTTAGTTTTTTAGTACCACCGACTTTTTTAATTATGTTTTCAGCATCAAGGAATTTTTCAGAATAGAGCATATGAGTGGGGTGCAATGTAGAGTAATTATGTATGATTTTAATGGCTTTTTTGATAAGAAGATCAATTTTGTTCAGATAGGTTTGTGGAGCGCTGTTCCAAATAGAATTAACGTAGATTATATTTGAAATAATATATGACGAATAAATGATGTATAGTACATTAGAATTGAAAAATCTTTTCAACCATTTTAATAAGAAAACAAGTGGTGCTATTTTTTTGACAATGCAGTTAATATGCTCATCCCATCTTAATTTTTCATCTAGTATCAACCCAAAATATTTGTAACTTTTAACTACTTCAATATATCTATTATTGTACATGAATGTGGTATTGAAAAATTTTTTATTGCCAAAAAGCAAGATTTTGGTTTTATCGACATTCATTAGTAGTCTATTATTTATTAGTCATTTGTCAATAACTTTTAAGTCGTCGGATATAGATCCCAGTCGTCGGAATAGATCCCAGTAGTGGAAGGCGTGCTTAATCGTCTATATAAATTTTAAATAAATCAGGTCCTAAAATGGAGCCTTAAGGAACACCTTTTTTGATCTCCATCCAATCGCTCTTATTGCTCCCATTGACCCATAAGACTGTAATTGTTTTTTGAATAGACTTTTTAGTAGGGGCAATGGATACTAATAATAATAAGAATGTTCAAGTAGAAGAAACGAGATAAAACAAAACATAAAAATAATACGAAAAAAAACACCATTCATGAATTATGATGACAAAATTTTTCTTAGCAAATTTTATACACATACTTACTTAAATATTTTTATTTTTGTTTTGTAGGTTTAAAAGTGTTATTCGTGTAGAAATGTATCATATCAATGCAGTAAGTATATTATGACATTATCATACCAAAATATATCCATATACATATTATATGTATGGATATATATAGTCGCTATATCCAAACATATAGTTATACAACTGGTTTATAGAAATTAAATTTTGTATTTTGTTCTTTTCAATTCTAGTAAAAATTTCGTTTTTATATTTTGGTTGAATTGAAGAATAAAAACTGTGAATGTGCATATAAAATAAATGTGCTAATTTCTCAAAACTTACTGTCTAGATAAATCGAAAACATTTTCACTAAAATATGTATATTTTATCATCGCAAATGAAATTTTGTTAATTTGTATTATTTATATTATCTTTTGATTTTACGTTTTTCTTTTTTCTTAAGTCAATACAAAATTTTAATATTGTTTCTTCTATTTGCACATTCTTATTATTATTATATATTTATTGGTAGGAGTTAGGGTAACACTAATTACTAACTGTTGGTGGTCAGATAGTGTAGTATCAAGAACGTGAAAGTAATATTGATATTTAATTATATCTGTAATGAAGTGATCAATTACAGTTTTTGAAGGTAATCAGTAGCGTATTCTGGTGATATTTTGTTATAAATCAAATATCGATTACTCATTAGAATATTAGAGTAGTTGTGTACATGTTTATTATTTTTATCAAGCAAGTTTAGATAAAAGTCACCTAGTATAAATGAATGCTTGATTTTGATGTAATTTCATTAACTTCATTGATAAAATTATCTAAATTTGTGGGATGAGATCTATAGAATGCCATAATATTTATATTGTACTTTAGTAATGAAATTAACTAATATATTTGAAAGAAAATATTCTTCTTCAAATATGAAATTACTGGTGATTAAATTTTTTATATAAATAGCTACGCCGCCATAAGAAGTTCTTCTGTTACAGAAGTAAGAAGTATAACCTCGTAAATTAAAATGCTTATTTTCTTCTTTGGTTAGCCAGCTTTCTGAAAGAACTACTATATGGATATCACATTCATATGACTTAATTAAACCTTCTAATTCATATAATTTGTTTCGAAGACTTTGGGTATTTAAATAAATAATATTTATATTATTGTTATAACTTAATTTTATATTTTTCACCCATTTTTCTGTAGAATACTCTACATTGATCTTAGTTTGACAGTTTATTGTACTTATTTGTAAATTTACGGTAATTATTTTTTATTTTGATTACAAAAAATTTATACTAAGAGAATATATAATTAAATGATTTGATAATAGCAAAGTAAATAAAAGCTTTTAGTTTAAGGGAATACGTGCGGCTTGCGATAATTATAATCGAGTTCTTAAATTTCAGTAAAATCAAATTAAGATAAGCAAAAAAAATAATTGTATAGTAATTATTTAAATTAATTAAAATATTTTGTATTGTAGCAAAAATGTTTAATTTTTTTATTTTTATAATAGTTTTAAGTTTAAGAGAATTTAATAATATAATGTAAAAGAAGAATATTGAAAATAATATATGTGATATAATATGAAGTGTTTTTGCAAATGTACAATCGTTCATTGAATAAAAATATGTTTTTTGGTTCGTAGTATAATTTTTTCTGGAGTGGTGAAAGATGTTGTTGAAAGAAAATTTCTTGGTTACTTATGTTGGGTATACTCAATTGTGATGGGAAAATATGGTGTTTCTTTTTCTTTTCCAAAATTTTATTTTTTGTCTCTTCCGATGTAAAATATACAATACATTGCGATTGTTTATTGAAATTAAAGGATGTTACTGGTGTAATTTTTAAGATATCATTTTCTGTGATGTCAGACTGAGTTTTCTCAGATATTTCAAACAAAGTATCCTTAACAGTTTTACTGTATGTTAAACCGATGACAACATTATTATTTTTATTATTTATTTGAATAGATTTGTCCATTTTTGCCTCCAATATATTAAAATTTTCTTCTAATTTTTCGTAATTGAGCAGCTTAGTTTTCAAAATATTATTTTCTTCAATTAAATTTTTATGTGCATTAATTATATCCTCTATTTGATTTGAAATAAATTCTTGAGATTTTTGAATTTCAACCACAACATTACCCAAATTTTTAAGTAGGCTGTGACTAACTCCAATGAACAAATAGTTACTTCAAATGACGATAGTTGGCCTTGAGTTTGGAGAGTTTGGAGTTTTTATTTCTCGAGGGAAGGAAAAAGCCTCGAAAAATACTAATCAGACCGCACACGTAGGTACTTAGCTATGTGGAACTCTAACCACCAAACCCTTTACCATAACTGATATTATTAACCGATTAATTGATTGTTCGCGTTAATTGGGACAACGTATGTTGGAATGTTTTTAAAAACATAGTTTCCGATAATTTTATTAAGCCATTAATCATACCTATGGATTAGTACCGTTTCCCAATTATTATGAGTGAATCTTAAGATTCATTATATAGGAAACAATTGGATAAAATGAAGTATTCTAGACCTGGTATGTAACATTGCCATATGGTCAACCTCCTGGTATGCAACATTATCAGTTACAGTGTCGTTGTCAGTAGTTTTCCCTGTCTTGATCCTACTAGAATTTTAATTTTTAGAGCAGTGAATTGTGTAGAGCTGACCATGGGTGAAGGAAGGTTGAGGGAGATAAATACCGACTCTTTGAAATGTTTGACCTTGTGATTTATTGATTGATATGGCATATGCAAGACTTACTGGCAATTGATGTCTAATAAATTCTTATAAAATAATTTTCATTCTATATCTGATATTTTGTTTTTATTTTATAAATAAAAGAGTTAATTTTATAAAGATTAACCTAAAACTTTAAGCAATTTTTATTTTTTTGCGGATTGCTAAAAATATTATTCTATACATTATTTTCAGGTACTTTAAACATGTCAAATGCATTTTCTTGACTTGACTATTCAGGTGTTGAAATTAAAAAAGATGTACCTACAAAATTTTTGCACAAAAAAATTCGGAACAAAACAGATCAATTTAGAACTATTTTAAACAATCTGCTCAACAACGGTCAGAGCACCTTTGGGGCAACAAAGTTAAATTAACGGAAACTACTGAACACAACAATTTTTTTTACTCTAGATCGTTCTAGATCGTTCTTGAACAGTTTATTGAATAAACCTAATATTTTACTGAAATATTAACGATTTAATATATTTTATTTTTTTATTAGGTTTAAATTTCAGTTTTATATTTGCCGACAGATGGATTTTTATGTAGATTCAGATTATTATATTTTTGTTCTTATAAAAAAAATAATTGTCATAAAATAATTGTTTTAAAAAAATGCAATCATTCCATTTTTGAAGTATTTCAAATTACTTCGAAATAATTTTAAATTGAAAAAGGAATACAACTAATGAAATTATATAGATATACCTCAGATTTGATATACGGTTTAATGGAAAATCAGATCAAAATCATCATTCATTATGAATTGTATCCATGCAAGTATTAACATGCAAGTAATATTAGCGTCAGGAAAGTAATTTAGTTCTAAACAACAGTTAAATAATGCTGTTAGAAATCTAAGATATTATTCATGATGCCATCAACTCCTGGGGATTGTTCTTCTTCAATGAATCTATTATTAATTTGACCTACGAAAATGTGAATTTTTCCACAGAGGCATGATGGTGATTGACGTTTGAAATAAAATTTATACTTTCATCTACCAAATCTTCTGTTTGTTGATCACTGCGTGTAGCTCTGAATTGGTTTGGTTTGGCAAAATATTCTGCAAATGCATTTGCTTTCTCTGCGTTTGTAACTAATATATGGTTATCGACTTTTAAAAATAGTATTCGTTTGTTTCTGTTCCTCAGCAACTTAGAAATTTTCTAGAATGTTTTACTATTTTTCTCAAGGTTGTTAAGTAAGTTTGTCCAATTTTTATTTTTAAGCTCTGTAATTGGAAACTTGATCAGTTTACTTAATTGTTTATAGGCTTTTTTATATTTGCCTTAATTAACTTGCCTTGGACTTTATATGTTTGTTTCAATTTGCTTCAATTCAACAAAATACCCATTTCAATAACCAGTTAACCAAAGTATATCCATAAAAAGAGTATGAACTCATGTATGTATTCATTTGTTTGCACACAAATTCATATGCAAATTTGACAAACATTGTCAGAAATAGACGACAATAAGAATTTTACGTGTAAGAAAAAGAAAAAATATAGTAAACAAAAGAGAGTAACAAAAAAAATTGGCTGAAATTAAATAAATAAAGTTTATAATTTTGAAAAAAATTTTCGACAAAAATTTCGTTGAAATATTTAACAATATTATTTTCTAAATTGTATCAACTATGCATAAGATTTTTAGGAGACCTAACTAAAACAGCGTTATCATATTCTTTAAATTCTGTGATTTGTAAATAGATGTTGTCCTCAGTATTATTTTATAATCGTATACCAATATAATAAATATTTAGGTTTACTAATATAATTAATAAAAAATAATAATGTTTGTAACTCCAAATTATTACTGACAAAAATATTAATAATATTTTATATTATTGTAATGTAATTATAATTTAATATTTTTAATAGGTATATACGAAAATAATAATGTTTAAAACGAAAATATTAAAATAATAAAAGATCAGAATTAATCCTCGTATAAGGGAACAAACTAAATTAGAACTAACATTTTTTGCCACCCTGCCTCATATAAATAATGGGAGGAAACGTAAACAAATCCAAAGGAGAATAATGAGAACGCAAAATTACTTTACAATATAAAGCAAAAGGCAAACATCTGTTTTGTACCTTTTCTCTCTCATAGTAAATTTGGTATACGATAAGTAAATGTAAATTTTACTTCTTATAGCTAATGATATTATGCTCGGTTTGATATTTCTTAAAAATTAGGTTGTCGTAAAATGGGAGTGCGTATTCTTGTTAATATAGATTATAGATATTCTTTGCATTCAACTAAGGTGAAATTTACATATGTGTGTTAACTAATAATGGAATATGGATATTTGACAAAGTTAAAATTTGGTTTCTCTTTAAATTCACTATATTTATTGACATTTCTATGGTGTAAAGAAGCAAAAAAAAAAAAAAACACGGAATACAAAATAAATGTGTGCAATACAAATCATTATATTTCAATCATTTTCTATTATTATTCAATTTCAATTATTTTCAATCATCATTTTCATTATATTTTTTTTGTGTTTTTAATTTGGTTTCTTTTATTAATCTCTTTCTTTTATTATTTCTCTTTCTCTCACTAAGTATATGTACGTAACGTACATGTGTCATATAGGGCTTGCATTTGTTACAAACATAATCATATGGCTTAGTTTAATTGAAAATAAAATGCAAACATTATTTATGGAAGAAAACAAAATTTGAACCTATCAAGTATCTATCACTCAGTTACAAATTACTCTTCTCGCATGTAAAAAAAGTTCAATTTCGATTTATGCATGTGTATATTATACTTTTATATGCCAATTTATGCTTAGGCAGCGTTTACACGTCGGACAAAATCGAATTTTATCGTAGATAAAGTCGGATGAGTGTTTACATTTCAGACTTTTTCTCAGGTTTAATCTACGATTTTACGTCAAATATTTTTTGTATTTAACAGGGTTTCTTTTTATAAAGTGCGTAATTTTTTATTGGTGAAAACTTTTTAATACGTAAATTAAAAAATTCAAAGGTATCTAATCAAAACTCTCCAAAACTTTTTTAAAAATATACATATTTTTATAAACTTTGTTACAGTAATATAAAATATAATTACACATTTGAAGTATGAGCAATAATAACCAAATTGCGTTAGAGTGAATTTTAGTGCCATTTGATTAGATGTGTTGTTCTTTGAAAATATATTATTTTTCATTAAAAAAATATTTTCACTAAAAAGTCGAAAATAAAATAAGTAAAAAAAATTTTTTTTTAGAAATATTTGCCTTCAATTTAAGCGTACTAAAACTACAAAAATAAACTTTAGAATCGCAGCTTGATATAATGTTTTCATAGCAGTTATGATTGTAATTACGGAAAAAGCAAATTAGCCGACTTTTTTTAGACTTTTTACCAAATCTCTTAATCTCATCTCAAGACTTCCTAGAATTTCGGCTAATTTGCTTTTTCCGTAATTACAATCATAACTTGCTATGAAAACATTATATCAAGCTGCGATTCTAAAGTTTATTTTTGTAGTTTTAGTACGCTTAAATTGAAGGCAAATATTACTAAAAAAAAAATTTTTTTCCTTATTTTATTAAAATTTACGTTCCTAGATCTTTGCTAGATTATACTTTTTATGTCGGATGGAAGAGTGTTTCTATTTCCGTGTTTTATAGGTTTTTTGGGGATGGCTTGTATCATTGCGTCATTTAGTAAACTTGTTATATATTCAATATTTCGGTCAATTTCACATTTATTTGCAGCCATAACTTGAACATTTTCTAAATTTGAATTAATAATGCGTTTGAAAATTTTCCAATTGGCGTGATTGAAGTTGAGTACAGTTGGAATTTCTTTCGTAATTGATTTCCAGTTTAGACTGAAAACCACAGGAAGATGATCGGAGTTTAGTTTGTTAATTGTAGAATGATTAGTGATTTGATTTGAGCAGTTGCTTCAGGTTAAATCGATAGTTGATGCATTACCTCTGGTTGATTTCGAAAAAAATGTGTTGGCGACGGAGGGAAGACTACGTCAAAGTTTTGTACAGCTAGTTTATCATGCAGTCGAGAGTCGTGAAGAGATCTGATCTGTATGATATAAAGCAATTGTCCGAGATAGTTTTTTCGGAGTGAAGCCATATTTTCGTTACTATAGCCACATCAATGTTCTCGGTTTTAAGCACATCAAAAATTCAATAGATTTATTTTGAATGCTTTGTGCATTCCAATTCATTATCCTCAGCATTTTATGGGGCATTGTTGAAGATGTATTTCATACAAATTTCAGCGAATACCGTGATTTGGATTTCTTTATTACGACACATTTTCAGTTTTGCTATGATTTCCCTAGTGATAGAGACTATTTCTGTGGAGGTAAAAAGATCACCTTGTTTACTGTTGTTTTCCAAACTTAGATTAATCTATGAACTAACTTGTGGAGCAAATGGGTTCAGGTGCGCGTAACTTCCTTGACCGAAATTAATGCCAGGATTAATTGGAGGAGCTAGCGTGTTACTCTTCTTGAGTTGCGGGAAATGTGTTGCATCGTATTTGAAAATGGGATGCTTGGAATATGCGTTTGTAGGTCGGCTATTTCGGGAAGTCTGTGCCCTCAGGTCAGACTGTAATTTACTATATTCTACCCTTTTTTTCACATTTTGTAGTGCTGGCTTGGTGGTTACCCTTACAGTGTACACAACGGGTGGTTCTTTCTTCGATTGTTGCCTTTAGTTTTCCGGGGCAGTCCTTGGAATCGTGTTCCTTTGCACATATTCTGCAGCGGTAATTTAGGTAACATTGACTAGCACCGTGCCCAAAAGTTTGGCAGCGATAGCATTGAGTCAGCCCGCCTTTGTTTTTGTTGTTTATGTAGTAGTCGCACGTGACCACTGTATTGTATATTGGTTTGCAATTTTCCCTCAACTCCTTTAGCTTAATTGTTCCCTTTTTGAATGACACTAAATATGTCGCCTGATTAAGATATCTAGGCACATTAATTGTGAGATTCTTTACTTCTGTGCATTCGTAGTTCTTGTTGTTTAAAAAGTTTTTACCACCTTGTGAAGACCTTAGAGCACGAGTTTTGTTGGGATCTCATTTTTGATCGGATGACTAAAAAATAAGCAGTTCTCATCTTTCAATGAATTGTACAATTTCTTATAATTTTCAATTGTCTCGCAAAAAATTTTTGTACATATGCTAGTATTTTTCATCGTTTAATTTTCAATACTTAATTGTTGCATTTTTGTTTTTATGTATTTCGCATTTTTGTTTTTATATAGTGTCTTTATTAATTACGTTTATTGGTGACACGTGTTGGTTTGTTTTTATTACTATAGGTTCATCGTCAGTTTTGTCATGTATGATTTGCTGACTGAGTGGTGCGTAGTAGTTCGTTGAAGTTGAAGCTGTTTTGTTAACGTATTTGTTGCCTTTGCGAATCATTGTTTTGAATATTTTTTTTTTTGATAATTGTTTTTTGTTGTTGTCATCAAAGATATCATTCTTGCTTGACGAAATGTTTCTTATCCTCTTAATATTTTTGTGAATTTTGGTTTTTTAATAATTGTAATGTATAATGTAGTAATGAAATAAATTGGATAGAACTGTTATATATTGTTTTTTTTTTTTTTTTTTTTTTATTTTTGTAAATAATAATGAAATTATTATTTTAGACACTAATTTATTACCGCTCTGAACGAGAGTAAATTGGTGACTGTTTGATTATATAATTTTAATTTTAAGCTATTTTAGTTTTTTCCATATTTAGCTTTAATTTTCTACTTTACTATGTATGTACCCGACAATATTTTATATTTTTATGCCTTTATTTTTGTTTGCAGTTTCATTTATCACATATTCTAATGAATATCTGAATGATCCTATATTTATTCTTATTATTTTTTATTTAGTAAATGTATATCTTAAGTATTGTATTTTATTATAATATGAATAAATGAATTAAAAATCTAAAAATAATGCTTTCTGGATTTTCGACCTGGTCCAGTACCACTTATCATTGGGATAAAATAAATCATAAATGAATAGTTGAGAGTTTTGGTTATCACTAAAAATGACTTATATTTTTTAAGAAAATTAATAAAAAAATTGAATTCAAGATCAATTTTCGGAGTGAGTTTCGAACCTAATACCTTCAGAATATAGACTTCAGTTGAATAATTTTGTATATTCCGCAGATTATTTTATATTGATTTGTTAAAACCGGAATCATATATAAATATTTATTTATTTACAGAAAAATGTATAGTGAATTATTTGAAATAACAAACAACAACATAAAACGTTGAATCAGATTCTTTCCATTATACTTAAGAAAAATGTATTTAGTTAAATTTGAAAAAAAAATTAAATCTTAATATCATATATTTAAATAAAAATTGAATCACATTAGTTAATTAATTGGTTAATTAAATAGTTAAATTTAAAAAATCACATCTTTTCCACCATTTTCTGTGACGTCTTTCTATTGTATCATTCTTTTCAGTATTTAAATTTTTACGGCTCCTTTTGAAATTTGTGCTATAAAACGTACTTGAACTTGTGCTTGGTTCACTTTCATCTTCCATAATAGAAATTTCAATATTTGGAAATTCATTCTCTGTAGATAAGGTCGCGGGAGGATTAATTTCTGGTACATGCAATAGAAAATCATTGAGAACATGAAAATCCAATATTATTAAATTTAAATTAATTTCATTTTATTAGGAATTTTGTGTAAACTGATTGTATAATTTTTATAATCTCTATTTTAAATTACTAATTGCATTCGCTTTATACTTTATTATTGTACATAAAATGGTTTTATTGTAAATTTTAATATTGTAATTTGTAAATACTTGAACTAAGTAAGAATAAATGAACAAAAAATAAATATTTTTTACAGTTTTATTTTTTTATAGGTCCTACGCTGATACAACATCTCCCTCAGAATCCCCAAAAATTTTTATTGCATCTTGGACAGAATTTTATTACGAAAATAAAGCCGCCTCCCAGAATGTCACGAAACCTAACCTCTTACAACTGGATTTGCATATTTGAACATTTTTTTAACTTTATATGAAAACAATTTAGAATACATGTTTATTTGATTCAGTCGTATTAACACAGTAAATTAGAAACTAATATCACAGGAGTAAAAATAACTTAACGAAAACACCTCTTAAACCAAATTCCTTTGTATGTACCATATGTAAATTTGTTAGAGACAAGTTTAAAAAATGTTATTTTTGCTACGGCAGAAAAGAAATTGATTTAGCAAAATCTTGTTGATGGTTGAAAATCGACTGCAACAGAAAAATTTTCGAATATGGAAATCCAGTGATTGACTTATGCTGGAGATTAATTCGGCGCTTTGTTATTTATTACATATAACAATTATTGTTTTTAATAATAATTTTGTTCAGTGAGAATAAGAACAGAATTGAACAGAACTCTTTTGTATAGTGACAATTAAGTGTCAAAACTTTTAGGACTATTTAAAACAGAAAAATCTACTGAGCACTTTCTTTTATATTTTTTGAACCTTTTTGCTCTAATTTTTGTTTACCTTAAAATTTTCTTTGTTTAACTGTCAAAATTTGGAAAAAAAACAACAACAAAAAGAGTTTCCTAAAACTAAACTAAAGTGGAAGGCGTGAAATCGGCGCGGCCTCTGGTATAATATATATTGTAGTGGAAATTAGGTAAGGTTGTGTATGTCGTATCAAATAGACGATAGGATAGATAGGTAGGGGATACAAATAATATAGAATGCATACATTTTTAATACAAACAAAAAACAATTTACTTTAAATTGGAAATTCATAAAGAAAAAGATAATTAAAAATTTTGAAATAAAAATAGAATAGCTAAGATGTTCATTGACTTTGTTTCGCATTCGGCAAATAATTTTGTTGCATCTATAAGACATCTTTGGCAGAATACAAATTTTTGTAGTTCATTCCATTGAAAGAGAGTTGCGTATTGGTCAAATTCGTTTAACCATTTTCTTACACTTAGTTTTTTAGTACCACCGAATTTTTTAATTATGTTTTCAGCATCAAGGAAATTTATTCTTGTTGTATTCATATCATGTCCAGAATGAATGTGTGAAGAGTCAGCATTACGGGAAATTTCTAATTTGACTGTGTACCGCTTCTTTCGAGAATTCTGTGTTTTCGTCATTCATTATGCTAATTTAGTAAAATTATTCTAACTTTTCAACGTATTAATTATATTGAAACCAAATTGATATAATAAAGTATGTTAAACAATTAAAATTTTAGTTTTATAAAAACAATTAAGAAAAAATTAGTGGACTCCTGGGCATGAAGGAATATAAGGTAATGAAAAGTCAGATGTCAAGTATTGCTCGTTAAAACGTCTACCCACAAAGAATTGTTTTCAAGTGGAAAACCACAGAAACCCAAAATATATTTACAAAAAAAAAATATAATTTTCGTCCTTAAAGGAAAAGGTGCGCCTTATATATTTTTAGAAAGCTAAGAACACCACAACATCTCCCTCAGAATACCCGAACATTGCTAAAAGGTGCAATTCCATTTGCAAAAGTTTAGGTTTGGATAATGATAGCAGGTACAGGCTCTAAATTTGTTGATCGCAATATTATTATTGCGAAAGCATTGTTCTTGGATTACATTCAATGATAAATTTTTCAGAAAATCCAATAATATTCCTTCGATGTTTTTTTTAATTAATACATAGCGTTGTTAAATAATAATTTATTATTTATTTATTTATTTATTTATTATGCTCCATATATTGTACAATTAATTCTTTTAAAACTATTTACTTAGATACAGATATATAATTATCTTTACTACAGTTGATTTGTATTTTTTTATTTTTATTTAGAAGTTTTCGAGTTTAATACTATAAATTTAAAGGAAAATTGGAGATGAAAAACCTTTTTGAATTTTTGTTTTGTAAAACTTAACGCTAACTTAAACAGTAAAACCTATCTATAGTAAAATCTATACGTACGAACTAAACTAGCCTAATTTTTTTTTAACTTAATTTAAATTTCTGATCAGAGGATTTTCTGACATGAACAGTTCCGAGTGGAACTTTACAGTTAAATAACTTATTTTTTCTAAAATTGTATTCATGCTGGCTTTAACATGCAGCTTTTTGGTTGAATACCATCTGGGAAGATTGAATACAAGTTTCAAAAGTTTATTTTGCGCAATTTGCAATTTTTTGGTATGACTAGCTGCACAATCTCCCCAGACTGGTGCCGCATATAACATTATTGGTTGAAAAATTACCTTAATAAGTATCAATTTGTTTTCTGTGGATAAGATTGATTTTCGGTTAATAAGGGGATACAACATGCGAGTACATTTGTTAATTTTATCAATAGTGTTAGAAGTTTGCTTTTGAAAGGTTAGCCTTTTATCTAAGGTAATGCCTAGGTATTTAATAGTATCGGCCCAGTTAATTTCGTCATTTTGCAGTTTTAATGGTATAGAAGGTAAAAGAGAGGCTTTCCTTTTTTTCGTAAAATAAATTGATACT
Source organism: Argyra leucocephala (assembly GCA_963942445.1). Lineage (NCBI taxonomy): Eukaryota > Metazoa > Arthropoda > Insecta > Diptera > Dolichopodidae > Argyra > Argyra leucocephala. The sequence goes on from OZ012682.1 coordinate 9,296,186, forward strand.
GTTTTGGAAGCATTAATTTTTACTCTCCATTTTGCATAATAACTAGAGAGCTTATTGAGTGAATTTTGTAGGTTTGTTAATATGTGATTGGGATTAGTGCCAGCAGAGTAAATTGCAGTGTCATCAGCAAATACTGATATTTTTGTAAACTCTAGCCTAGAGTGTTGTACAAAATTGGGCCAAGTACCGAGCCTTGTGGAACTCCTGCTTTAATTTCATACAAATTGGAGCATGTATTATTCAATATCACACGAAATACTCTTTGATGAAGAAAGTTTTGTATGATTTTAATTAAATATATAGGAAATTTATACACTTCTAATTTATGAAGCAAGCCAGAGTGCCACACGGTGTCAAAGGCGGAATTTATGTCAAGCGCTACTAGACCAATAGATTTGCGTTCTTCTAAGTTGGATTTAATGTAATTTTTGACACGTAGAAGAGGGTGAATGGTACTATGCTTTACCCTAAATCCAAACTGTTCGTTTGGAAGAATTTTTTTAGCTGAAATAAACTTTTCCAGTCTAATTTTTATGAGTTTTTCAAATATTTTTGAGAAACTGCATAGTAAGCTGATAGGCCGAAAACTACTTAATTCCTCCATCGGTTTTCCAGGCTTAAGAATCGGAATAATATGAGCTTCTTTCCATATATTCGGGAAATAACCTAGTTTTAAACAAGAATTGTAAATCAAAATTAGATATCTTTTTGCGTTTAATGGTAATTTTTTGATACACAGATTAGATATGTGATCTGAACTTGCAGATTTTTTAGTCTTTAATTGGGCAAATATTTCATTGACAGATTTCAGTTCAATTTGTTCAAAGGATTCTATTTCAGCTTGATCAATTTTGCTTACAGATTCCTCCACCATATGATTTGTATCATGGTCGCTTGTGTTGTTGTTCACGGCGTGTTTGTTATAAAAGTTAATATAGTTCTACAAGTCACTGCATTTTTTTAGAATGAGATTCAAATAATAATACAAAAAAAAAACTTTTTTAAAAACTGCTTTTTCGAAGGGTTACATAATTTTGGTAGTAACATTAAGTGCACTAAAAAGTAGAAAATAAATTAGGTAATCCTAGCTCTGTCAAAAAATGGTATGTGTGTAATTCTCACATTTGACTTGAGGCAGGAGCAATTAATGTTAAATTGTACGAAATGTTTGTACGAAAAAAGCAAATATATGAACTTCCCATGAGTAAAAGCAAGGAGCGTCAATTCTGATACCTGTTTAAAATATCAGCACATGGTTTAAATTTACGCTTCTTGCTTTTATTCATATAAAAATATTAGGGTTACGGAAACGAGTGTTAGTATTTAAGTATGCATTAATAAAAGTTTTCATAAATATTTTAATATAAATATTGAAATGACTTTAATATTTTTTTAAATAAAATAATGATAAAATCAAAAATTGAGATTTCGGATTTACTTCAGGTAACCTATTTACCAAACAAAAAAATATTTTTTAAAAATTCTTATCAAACGTATGTTTTTTTTTAATTTTTTTCTTTGTTTTTTTTTTATTTTTTTTTTTTCTTTGACGAAATTTATGTAAATTTTCAATTTTCAAAAACAGCCAAATCAATGCGTTTTGCAAGAAATTAAATGAAATTTTATGTTACTATTTTTTTTTCTTTTTAAATTCATAATTCAATATTGAAAGTCCTAACAAATAAAATAAAATAAAAAACTTTTAATTATTATTTAACAACGCTATGTATTAATTAAAAAAAACATCGAAGGAATATTATTGGATTTTCTGAAAAATTTATCATTGAATGTAATCCAAGAACAATGCTTTCGCAATAATAATATTGCGATCAACAAATTTAGAGCCTGTACCTGCTATCATTATCCAAACCTAAACTTTTGCAAATGTAATTGCACCTTTTAGCAATGTTCGGGTATTCTGAGGGAGATACTTAAATATTTTTATTTTTGTTTTGTAGGTTTAAAAGTGTTATTTGTGTAGAAATGTATCATATCAATGCAGTAAGTATATTATGACATTATCATACCAAAATATATCCATATACATATTATATGTATGGATATATATAGTCGCTATATCCAAACATATAGTTATACAACTGGTGTATAGAAATTAAATTTTGTATTTTGTTCTTTTCAATTCTAGTAAAAATTTCGTTTTTATATTTTGGTTGAATTGAAGAATAAAAACTGTGAATGTGCATATAAAATAAATGTGCTAATTTCTCAAAACTTACTGCCTAGATAAATCGAAAACATTTTCAATAAAATATGTATATTTTATCATCGCAGATGAAATTTTGTTAATTTGTATTATTTATATTATCTTTTGATTTTACGTTTTTCTTTTTTCTTAAGTCAATACAAAATTTTAATATTGTTTCTTCTATTTGCACATTCTTATTATTATTATATATTCATTGGTAGGAGTTAGGGTAACACTAATTACTAACTGTTGGTGGTCAGATAGTGTTAGTATCAAGAACGTGAAAGTAATATTGATATTTAATTATATATGTAATGAAGTGATCAATTACAGTTTTTGAAGGTAATCAGTAGCGTATTCTGGTGATATTTTGTTATAAATCAAATATCGATTACTCATTAGAATATTAGAGTAGTTGTGTACATGTTTATTATTTTTATCAAGCAAGTTTAGATAAAAGTCACCTAGTATAAATGAATGCTTGATTTTGATGTAATTTCATTAACTTCATTGATAAAATTATCTAAATTTGTGGGATGAGATCTATAGAATGCCATAATATTTATATTGTACTTTAGTAATGAAATTAACTAATATATTTGAAAGAAAATATTCTTCTTCAAATATGAAATTACTGGTGATTAAATTTTTTATATAAATAGCTACGCCGCCATAAGAAGTTCTTCTGTTACAGAAGTAAGAAGTATAACCTCGTAAATTAAAATGCTTATTTTCTTCTTTGGTTAGCCAGCTTTCTGAAAGAACTACTATATGGATATCACATTCATATGACTTAATTAAACCTCTAATTCATAATAAATTTGTTTCGAAGACTTTGGGTATTTAAATAAATAATATTTATATTATTGTTATAACTTAATTTTATATTTTTCACCCATTTTTCTGTTAGAATACTCTACATTGATCTTAGTTTGACAGTTTATTGTACTTATTTGTAAATTTACGGTAATTATTTTTTATTTTGATTACAAAAAATTTATACTAAGAGAATATATAATTAAATGATTTGATAATAGCAAAGTAAATAAAAGCTTTTAGTTTAAGGGAATACGTGCGGCTTGCGATAGTTATAATCGAGTTCTTAAATTTCAGTAAAATCAAATTAAGATAAGTAAAAAAAATAATTGTATAGTAATTATTTAAATTAATTAAATTATTTTGTATTGTAGCAAAAATGTTTAATTTTTTTATTTTTATAATAGTTTTAAGTTTAAGAGAATTTAATAATATAATGTAAAAGAAGAATATTGAAAATAATATATGTGATATAATATGAAGTGTTTTTGCAAATGTACAATCGTTCATTGAATAAAAATATGTTTTTTGGTTCGTAGTATAATTTTTTCTGGAGTGGTGAAAGATGTTGTTGAAAGAAAATTTCTTGGTTACTTATGTTGGGTATACTCAATTGTGATGGGAAAATATGGTGTTTCTTTTTCTTTTCCAAAATTTTATTTTTTGTCTCTTCCGATGTAAAATATACAATACATTGCGATTGTTTATTGAAATTAAAGGATGTTACTGGTGTAATTTTTAAGATATCATTTTCTGTGATGTCAGACTGAGTTTTCTCAGATATTTCCAACAAAGTATCCTTAACAGTTTTACTGTATGTTAAACCGGTGACAACATTATTATTTTTATTATTTATTTGAATAGATTTGTCCATTTTTGCCTCCAATATATTAAAATTTTCTTCTAATTTTTCGTAATTGAGCAGCTTAGTTTTCAAAATATTATTTTCTTCAATTAAATTTTTATGTGCATTAATTATATCCTCTATTTGATTTGAAATAAATTCTTGAGATTTTTGAATTTCAACCACAACATTACCCAAATTTTTAAGTAGGCTGTGACTAACTCCAATGAACAAATAGTTACTTCAAATGACGATAGTTGGCCTTGAGTTTGGAGGGTTTTGGAGTTTTTATTTCTCGAGGGAAGGAAAAAGCCTCGAAAAATACTAATCAGACCGCACACGTAGGTACTTAGCTATGTGGAACTCTAACCACCAAACCCTTTACCATAACTGATATTATTAACCGATTAATTGATTGTTCGCGTTAATTGGGACAACGTATGTTGGAATGTTTTAAAAAAAATATTTTCCGATAATTTTATTAAGCTATTAATCATACCTATGGATTAGTACCGTTTCCCAATTATTATGAGTGAATCTTAAGATTCATTATATAGGAAACAATTGGATAAAATGAAGTATTCTAGACCTCCTATGTAACATTGCCATATGGTCAACCTCCTGGTATGCAACATTGTCAGTTACAGTGTCGTTGTCAGTAGTTTTCCCTGTCTTAATCCTACTAGAATTTTAATTTTTAGAGCAGTGAATTGTGTAGAGCTGACCATGGGTGAAGGAAGGTTGAGGGAGATAAATACCGACTCTTTGAAATGTTTGACCTTGTGATTTATTGATTGATATTGCATATGCAAGACTTACTGGAAATTGATGTCTAATAAATTCTTATAAAATAATTTTCATTCTATATCTGATATTTTGTTTTTATTTTATAAATAAAAGAGTTAATTTTATAAAGATTAACCTAAAACTTTAAGCAATTTTTATTTTTTTGCGGATTGCTAAAAATATTATTATTCTATACATTATTTTCAGGTACTTTAAACATGTCAAATGCATTTTCTTGACTTGACTATTCAGGTGTTGAAATTAAAAAAGATGTACCTACAAAATTTTTGCACAAAAAAATTCGGAACAAAACAGATCAATTTAGAACTATTTTAAGCAATCTGCTCAACAACGGTCAGAGCACCTTTGGGGCAACAAAGTTAAATTAACGGAAACTACTGAACCCAACAATTTTTTTTACTCTAGATCGTTCTAGATCGTTCTTGAACAGTTTATTGAATAAACCTAATATTTTACTGAAATATTAACGATTTAGAGAATTAATATATTTTATTTTTTTATTAGGTTTAAATTTCAGTTTTATATTTGCCGACAGATGGATTTTTATGTAGATTCAGATTATTATATTTTTGTTCTTATAAAAAAAATAATTGTCATAAAATAATTGTTTTAAAAAAATGCAATCATTTTTAAAAGTATTTCAAATTACTTCGAAATAATTTTAAATTGAAAAATTAATACAACTAATGAAATTATATAGATATACCTCAGATTTGATATACGGTTTAATGGAAAATCAGATCAAAATCATCATTCATTATGAATTGTATCCATCACTACAACTTATCCTTGGTAGGTAAATACCAACCATATTTTATTTTTGAATTGATTTTACTTAGAAAACAACTATATACGCGAATAAAATAAAGAAAAAAATTTTTTTTATTAATATTTGCCTTCAATTTAAGCGTACTAAAACTAAAAAAATAAACTTTAGAATCGCAGCTTGATATAAGGTTTTCAAAGCAAGTGATGATTGTAAATACGGAAAAAGCAAATTAGCCGAAATTTTTACCAAGTCTCTTAATGAAATCATATCAAGAGTTCATAGAATTTTATGTTACTGTAACAAGTTTTATAAATATATGTATATTTTTAAAATTTTTAGGAGATTTTTGATTACATACTTTTTAATTTATTAAATTTAAAAAAAAATTCACTAATAAAAAATTACACACTTTATAAAAAGAAAATCGTAGATAACTCATCCGACTTTTTCTACGATAAAATTATATTTTGTCTGCTGACCTGTAAACGCTGCCTAAGCATAAATTGGCATATAAAAGTATTATATACATACATAAATCGAAATTGAACATTTTTTATATGCGAGAAGAGTAATTTGTAACTGAGTGATAGATAACTGATACTTGATAGGTTCAAATTTTGTTTTCTTCCATAAATAATGTTTGCATTTTATTTTCAATTAAACTAAGCCATATGATTATGTATGTAACAAATGCAAACCCTCTCTATATGACACATGCATGTACATACATTTACCTTAGTGAAAGAAAGAGAAATAATAAAAGAAAGAGATTAATAAAAGAAACCAAATTAAAAACATTAAAAAAAATATAGTAATAATGATGATTGAAAATAATTGAAATTGAAATATAATTGAATAATAATTGAAAATGATTGAAATATTGTATTGCACACATTTATTTTATATTCTTTTTTTGTTTTTGTTTTGCTTCTTTACGCCATAGAAATGTCTAGTGTGAATTTAATATATAGCCAAATTAAAGAATATAGTGAATTTAAAGAGAAACCAAATTTTAACTTTATCAAATATCCATATTCCATTATTAGTACACACAAATCTGTAAATTTAACCTTTGTTGAATGAAAAAAATATCTATTCTATAATCAATATTAACAAGAATATACACTCCCAGTTTACGTGAACCTAAGACAATTTTTAAGAAATACCAAACCAAGCAAAATATCATTAGTTAAAAGAGGTAAAATTTACTTTTACTTATCGTATACCAAATTTATTATGAGAGAGAAAAGGTACAAAACAGATGTTTGCCTTTTGCTTTATACTGTAAAAACATTTTGCGTTCTCATTATTCTTCTTTGGATTTGTTTGCATTCCCATTATTTGTATGAGGCAAGGTGGCAAAAAATGTTTGTTCTAATTTAGTTTGTTCCCTTATACGATGATTAATTCTGATCTTTTCTTATTTCAATATTTGCATTTTATACATTATTACTTTCTTATATACATATTAAGAATATTAAATTATAATTACATTACAATAATAGGTATAAAATATTATTAACATTTTTGTCAGTAATAATTTGGAGTTATAGACATTACTATTTTTTATTAATTATATTAAATTATAGTAAACCTAAATATTTATTATATTGGTACCTACACGATTATAAAATAATACTCAGGACAACATCTATTTACAAAACACAGAATTTAAAGAATATGATAATAAAAATCTTATGTTGTTAATAGTTGATATAATTTAGAAAATAATATTGCTAAATATTTCAACAAAATTTTTGTCGAACATTTTTTTTCAAATCAATATATTAATCAACAAATATTTTTAAAAATTATTAATTTTTTTTTATTTAATTTCAGCCAACTTTTTTTGTTAGTCTCTTTTGTTTACTATTTTTTCTTTTACTTGCACGTTAATTTCTTATTATCGTCTTCTTACAATTTTTAGCAAATTTGCATATGGATTTGCGTGAAAACAATAAATGAATGCATACATGAGTGCATATTCTCTTTATGGATATTCTTTGGTTGAATGGTTATTGAAATGGTTATTTTGTTGAATGGAAGCAAATTGAAACAAACATATAAATAAACTCCAAGGCAAGTTATTTAAGGCAAATATAATATAAATTTATTTAAAAAATAAAATTTTGTAGATTTTAATATATATATAATTTTGTTCCTAGTTTTTTTCAAAAATAAATAAGATATTTTAATAACTTTTTCAAAACTATTTACATTTAAAAAACAAATTTAATATAAATATAAATAAATATAATTTCAATCAGTATTCCCTTTGCTTGCATTGAGAAAACTTCAAAAGTTATTAAAAGAAATTATTTTTGTTCATACAACATACTATAGAAATATAATTGTAATTTACAACATTAAAATTAATTATTTGAATTCCAAATCTCAAAATTATTCGAAAAAGAAAAAGAATTTCAAATGAAATTAATGTGACTTTTTTGTAAAAAGACACAAATATGGCGAAAAGTCTTTAAATAAATAATAATTGTGATTTTGACAATTCACAAAAAAAAAGAAAATTTCTGAGAGTAATTACTACTTACCTCTACAAACTATTGATGATGACAGTGAAAGCACGTGTATGGAGGACACATGCGAAAATAATGTTGAAAACAATGATTCTAAGAAGATTGCTCCACCAAAAAATAAAACAAAAAATTTCAATAATTCATGAATTTATGAAAAAAATTGGTGTAAATGATTATTATGTCAGATCCATTTCAATTGGTATAAAACTGTACTGCAACACAAATGAATCTTACACAAAAGCACTTGACGAACTAAAAATAAACAATCCAGAGTGTTTTACATGTGAATAAAAAAGCACTAAGCCTCTAAAATTTGTATTATCTGGATTGGACAACTACAATTGCACTGATTTGAAGAATAACGTATTGGAAAAAGATTTAAAATGTTTGGATATCAAAGCAATAAATAAAAACACTAATTTATATAATGATTTACAACTATATATTGTATATTTAGAAAAAAATTCAATTAAGTTAAACGAATTACGTAATAAGTTTACTTATATATTCAACACTAAGGTTAGATGGGAACGTAAATCCACCAATTAAAAAATCACACAATGTTACAATTGCCAGATGTTTGGCCACGGATCACGTAACTGCAGCGTAAATACAAAATGTGCTTTCTGTGCCGACAGTCATTCAACTACTGATTGTACAAACAAAGAAATTAAAAAATGTGCTAATTGTCACGGTGAACATCATTCCACTGATAGTATTTGTGATAATAAGAAAACATATATCTCTCTATTGGGTCGCAACAATAAAGTAAGACAAAATATCTCAGTGTCAAACAACAACAACAACAATGCAACTATGAGTAAAAGTAATTACAATGTACTTTTTCCAAACACTCTTTACTACAAGACAAACAGCAATAGCAACAGCAATAGTAACAACAACAACAACAACAATTTTAGAAGCCCATATTCACTACCTTACAATGTTGTATGTAGATCAAACTTTATTTGGGAGTACAAAAGCATTAATAATGCCACAAGTATAAGCTGTCATAACAATAAAATTCCACCAGGTAGTATTAGTAGTAATAGTGGTAATAATATAAGAAATAATTCAGATCTTTTTTCTGTTGAAGAAATATTAAATTTAACGAATGAATTATTAAATAAATTAAGTAATTGCTCAAATAAGGCTGAGGCTTTTTGGTTATAACTGAACTTTCGGTTAAATACTTATATTCAAAATGAATGTTAGTAATAAAATAAATATTTTAACATGGAATGCTAGATCTATTCCGAACAAAAACCATGAATTGTTCAATTTTATGTTACAAAATGGTATTCATGTTGGCTTGATATGTGAAACATGGCTTAACAATAATATTATTCTAAAAATTTCGAACTTTAACATACATAGGAAACACAACAAGTGGTGGGGGTGTAGCAATAATTATTAGAAAAGATATTAAGCATAAACTAATTGAACCTTTAAGGTTGGATTTAGTAGACAATATTGGTGTAGAAGTAACATTAAATGACAACAAGAAAATTAAATTTTTTTCTGTCTATTTTTCCGGCACTAAAAATTACATAAGTAGTCTGAACGTAAGAAATCTAAATAAAAATGACTTCAAAAAAGATCTACTAAAAATTTCAAGTACTACAGGTGACTTCATTATAGGAGGCGATATAAATTGCAGGCTCAGAATGTGGAGATGTGCTCGGGCTAATAGTTGGGGAAATATTTTATATCAGTTATTACTAAGTGATAGGTTCACATTATTCTATCCTTTTGACTATACCTATATTCCTTATAATAGTAATTCACTACCCTCTACACTAGATATATTTTTAACTAACATACCAGAATATTGCTCCCAACCTATTACAATTAATGATCTGTCATCTGACCACTTGCCGGTTACTTTAAACGTTAGCAAAAAAACTTCATCACATGATCGTACTTTTTTGGATTTTAACAATGCTAATTGGTATCTGTATTAGAAGCTTCTGAAAAGGGAATTAAATACCAATAATAATGATTCTGTTGACTATTGTTACCAAATAAACAATATGATATCTAATTTAAACAACAAAATTAAAAGAGCAACTGAATTGGCTGCACCCATGAAAATAGTCAAGCAATACACCGAAAAATTACCTGACTATATAATAAATATAATCAGGCTTAGAAACACTGTTAGGAGAAAGTGGATGCGTAATCGTAATGTAATTTTTTATGCTCAATTACAACACTTTAACAATTTTTTAAAACATAAAATGAGTGAGTATCGGAATATGAAATGGTCTAATACCCTTAAGCACTTGAAAAAATCGTCAAAACCTTTTTGGAAAATTTCAAAAGTTTTAAAAAATAAAAATAAATTTATAGGTACTCTAAAGGATGACAATAACATAATTTACACGAATTTTGATAAAGCAAATGCATTAGCTAAAAATTTTTATAACAAACACGCCGTGAACAACAACATAAGTGACCATGATACAAATCTTATGGTGGAGGAATCTGTAAGCAAAATTGATCAAGCTGAAATAGAATCTTTTGAACAAATTGAACTGAAATCTGTCAATGAAATATTTGCCCAATTAAAAACTAAAAAATCTGCAGGTTCAGATCACATATATAATCTGTGTATCAAAAAATTACCACTAAACGCGAAAAGATATCTAATTTTGATTTACAATTCTTGCTTAAAACTAGGTTATTTCCTGAATATATGGAAAGAAGCTCATATTATTCCAATTCTTAAGCCTGGAAAACCGATGGATGAGTTAAGTAGTTTTCGGCCTATCAGCTTACTATGCAGTTTTTCAAAAATATTTGAAAAACTCATAAAAATCAGACTGAAAAAGTTTATTTCAGCTAAAAGAATTATTCCAATTTATTTTACGAAAAAAAGGAAAGCCTCTCTTTTACCTTCTATACCATTAAAACTGCAAATTGACGAAATTAACTGGGCCGATACTATTAAATACCTAGGCGTTACCTTAGATAAAAGGCTAACCTTTCAAAAGCAAACTTCTATCACTATTGATAAAATAACAATTTAAATATTAATAATAATAAATATTAATTTACTCTTATATTAGTTTTGTGTTTTTTATATTATATTAAAGGTTAGAATTTCTATATTGAATTAAATTTTGTGTTCTATATTTAACAATAATGTCGGAAAAGGTTAGGAAAAACCGACTTTAATTTTACTTATTTGATAAAATCTTAAAAACTACTTAAACTAACTTACAACTAATTAACCTACAAATTTTGCTGATTCAGTAATTAGTTGCTGTTGTATCTTGGCAATTTTCTAAGTCGTTCCATTTCTCTAAGAGCATCTTCATTATAAATATGTCCCTCAATCAATCCATTAGGTGCGATTTCATCAATTTCAATACTATCTAATGATGTACATCGACTTAGAGCAACAAATTTTTGTCCAGGGGCAAAATGTTTTGGCCCTAAATTGACTACTGCTGACTCAATTGTACAGCCTTGAAGTTTATGCACTGTTACTGCATAACATGCTACGAATGGAAGCATACGTCTTTCAATAGGTCCATAACCATATTTGGAGTCAAAAAATAAATCAATTGGTCTAATGATATGCTTTTCAATATTATTGTCAAACTCGATTTCGACACTCGGAATGTCTTGAACATAAATTTGACCTCGCCTCATTCCAGGCCATATAATGTCAATTACTTTGACCATACTACCATTAACTAAACCTCGCGATATATCATAATTTCTTCTAAGCATTACACGTAAACCTACACTGAAAAAAAAATTGTTCGTAATATCAATGAACAGCGATTATTAACATATTTTTTGTTGGCTCAATTAATTATTCATTAATATTACGAAAATATAACATCTCTTATTTTTTTTCTTAATAAACTGTTTATTGATTCAACGAATTAGGATTTATTGACACAAATATGCAGTTTTTAATACAATAATTGAACAACTAATTCATTAATAATGCGAACACTTTCATTAAAATTAGATTAACAGTGTTCGTTGTTTTAACAAATTCGTTTGTTAAAATCAATAATTTTCTCTTTGATTAGCAATGCCTTCATTAATATGTATGTATACTTTTATATTTGTTACTTGCATAATATCAACCAAATATAAAATGTTTCGTTATGTGAACGAATTCATACTTTAAAATTCGGAATTTTTTCTTTATTTCAACGAACTAGTTTATTAAAACTAACAATTTTTTTGTTTACTTAATGACACGACGCGTGTTATTTGTAATTTATGTACTCGTATTTTAACAGAATTTTTCAGTGTAAAAAAGAATTTATAATTGTAAAATCTTATAAATTAGCGTAATTTGAAATTCTTTATTTTCTTTCCGGTCAATTCCAATATAGTCTTAAATATACATAAGGAAGGAAAATTACAAAGAACTATATAAAAATTAATACAAAAAAACTTACAATAATTAGATGGTTCTATCATACACAAAACTTAAATCAAATTCCAAAATAAAATATAACAAATTAAAATTAAATATAAATGTGCAAAAAAGAGAATAGTTAGTGACATTTTTTATTTAAAAAATAGTGCTAAACGCCACATAAAAAAAATTATTTACAATAATTAAGAAGTAAAAAATTTATTGTGAGATATAAACGAAAAATCCAAAATAAATATAACAAGTAAAGAAAATAATAATTAAGTAAAATGTTATAAACTACTTAAGAATATAATTTAAAAAATGAAAAAACATATTTAATCATTTCATATTTAAAACTAATGAAAATTTAAAACTAAGACTAAGAGATACAAAAGAAAATAAGTTATCAACAAAAATTTATTATAAAATAAAAATTGTTTAAAAAAATAAAATCCAAATAATTAAAATAAAAATACACAAAAAGTAAAAAACATTGTATTTTTATTTAAAGAAGTGATAAGTGGCGGAGAGTGGGAAGTAAGAGGAGAGTTCAGAAAGCGGGGACAACGATCAAATAAAGGATAGAAGTGGAAGACGTGGGAACCGACAAAATGAAATTTGCAATGAAATATTTTATTATTTCAACAAACATGTTTATTGAAACAAAAATCTATGTTATTAAATTAATAAACAAATTTATTAAATCAATGAAATTATTTATTATTTCAACAAACATGTTTATTGAAACAAAAATCTATGTTATTAAATTAATAAACAAATTTATTAAATCAATGAAATGTTTTATTATTTCAACAAACATGTTTATTGAAACAAAAATCTATGTTATTAAATTAATAAACAAATTTATTAAATCAATGAAATGTTTTATTATTTCAACAAACATGTTTATTAAAACAAAAATTTATTTTAATAAACACATTTAATAATTGTTCATTGTATTAACGACGAGGTTATTAAATTAATAAATAGCTATTCATTGGCTCAATGAACAAGTTCATCGGACAAATATTAATAAATTTTTAATTGTCTCAACGAATTTTTTTATTGTAGTTACGTACCTTTTTGGTTCAGTGTATATATAATGTAATTTCTTTTGGGACTCCACCAGTTTTATTAATTTGTTGAGGTATACTTTTTAGAAATGGGTATTTAATATTTCGTTCATCCTGTTCTACTAATCGATCTTGTGCTACTACGACATATTTTGTGATAGTTGAATCAACTAATTTCATAACTGATTCATTATATTTTTGCACTAATGCATTTGTGGGTAAAATTCGTAGAGTTCCTTCATTTGTAAGTGCATTTTTTTCTTTGTATTTTGACTGTTTCTGTTTGACATTCCATTGAAAGAGAGTTGCGTATTGGTCAAATTCGTTTAACCATTTTCTTACACTTAGTTTTTTAGTACCACCGACTTTTTTAATTATGTTTTCAGCATCAAGGAATTTTTCAGAATAGAGCATATGAGTGGGGTGCAATGTAGGGTAATTATGTATGATTTTAATGGCTTTTTTGATAAGAAGATCAATTTTGTTCAGATAGGTTTGTGGAGCGCTGTTCCAAATAGAATTAACGTAGATTATATTTGAAATAATATATGACGAATAAATGATGTATAGTACATTAGAATTGAAAAATCTTTTCAACCATTTTAATAAGAAAACAAGTGGTGCTATTTTTTTGACAAAGCAGTTAATATGCTCATCCCATCTTAATTTTTCATCTAGTATCAACCCAAAATATTTGTAACTTTTAACTACTTCAATATTTCTATTATTGTACATGAATGTGGTATTGATAAATTTTTTATTGCCAAAAAGCAAGATTTTGGTTTTATCGACATTCATTAGTAGTCTATTATTTATTAGTCATTTGTCAATAACTTTTAAGTCGTCGGATATAGATCCCAGTCGTCGGAATAGATCCCAGTAGTGGAAGGCGTGCTTAATCGTCTATATAAATTTTAAATAAATCAGGTCCTAAAATGGAGCCTTAAGGAACACCTTTTTTGATCTCCATCCAATCGCTCTTATTGCTCCCATTGACCCATAAGACTGTAATTGTTTTTTGAATAGACTTTTTAGTAGGGGCAATGGATACTAATAATAATAAGAATGTTCAAGTAGAAGAAACGAGATAAAACAAAACATAAAAATAATACGAAAAAAAACACCATTCATGAATTATGATGACAAAATTTTTCTTAGCAAATTTTATACACATACTTACTTAAATATTTTTATTTTTGTTTTGTAGGTTTAAAAGTGTTATTTGTGTAGAAATGTATCATATCAATGCAGTAAGTATATTATGACATTATCATACCAAAATATATCCATATACATATTATATGTATGGATATATATAGTCGCTATATCCAAACATATAGTTATACAACTGGTTTATAGAAATTAAATTTTGTATTTTGTTCTTTTCAATTCTAGTAAAAATTTCGTTTTTATATTTTGGTTGAATTGAAGAATAAAAACTGTGAATGTGCATATAAAATAAATGTGCTAATTTCTCAAAACTTACTGTCTAGATAAATCGAAAACATTTTCAATAAAATATGTATATTTTATCATCGCAAATGAAATTTTGTTAATTTGTATTATTTATATTATCTTTTGATTTTACGTTTTTCTTTTTTCTTAAGTCAATACAAAATTTTAATATTGTTTCTTCTATTTGCACATTCTTATTATTATTATATATTCATTGGTAGGAGTTAGGGTAACACTAATTACTAACTGTTGGTGGTCAGATAGTGTAGTATCAAGAACGTGAAAGTAATATTGATATTTAATTATATCTGTAATGAAGTGATCAATTACAGTTTTTGAAGGTAATCAGTAGCGTATTCTGGTGATATTTTGTTATAAATCAAATATCGATTACTCATTAGAATATTAGAGTAGTTGTGTACATGTTTATTATTTTTATCAAGCAAGTTTAGATAAAAGTCACCTAGTATAAATGAATGCTTGATTTTGATGTAATTTCATTAACTTCATTGATAAAATTATCTAAATTTGTGGGATGAGATCTATAGAATGCCATAATATTTATATTGTACTTTAGTAATGAAATTAACTAATATATTTGAAAGAAAATATTCTTCTTCAAATATGAAATTACTGGTGATTAAATTTTTTATATAAATAGCTACGCCGCCATAAGAAGTTCTTCTGTTACAGAAGTAAGAAGTATAACCTCGTAAATTAAAATGCTTATTTTCTTCTTTGGTTAGCCAGCTTTCTGAAAGAACTACTATATGGATATCACATTCATATGACTTAATTAAACCTTCTAATTCATATAATTTGTTTCGAAGACTTTGGGTATTTAAATAAATAATATTTATATTATTGTTATAACTTAATTTTATATTTTTCACCCATTTTTCTGTAGAATACTCTACATTGATCTTAGTTTGACAGTTTATTGTACTTATTTGTAAATTTACGGTAATTATTTTTTATTTTGATTACAAAAAATTTATACTAAGATAATATATAATTAAATGATTTGATAATAGCAAAGTAAATAAAAGCTTTTAGTTTAAGGGAATACGTGCGGCTTGCGATAATTATAATCGAGTTCTTAAATTTCAGTAAAATCAAATTAAGATAAGTAAAAAAAATAATTGTATAGTAATTATTTAAATTAATTAAAATATTTTGTATTGTAGCAAAAATGTTTAATTTTTTTATTTTTATAATAGTTTTAAGTTTAAGAGAATTTAATAATATAATGTAAAAGAAGAATATTGAAAATAATATATGTGATATAATATGAAGTGTTTTTGCAAATGTACAATCGTTCATTGAATAAAAATATGTTTTTTGGTTCGTAGTATAATTTTTTCTGGAGTGGTGAAAGATGTTGTTGAAAGAAAATTTCTTGGTTACTTATGTTGGGTATACTCAATTGTGATGGGAAAATATGGTGTTTCTTTTTCTTTTCCAAAATTTTATTTTTTGTCTCTTCCGATGTAAAATATACAATACATTGCGATTGTTTATTGAAATTAAAGGATGTTACTGGTGTAATTTTTAAGATATCATTTTCTGTGATGTCAGACTGAGTTTTCTCAGATATTTCCAACAAAGTATCCTTAACAGTTTTACTGTATGTTAAACCGGTGACAACATTATTATTTTTATTATTTATTTGAATAGATTTGTCCATTTTTGCCTCCAATATATTAAAATTTTCTTCTAATTTTTCGTAATTGAGCAGCTTAGATTTCAAAATATTATTTTCTTCAATTAAATTTTTATGTGCATTAATTATATCCTCTATTTGATTTGAAATAAATTCTTGAGATTTTTGAATTTCAACCACAACATTACCCAAATTTTTAAGTAGGCTGTGACTAACTCCAATGAACAAATAGTTACTTCAAATGACGATAGTTGGCCTTGAGTTTGGAGAGTTTGGAGTTTTTATTTCTCGAGGGAAGGAAAAAGCCTCGAAAAATACTAATCAGACCGCACACGTAGGTACTTAGCTATGTGGAACTCTAACCACCAAACCCTTTACCATAACTGATATTATTAACCGATTAATTGATTGTTCGCGTTAATTGGGACAACGTATGTTGGAATGTTTTTAAAAAAATAGTTTCCGATAATTTTATTAAGCCATTAATCATACCTATGGATTAGTACCGTTTCCCAATTATTATGAGTGAATCTTAAGATTCATTATATAGGAAACAATTGGATAAAATGAAGTATTCTAGACCTGGTATGTAACATTGCCATATGGTCAACCTCCTGGTATGCAACATTATCAGTTACAGTGTCGTTGTCAGTAGTTTTCCCTGTCTTGATCCTACTAGAATTTTAATTTTTAGAGCAGTGAATTGTGTAGAGCTGACCATGGGTGAAGGAAGGTTGAGGGAGATAAATACCGACTCTTTGAAATGTTTGACCTTGTGATTTATTGATTGATATTGCATATGCAAGACTTACTGGCAATTGATGTCTAATAAATTCTTATAAAATAATTTTCATTCTATATCTGATATTTTGTTTTTATTTTATAAATAAAAGAGTTAATTTTATAAAGATTAACCTAAAACTTTAAGCAATTTTTATTTTTTTGCGGATTGCTAAAAATATTATTATTCTATACATTATTTTCAGGTACTTTAAACATGTCAAATGCATTTTCTTGACTTGACTATTCAGGTGTTGAAATTAAAAAAGATGTACCTACAAAATTTTTGCACAAAAAAATTCGGAACAAAACAGATCAATTTAGAACTATTTTAAACAATCTGCTCAACAACGGTCAGAGCACCTTTGGGGCAACAAAGTTAAATTAACGGAAACTACTGAACACAACAATTTTTTTTACTCTAGATCGTTCTAGATCGTTCTTGAACAGTTTATTGAATAAACCTAATATTTTACTGAAATATTAACGATTTAATATATTTTATTTTTTTATTAGGTTTAAATTTCAGTTTTATATTTGCCGACAGATGGATTTTTATGTAGATTCAGATTATTATATTTTTGTTCTTATAAAAAAAATAATTGTCATAAAATAATTGTTTTAAAAAAATGCAATCATTCCATTTTTGAAGTATTTCAAATTACTTCGAAATAATTTTAAATTGAAAAAGGAATACAACTAATGAAATTATATAGATATACCTCAGATTTGATATACGGTTTAATGGAAAATCAGATCAAAATCATCATTCATTATGAATTGTATCCATGCAAGTATTAACATGCAAGTAATATTAGCATCAGGAAAGTAATTTAGTTCTAAACAACAGTTAAATAATGCTGTTAGAAATCTAAGATATTATTCATGATGCCATCAACTCCTGGGGATTGTTCTTCTTCAATGAATCTATTATTAATTTGACCTACGAAAATGTGAATTTTTCCACAGAGGCATGATGGTGATTGACGTTTGAAATAAAATTTATACTTTCATCTACCAAATCTTCTGTTTGTTGATCACTGCGTGTAGCTCTGAATTGGTTTGGTTTGGCAAAATATTCTGCAAATGCATTTGCTTTCTCTGCGTTTGTAACTAATATATGGTTATCGACTTTTAAAAATAGTATTCGTTTGTTTCTGTTCCTCAGCAACTTAGAAATTTTCTAGAATGTTTTACTATTTTTCTCAAGGTTGTTAAGTAAGTTTGTCCAATTTTTATTTTTAAGCTCTGTAATTGGAAACTTGATCAGTTTACTTAATTGTTTATAGGCTTTTTTATATTTGCCTTAATTAACTTGCCTTGGACTTTATATGTTTGTTTCAATTTGCTTCAATTCAACAAAATACCCATTTCAATAACCAGTTAACCAAAGTATATCCATAAAAAGAGTATGAACTCATGTATGTATTCATTTGTTTGCACACAAATTCATATGCAAATTTGACAAACATTGTCAGAAATAGACGACAATAAGAATTTTACGTGTAAGAAAAAGAAAAAATATAGTAAACAAAAGAGAGTAACAAAAAAAATTGGCTGAAATTAAATAAATAAAGTTTATAATTTTGAAAAAAATTTTCGACAAAAATTTCGTTGAAATATTTAACAATATTATTTTCTAAATTGTATCAACTATGCATAAGATTTTTAGGAGACCTAACTAAAACAGCGTTATCATATTCTTTAAATTCTGTGATTTGTAAATAGATGTTGTCCTCAGTATTATTTTATAATCGTATACCAATATAATAAATATTTAGGTTTACTAATATAATTAATAAAAAATAATAATGTTTGTAACTCCAAATTATTACTGACAAAAATATTAATAATATTTTATATTATTGTAATGTAATTATAATTTAATATTTTTAATAGGTATATACGAAAATAATAATGTTTAAAACGAAAATATTAAAATAATAAAAGATCAGAATTAATCCTCGTATAAGGGAACAAACTAAATTAGAACTAACATTTTTTGCCACCCTGCCTCATATAAATAATGGGAGGAAACGTAAACAAATCCAAAGGAGAATAATGAGAACGCAAAATTACTTTACAATATAAAGCAAAAGGCAAACATCTGTTTTGTACCTTTTCTCTCTCATAGTAAATTTGGTATACGATAAGTAAATGTAAATTTTACTTCTTATAGCTAATGATATTATGCTCGGTTTGATATTTCTTAAAAATTAGGTTGTCGTAAAATGGGAGTGCGTATTCTTGTTAATATAGATTATAGATATTCTTTGCATTCAACTAAGGTGAAATTTACATATGTGTGTTAACTAATAATGGAATATGGATATTTGACAAAGTTAAAATTTGGTTTCTCTTTAAATTCACTATATTTATTGACATTTCTATGGTGTAAAGAAGCAAAAAAAAAAAAAAAAACGGAATACAAAATAAATGTGTGCAATACAAATCATTATATTTCAATCATTTTCTATTATTATTCAATTTCAATTATTATCATCATTTTCATTATATTTTTTTTGTGTTTTTAATTTGTTTTCTTTTATTAATCTCTTTCTTTTATTATTTCTCTCACTAAGTATACATATATAAATGTACGTGCATGTGTCATATAGGGCTTGCATTTGTTACATACATAATCATATGGCTTAGTTTAATTGAAAATAAAATGCAAACATTATTTATGGAAGAAAACAAAATTTGAACCTATCAAGTATCTATCACTCAGTTACAAATTACTCTTCTCGCATGTAAAAAAAGTTCAATTTCGATTTATGCATGTGTATATTATACTTTTATATGCCAATTTATGCTTAGGCAGCGTTTACACGTCGGACAAAATCGAATTTTATCGTAGATAAAGTCGGATGAGTGTTTACATTTCAGACTTTTTCTCAGGTTTAATCTACGATTTTACGTCAAATATTTTTTGTATTTAACAGGGTTTCTTTTTATAAAGTGCGTAATTTTTTATTGGTGAAAACTTTTTAATACGTAAATTAAAAAATTCAAAGGTATCTAATCAAAACTCTCCAAAACTTTTTTAAAAATATACATATTTTTATAAACTTTGTTACAGTAATATAAAATATAATTACACATTTGAAGTATGAGCAATAATAACCAAATTGCGTTAGAGTGAATTTTAGTGCCATTTGATTAGATGTGTTGTTCTTTGAAAATATATTATTTTTCATTAAAAAAATATTTTCACTAAAAAGTCGAAAATAAAATAAGTAAAAAAAATTTTTTTTTAGAAATATTTGCCTTCAATTTAAGCGTACTAAAACTACAAAAATAAACTTTAGAATCGCAGCTTGATATAATGTTTTCATAGCAGTTATGATTGTAATTACGGAAAAAGCAAATTAGCCGACTTTTTTTAGACTTTTTACCAAATATCTTAATCTCATCTCAAGACTTCCTAGAATTTCGGCTAATTTGCTTTTTCCGTAATTACAATCATAACTTGCTATGAAAACATTATATCAAGCTGCGATTCTAAAGTTTATTTTTGTAGTTTTAGTACGCTTAAATTGAAGGCAAATATTACTAAAAAAAAAATTTTTTTCCTTATTTTATTAACATTTACGTTCCTAGATCTTTGCTAGATTATACTTTTTATGTCGGATGGAAGAGTGTTTCTATTTCCGTGTTTTATAGGTTTTTTGGGGATGGCTTGTATCATTGCGTCATTTAGTAAACTTGTTATATATTCAATATTTCGGTCAATTTCACATTTATTTGCAGCCATAACTTGAACATTTTCTAAATTTGAATTAATAATGCGTTTGAAAATTTTCCAATTGGCGTGATTGAAGTTGAGTACAGTTGGAATTTCTTTCGTAATTGATTTCCAGTTTAGACTGAAAACCACAGGAAGATGATCGGAGTTTAGTTTGTTAATTGTAGAATGATTAGTGATTTGATTGGAGCAGTTGCTTCAGGTTAAATCGATAGTTGATGCATTACCTCTGGTTGATTTCGAAAAAAATGTGTTGGCGACGGAGGGAAGACTACGTCAAAGTTTTGTACAGCTAGTTTATCATGCAGTCGAGAGTCGTGAAGAGATCTGATCTGTATGATATAAAGCAATTGTCCGAGATAGTTTTTTCGGAGTGAAGCCATATTTTCGTTACTATAGCCACATCAATGTTCTCGGTTTTAAGCACATCAAAAATTCAATAGATTTATTTTGAATGCTTTGTGCATTCCAATTCATTATCCTCAGCATTTTATGGGGCATTGTTGAAGATGTATTTCATACAAATTTCAGCGAATACCGTGATTTGGATTTCTTTATTACGACACATTTTCAGTTTTGCTATGATTTCCCTAGTGATAGAGACTATTTCTGTGGAGGTAAAAAGATCACCTTGTTTACTGTTGTTTTCCAAACTTAGATTAATCTATGAACTAACTTGTGGAGCAAATGGGTTCGGGTGCGCGTAACTTCCTTGACCGAAATTAATGCCAGGATTAATTGGAGGAGCTAGCGTGTTACTCTTCTTGAGTTGCGGGAAATGTGTTGCATCGTATTTGAAAATGGGATGCTTGGAATATGCGTTTGTAGGTCGGCTATTTCGGGAAGTCTGTGCCCTCAGGTCAGACTGTAATTTACTATATTCTACCCTTTTTTTCACATTTTGTAGTGCTGGCTTGGTGGTTACCCTTACAGTGTACACAACGGGTGGTTCTTTCTTCGATTGTTGCCTTTAGTTTTTCGGGGCAGTCCTTGGAATCGTGTTCCTTTGCACATATTCTGCAGCGGTAATTTAGGTAACATTGACTAGCACCGTGCCCAAAAGTTTAGCAGCGATAGCATTGAGCCTTTGTTTTTGTTGTTTATGTAGTAGTCGCACGTGACCACTGTGTTGTATATTGGTTTGCAATTTTCCCTCAACTCCTTTAGCTTAATTGTTCCCTTTTTGAATGACACTAAATATGTCGCCTGATTAAGATATCTAGGCACATTAATTGTGAGATTCTTTACTTCTGTGCATTCGTAGTTCTTGTTGTTTAAAAAGTTTTTACCACCTTGTGAAGACCTTAGAGCACGAGTTTTGTTGGGATCTCATTTTTGATCGGATGACTAAAAAATAAGCAGTTCTCATCTTTCAATGAATTGTACAATTTCTTATAATTTTCAATTGTCTCGCAAAAAATTTTTGTACATATGCTAGTATTTTTCATCGTTTAATTTTCAATACTTAATTGTTGCATTTTTGTTTTTATGTATTTCGCATTTTTGTTTTTATATAGTGTCTTTATTAATTACGTTTATTGGTGACACGTGTTGGTTTGTTTTTATTACTATAGGTTCATCGTCAGTTTTGTCATGTATGATTTGCTGACTGAGTGGTGCGTAGTAGTTCGTTGAAGTTGAAGCTGTTTTGTTAACGTATTTGTTGCCTTTGCGAATCATTGTTTTGAATATTTTTTTTTTTGATAATTGTTTTTTGTTGTTGTCATCAAGCGAGATATCATTCTTGCTTGACGAAATGTTTCTTATCCTCTTAATATTTTTGTGAATTTTGGTTTTTTAATAATTGTAATGTATAATGTAGTAATGAAATAAATTGGATAGAACTGTTATATATTGTTTTTTTTTTTTTTTTTTTTTTATTTTTGTAAATAATAATAAAATTATTATTTTAGACACTAATTTATTACCGCTCTGAACGAGAGTAAATTGGTGACTGTTTGATTATATAATTTTAATTTTAAGCTATTTTAGTTTTTTCCATATTTAGCTTTAATTTTCTACTTTACTATGTATGTACCCGACAATATTTTATATTTTTATGCCTTTATTTTTGTTTGCAGTTTCATTTATCACATATTCTAATGAATATCTGAATGATCCTATATTTATTCTTATTATTTTTTATTTAGTAAATGTATATCTTAAGTATTGTATTTTATTATAATATGAATAAATGAATTAAAAATCTAAAAATAATGCTTTCTGGATTTTCGACCTGGTCCAGTACCACTTATCATTGGGATAAAATAAATCATAAATGAATAGTTGAGAGTTTTGGTTATCACTAAAAATGACTTATATTTTTTAAGAAAATTAATAAAAAAATTGAATTCAAGATCAATTTTCGGAGTGAGTTTCGAACCTAATACCTTCAGAATATAGACTTCAGTTGAATAATTTTGTATATTCCGCAGATTATTTTATATTGATTTGTTAAAACCGGAATCATATATAAATATTTATTTATTTACAGAAAAATGTATAGTGAATTATTTGAAATAACAAACAACAACATAAAACGTTGAATCAGATTCTTTCCATTATACTTAAGAAAAATGTATTTAGTTAAATTTGAAAAAAAAATTAAATCTTAATATCATATATTTAAATAAAAATTGAATCACATTAGTTAATTAATTGGTTAATTAAATAGTTAAATTTAAAAAATCACATCTTTTCCACCATTTTCTGTGACGTCTTTCTATTGTATCATTCTTTTCAGTATTTAAATTTTTACGGCTCCTTTTGAAATTTGTGCTATAAAACGTACTTGAACTTGTGCTTGGTTCACTTTCATCTTCCATAATAGAAATTTCAATATTTGGAAATTCATTCTCTGTAGATAAGGTCGCGGGAGGATTAATTTCTGGTACATGCAATAGAAAATCATTGAGAACATGAAAATCCAATATTATTAAATTTAAATTAATTTCATTTTATTAGGAATTTTGTGTAAACTGATTGTATAATTTTTATAATCTCTATTTTAAATTACTAATTGCATTCGCTTTATACTTTATTATTGTACATAAAATGGTTTTATTGTAAATTTTAATATTGTAATTTGTAAATACTTGAACTAAGTAAGAATAAATGAACAAAAAATAAATATTTTTTACAGTTTTATTTTTTTATAGGTCCTACGCTGATACAACATCTCCCTCAGAATCCCCAAAAATTTTTATTGCATCTTGGACAGAATTTTATTACGAAAATAAAGCCGCCTCCCAGAATGCCACGAAACCTAACCTCTTACAACTGGATTTGCATATTTGAACATTTTTTTAACTTTATATGAAAACAATTTAGAATACATGTTTATTTGATTCAGTCGTATTAACACAGTAAATTAGAAACTAATATCACAGGAGTAAAAATAACTTAACGAAAACACCTCTTAAACCAAATTCCTTTGTATGTACCATATGTAAATTTGTTAGAGACAAGTTTAAAAAATGTTATTTTTGCTACGGCTGAAAAGAAATTGATTTAGCAAAATCTTGTTGATGGTTGAAAATCGACTGCAAAAGAAAAATTTTCGAATATGGAAATCCAGTGATTGACTTATGCTGGAGATTAATTCGGCGCTTTGTTATTTATTACATATAACAATTATTGTTTTTAATAATAATTTTGTTCAGTGAGAATAAGAACAGAATTGAACAGAACTCTTTTGTATAGTGACAATTAAGTGTCAAAACTTTTAGGACTATTTAAAACAGAAAAATCTACTGAGCACTTTCTTTTATATTTTTTGAACCTTTTTGCTCTAATTTTTGTTTACCTTAAAATTTTCTTTGTTTAACTGTCAAAATTTGGAAAAAAAACAACAACAAAAAGAGTTTCCTAAAACTAAACTAAAGTGGAAGGCGTGAAATCGGCGCGGCCTCTGGTATAATATATATTGTAGTGGAAATAAGGTAAGGTTGTGTATGTCGTATCAAATAGACGCTTGTTGGGTAGAGGTAGGGGATACAAATAATATAGAATGCATACATTTTTAATACAAACAAAAAACAATTTACTTTAAATTGGAAATTCATAAAGAAAAAGATAATTAAAAATTTTGAAATAAAAATAGAATAGCTAAGATGTTCATTGACTTTGTTTCGCATTCGGCAAATAATTTTGTTGCATCTATAAGACATCTTTGGCAGAATACAAATTTTTGTAGTTCATTCCATTGAAAGAGAGTTGCGTATTGGTCAAATTCGTTTAACCATTTTCTTACACTTAGTTTTTTAGTACCACCGAATTTTTTAATTATGTTTTCAGCATCAAGGAAATTTATTCTTGTTGTATTCATATCATGTCCAGAATGAATGTGTGAAGAGTCAGCATTACGGGAAATTTCTAATTTGACTGTGTACCGCTTCTTTCGAGAATTCTGTGTTTTCGTCATTCATTATGCTAATTTAGTAAAATTATTCTAACTTTTCAACGTATTAATTATATTGAAACCAAATTGATATAATAAAGTATGTTAAACAATTAAAATTTTAGTTTTATAAAAACAATTAAGAAAAAATTAGTGGACTCCTGGGCATGAAGGAATATAAGGTAATGAAAAGTCAGATGTCAAGTATTGCTCGTTAAAACGTCTACCCACAAAGAATTGTTTTCAAGTGGAAAACCACAGAAACCCAAAATATATTTACAAAAAAAAAATATAATTTTCGTCCTTAAAGGAAAAGGTGCGCCTTATATATTTTTAGAAAGCTAAGAACACCACAACATCTCCCTCAGAATACCCGAACATTGCTAAAAGGTGCAATTCCATTTGCAAAAGTTTAGGTTTGGATAATGATAGCAGGTACAGGCTCTAAATTTGTTGATCGCAATATTATTATTGCGAAAGCATTGTTCTTGGATTACATTCAATGATAAATTTTTCAGAAAATCCAATAATATTCCTTCGATGTTTTTTTTAATTAATACATAGCGTTGTTAAATAATAATTTATTATTTATTTATTTATTTATTTATTATGCTCCATATATTGTACAATTAATTCTTTTAAAACTATTTACTTAGATACAGATATATAATTATCTTTACTACAGTTGATTTGTATTTTTTTATTTTTATTTAGAAGTTTTCGAGTTTAATACTATAAATTTAAAGGAAAATTGGAGATGAAAAACCTTTTTGAATTTTTGTTTTGTAAAACTTAACGCTAACTTAAACAGTAAAACCTATCTATAGTAAAATCTATACGTACGAACTAAACTAGCCTAATTTTTTTTTAACTTAATTTAAATTTCTGATCAGAGGATTTTCTGACATGAACAGTTCCGAGTGGAACTTTACAGTTAAATAACTTATTTTTTCTAAAATTGTATTCATGCTGGCTTTATCATGCAGCTTTTTGGTTGAATACCATCTGGGAAGATTGAATACAAGTTTCAAAAGTTTATTTTGCGCAATTTGCAATTTTTTGGTATGACTAGCTGCACAATCTCCCCAGACTGGTGCCGCATATAACATTATTGGTTGAAAAATTACCTTAATAAGTATCAATTTGTTTTCTGTGGATAAGATTGATTTTCGGTTAATAAGGGGATACAACATGCGAGTACATTTGTTAATTTTATCAATAGTGTTAGAAGTTTGCTTTTGAAAGGTTAGCCTTTTATCTAAGGTAATGCCTAGGTATTTAGTAGTATCGGCCCAGTTAATTTCGTCATTTTGCAGTTTTAATGGTATAGAAGGTAAAAGAGAGGCTTTCCTTTTTTTCGTAAAATAAATTGATACTGTTTTGGAAGCATTAATTTTTACTCTACATTTTGCATAATAACTAGAGAGCTTATTGAGTGAATTTTGTAGGTTTGTTAATATGTGATTGGGATTAGTGCCAGCAGAGTAAATTGCAGTGTCATCAGCAAATACTGATATTTTTGTAAACTCTAGCCTAGGGATATCTGCAGTGTAAGTGTTGTACAAAATTGGGCCAAGTACCGAGCCTTGTGGAACTCCTGCTTTAATTTCATACAAATTGGAGCATGTATTATTCAATATCACACGAAATACTCTTTGATGAAGAAAGTTTTGTATGATTTTAATTAAATATATAGGAAATTTATACACTTCTAATTTATGAAGCAAGCCAGAGTGCCACACGGTGTCAAAGGCGGAATTTATGTCAAGCGCTACTAGATCAATAGATTTGCGTTCTTCTAAGTTGGATTTAATGTAATTTTTGACACGTAGAAGAGGGTGAATGGTACTATGCTTTACCCTAAATCCAAACTGTTCGTTTGGAAGAATTTTTTTAGCTGAAATAAACTTTTCCAGTCTAATTTTTATGAGTTTTTCAAATATTTTTGAGAAACTGCATAGTAAGCTGATAGGCCGAAAACTACTTAATTCCTCCATCGGTTTTCCAGGCTTAAGAATCGGAATAATATGAGCTTCTTTCCATATATTCGGGAAATAACCTAGTTTTAAACAAGAATTGTAAATCAAAATTAGATATCTTTTTGCGTTTAATGGTAATTTTTTGATACACAGATTAGATATGTGATCTGAACTTGCAGATTTTTTAGTCTTTAATTGGGCAAATATTTCATTGACAGATTTCAGTTCAATTTGTTCAAAGGATTCTATTTCAGCTTGATCAATTTTGCTTACAGATTCCTCCACCATATGATTTGTATCATGGTCGCTTGTGTTGTTGTTCACGGCGTGTTTGTTATAAAAGTTAATATAGTTCTACAAGTCACTGCATTTTTTTAGAATGAGATTCAAATAATAATACAAAAAAAAAACTTTTTTAAAAACTGCTTTTTCGAAGGGTTACATAATTTTGGTAGTAACATTAAGTGCACTAAAAAGTAGAAAATAAATTAGGTAATCCTAGCTCTGTCAAAAAATGGTATGTGTGTAATTC
Organism: Argyra leucocephala; assembly: GCA_963942445.1. Lineage (NCBI taxonomy): Eukaryota > Metazoa > Arthropoda > Insecta > Diptera > Dolichopodidae > Argyra > Argyra leucocephala. Next base: position 9,324,184 of record OZ012682.1, read on the forward strand.
TCACATTTGACTTGAGGCAGGAGCAATTAATGTTAAATTGTACGAAATGTTTGTACGAAAAAAGCAAATATATGAACTTCCCATGAGTAAAAGCAAGGAGCGTCAATTCTGATACCTGTTTAAAATATCAGCACATGGTTTAAATTTACGCTTCTTGCTTTTATTCATATAAAAATATTAGGGTTACGGAAACGAGTGTTAGTATTTAAGTATGCATTAATAAAAGTTTTCATAAATATTTTAATATAAATATTGAAATGACTTTAATATTTTTTTAAATAAAATAATGATAAAATCAAAAATTGAGATTTCGGATTTACTTCAGGTAACCTATTTACCAAACAAAAAAATATTTTTTAAAAATTCTTATCAAACGTATGTTTTTTTTTAATTTTTTTCTTTGTTTTTTTTTTATTTTTTTTTTTTCTTTGACGAAATTTATGTAAATTTTCAATTTTCAAAAACAGCCAAATCAATGCGTTTTGCAAGAAATTAAATGAAATTTTATGTTACTATTTTTTTTTCTTTTTAAATTCATAATTCAATATTGAAAGTCCTAACAAATAAAATAAAATAAAAAACTTTTAATTATTATTTAACAACGCTATGTATTAATTAAAAAAAACATCGAAGGAATATTATTGGATTTTCTGAAAAATTTATCATTGAATGTAATCCAAGAACAATGCTTTCGCAATAATAATATTGCGATCAACAAATTTAGAGCCTGTACCTGCTATCATTATCCAAACCTAAACTTTTGCAAATGGAATTGCACCTTTTAGCAATGTTCGGGTATTCTGAGGGAGATACTTAAATATTTTTATTTTTGTTTTGTAGGTTTAAAAGTGTTATTTGTGTAGAAATGTATCATATCAATGCAGTAAGTATATTATGACATTATCATACCAAAATATATCCATATACATATTATATGTATGGATATATATAGTCGCTAACTATAATCCAAACATATAGTTATACAACTGGTTTATAGAAATTAAATTTTGTATTTTGTTCTTTTCAATTCTAGTAAAAATTTCGTTTTTATATTTTGGTTGAATTGAAGAATAAAAACTGTGAATGTGCATATAAAATAAATGTGCTAATTTCTCAAAACTTACTGTCTAGATAAATCGAAAACATTTTCAATAAAATATGTATATTTTATCATCGCAGATGAAATTTTGTTAATTTGTATTATTTATATTATCTTTTGATTTTACGTTTTTCTTTTTTCTTAAGTCAATACAAAATTTTAATATTGTTTCTTCTATTTGCACATTCTTATTATTATTATATATTCATTGGTAGGAGTTAGGGTAACACTAATTACTAACTGTTGGTGGTCAGATAGTGTAGTATCAAGAACGTGAAAGTAATATTGATATTTAATTATATCTGTAATGAAGTGATCAATTACAGTTTTTGAAGGTAATCAGTAGCGTATTCTGGTGATATTTTGTTATAAATCAAATATCGATTACTCATTAGAATATTAGAGTAGTTGTGTACATGTTTATTATTTTTATCAAGCAAGTTTAGATAAAAGTCACCTAGTATAAATGAATGCTTGATTTTGATGTAATTTCATTAACTTCATTGATAAAATTATCTAAATTTGTGGGATGAGATCTATAGAATGCCATAATATTTATATTGTACTTTAGTAATGAAATTAACTAATATATTTGAAAGAAAATATTCTTCTTCAAATATGAAATTACTGGTGATTAAATTTTTTATATAAATAGCTACGCCGCCATAAGAAGTTCTTCTGTTACAGAAGTAAGAAGTATAACCTCGTAAATTAAAATGCTTATTTTCTTCTTTGGTTAGCCAGCTTTCTGAAAGAACTACTATATGGATATCACATTCATATGACTTAATTAAACCTTCTAATTCATATAATTTGTTTCGAAGACTTTGGGTATTTAAATAAATAATATTTATATTATTGTTATAACTTAATTTTATATTTTTCACCCATTTTTCTGTAGAATACTCTACATTGATCTTAGTTTGACAGTTTATTGTACTTATTTGTAAATTTACGGTAATTATTTTTTATTTTGATTACAAAAAATTTATACTAAGAGAATATATAATTAAATGATTTGATAATAGCAAAGTAAATAAAAGCTTTTAGTTTAAGGGAATACGTGCGGCTTGCGATAGTTATAATCGAGTTCTTAAATTTCAGTAAAATCAAATTAAGATAAGTAAAAAAAATAATTGTATAGTAATTATTTAAATTAATTAAATTATTTTGTATTGTAGCAAAAATGTTTAATTTTTTTATTTTTATAATAGTTTTAAGTTTAAGAGAATTTAATAATATAATGTAAAAGAAGAATATTGAAAATAATATATGTGATATAATATGAAGTGTTTTTGCAAATGTACAATCGTTCATTGAATAAAAATATGTTTTTTGGTTCGTAGTATAATTTTTTCTGGAGTGGTGAAAGATGTTGTTGAAAGAAAATTTCTTGGTTTATTAGAGTAGTTGTGTACATGTTTATTATTTTTATCAAGCAAGTTTAGATAAAAGTCACCTAGTATAAATGAATGCTTGATTTTGATGTAATTTCATTAACTTCATTGATAAAATTATCTAAATTTGTGGGATGAGATCTATAGAATGCCATAATATTTATATTGTACTTTAGTAATGAAATTAACTAATATATTTGAAAGAAAATATTCTTCTTCAAATATGAAATTACTGGTGATTAAATTTTTTATATAAATAGCTACGCCGCCATAAGAAGTTCTTCTGTTACAGAAGTAAGAAGTATAACCTCGTAAATTAAAATGCTTATTTTCTTCTTTGGTTAGCCAGCTTTCTGAAAGAACTACTATATGGATATCACATTCATATGACTTAATTAAACCTTCTAATTCATATAATTTGTTTCGAAGACTTTGGGTATTTAAATAAATAATATTTATATTATTGTTATAACTTAATTTTATATTTTTCACCCATTTTTCTGTAGAATACTCTACATTGATCTTAGTTTGACAGTTTATTGTACTTATTTGTAAATTTACGGTAATTATTTTTTATTTTGATTACAAAAAATTTATACTAAGAGAATATATAATTAAATGATTTGATAATAGCAAAGTAAATAAAAGCTTTTAGTTTAAGGGAATACGTGCGGCTTGCGATAGTTATAATCGAGTTCTTAAATTTCAGTAAAATCAAATTAAGATAAGTAAAAAAAATAATTGTATAGTAATTATTTAAATTAATTAAATTATTTTGTATTGTAGCAAAAATGTTTAATTTTTTTATTTTTATAATAGTTTTAAGTTTAAGAGAATTTAATAATATAATGTAAAAGAAGAATATTGAAAATAATATATGTGATATAATATGAAGTGTTTTTGCAAATGTACAATCGTTCATTGAATAAAAATATGTTTTTTGGTTCGTAGTATAATTTTTTCTGGAGTGGTGAAAGATGTTGTTGAAAGAAAATTTCTTGGTTACTTATGTTGGGTATACTCAATTGTGATGGGAAAATATGGTGTTTCTTTTTCTTTTCCAAAATTTTATTTTTTGTCTCTTCCGATGTAAAATATACAATACATTGCGATTGTTTATTGAAATTAAAGGATGTTACTGGTGTAATTTTTAAGATATCATTTTCTGTGATGTCAGACTGAGTTTTCTCAGATATTTCCAACAAAGTATCCTTAACAGTTTTACTGTATGTTAAACCGGTGACAACATTATTATTTTTATTATTTATTTGAATAGATTTGTCCATTTTTGCCTCCAATATATTAAAATTTTCTTCTAATTTTTCGTAATTGAGCAGCTTAGTTTTCAAAATATTATTTTCTTCAATTAAATTTTTATGTGCATTAATTATATCCTCTATTTGATTTGAAATAAATTCTTGAGATTTTTGAATTTCAACCACAACATTACCCAAATTTTTAAGTAGGCTGTGACTAACTCCAATGAACAAATAGTTACTTCAAATGACGATAGTTGGCCTTGAGTTTGGAGGGTTTTGGAGTTTTTATTTCTCGAGGGAAGGAAAAAGCCTCGAAAAATACTAATCAGACCGCACACGTAGGTACTTAGCTATGTGGAACTCTAACCACCAAACCCTTTACCATAACTGATATTATTAACCGATTAATTGATTGTTCGCGTTAATTGGGACAACGTATGTTGGAATGTTTTAAAAAAAATATTTTCCGATAATTTTATTAAGCTATTAATCATACCTATGGATTAGTACCGTTTCCCAATTATTATGAGTGAATCTTAAGATTCATTATATAGGAAACAATTGGATAAAATGAAGTATTCTAGACCTGGTATGTAACATTGCCATATGGTCAACCTCCTGGTATGCAACATTATCAGTTACAGTGTCGTTGTCAGTAGTTTTCCCTGTCTTGATCCTACTAGAATTTTAATTTTTAGAGCAGTGAATTGTGTAGAGCTGACCATGGGTGAAGGAAGGTTGAGGGAGATAAATACCGACTCTTTGAAATGTTTGACCTTGTGATTTATTGATTGATATTGCATATGCAAGACTTACTGGCAATTGATGTCTAATAAATTCTTATAAAATAATTTTCATTCTATATCTGATATTTTGTTTTTATTTTATAAATAAAAGAGTTAATTTTATAAAGATTAACCTAAAACTTTAAGCAATTTTTATTTTTTTGCGGATTGCTAAAAATATTATTATTCTATACATTATTTTCAGGTACTTTAAACATGTCAAATGCATTTTCTTGACTTGACTATTCAGGTGTTGAAATTAAAAAAGATGTACCTACAAAATTTTTGCACAAAAAAATTCGGAACAAAACAGATCAATTTAGAACTATTTTAAGCAATCTGCTCAACAACGGTCAGAGCACCTTTGGGGCAACAAAGTTAAATTAACGGAAACTACTGAACACAACAATTTTTTTTACTCTAGATCGTTCTAGATCGTTCTTGAACAGTTTATTGAATAAACCTAATATTTTACTGAAATATTAACGATTTAGAGAATTAATATATTTTATTTTTTTATTAGGTTTAAATTTCAGTTTTATATTTGCCGACAGATGGATTTTTATGTAGATTCAGATTATTATATTTTTGTTCTTATAAAAAAAATAATTGTCATAAAATAATTGTTTTAAAAAAATGCAATCATTTTTAAAAGTATTTCAAATTACTTCGAAATAATTTTAAATTGAAAAATTAATACAACTAATGAAATTATATAGATATACCTCAGATTTGATATACGGTTTAATGGAAAATCAGATCAAAATCATCATTCATTATGAATTGTATCCATCACTACAACTTATCCTTGGTAGGTAAATACCAACCATATTTTATTTTTGAATTGATTTTACTTAGAAAACAACTATATACGCGAATAAAATAAAGAAAAAAATTTTTTTTATTAATATTTGCCTTCAATTTAAGCGTACTAAAACTAAAAAAATAAACTTTAGAATCGCAGCTTGATATAAGGTTTTCAAAGCAAGTGATGATTGTAAATACGGAAAAAGCAAATTAGCCGAAATTTTTACCAAGTCTCTTAATGAAATCATATCAAGAGTTCATAGAATTTTATGTTACTGTAACAAGTTTTATAAATATATGTATATTTTTAAAATTTTTAGGAGATTTTTGATTACATACTTTTTAATTTATTAAATTTAAAAAAAAATTCACTAATAAAAAATTACACACTTTATAAAAAGAAAATCGTAGATAACTCATCCGACTTTTTCTACGATAAAATTATATTTTGTCTGCTGACCTGTAAACGCTGCCTAAGCATAAATTGGCATATAAAAGTATTATATACATACATAAATCGAAATTGAACATTTTTTATATGCGAGAAGAGTAATTTGTAACTGAGTGATAGATAACTGATACTTGATAGGTTCAAATTTTGTTTTCTTCCATAAATAATGTTTGCATTTTATTTTCAATTAAACTAAGCCATATGATTATGTATGTAACAAATGCAAACCCTCTCTATATGACACATGCATGTACATACATTTACCTTAGTGAAAGAAAGAGAAATAATAAAAGAAAGAGATTAATAAAAGAAACCAAATTAAAAACATTAAAAAAAATATAGTAATAATGATGATTGAAAATAATTGAAATTGAAATATAATTGAATAATAATTGAAAATGATTGAAATATTGTATTGCACACATTTATTTTATATTCTTTTTTTGTTTTTGTTTTGCTTCTTTACGCCATAGAAATGTCTAGTGTGAATTTAATATATAGCCAAATTAAAGAATATAGTGAATTTAAAGAGAAACCAAATTTTAACTTTATCAAATATCCATATTCCATTATTAGTACACACAAATCTGTAAATTTAACCTTTGTTGAATGAAAAAAATATCTATTCTATAATCAATATTAACAAGAATATACACTCCCAGTTTACGTGAACCTAAGACAATTTTTAAGAAATACCAAACCAAGCAAAATATCATTAGTTAAAAGAGGTAAAATTTACTTTTACTTATCGTATACCAAATTTATTATGAGAGAGAAAAGGTACAAAACAGATGTTTGCCTTTTGCTTTATACTGTAAAAACATTTTGCGTTCTCATTATTCTTCTTTGGATTTGTTTGCATTCCCATTATTTGTATGAGGCAAGGTGGCAAAAAATGTTTGTTCTAATTTAGTTTGTTCCCTTATACGATGATTAATTCTGATCTTTTCTTATTTCAATATTTGCATTTTATACATTATTACTTTCTTATATACATATTAAGAATATTAAATTATAATTACATTACAATAATAGGTATAAAATATTATTAACATTTTTGTCAGTAATAATTTGGAGTTATAGACATTACTATTTTTTATTAATTATATTAAATTATAGTAAACCTAAATATTTATTATATTGGTACCTACACGATTATAAAATAATACTCAGGACAACATCTATTTACAAAACACAGAATTTAAAGAATATGATAATAAAAATCTTATGTTGTTAATAGTTGATATAATTTAGAAAATAATATTGCTAAATATTTCAACAAAATTTTTGTCGAACATTTTTTTTCAAATCAATATATTAATCAACAAATATTTTTAAAAATTATTAATTTTTTTTTATTTAATTTCAGCCAACTTTTTTTGTTAGTCTCTTTTGTTTACTATTTTTTCTTTTACTTGCACGTTAATTTCTTATTATCGTCTTCTTACAATTTTTAGCAAATTTGCATATGGATTTGCGTGAAAACAATAAATGAATGCATACATGAGTGCATATTCTCTTTATGGATATTCTTTGGTTGAATGGTTATTGAAATGGTTATTTTGTTGAATGGAAGCAAATTGAAACAAACATATAAATAAACTCCAAGGCAAGTTATTTAAGGCAAATATAATATAAATTTATTTAAAAAATAAAATTTTGTAGATTTTAATATATATATAATTTTGTTCCTAGTTTTTTTCAAAAATAAATAAGATATTTTAATAACTTTTTCAAAACTATTTACATTTAAAAAACAAATTTAATATAAATATAAATAAATATAATTTCAATCAGTATTCCCTTTGCTTGCATTGAGAAAACTTCAAAAGTTATTAAAAGAAATTATTTTTGTTCATACAACATACTATAGAAATATAATTGTAATTTACAACATTAAAATTAATTATTTGAATTCCAAATCTCAAAATTATTCGAAAAAGAAAAAGAATTTCAAATGAAATTAATGTGACTTTTTTGTAAAAAGACACAAATATGGCGAAAAGTCTTTAAATAAATAATAATTGTGATTTTGACAATTCACAAAAAAAAAGAAAATTTCTGAGAGTAATTACTACTTACCTCTACAAACTATTGATGATGACAGTGAAAGCACGTGTATGGAGGACACATGCGAAAATAATGTTGAAAACAATGATTCTAAGAAGATTGCTCCACCAAAAAATAAAACAAAAAATTTCAATAATTCATGAATTTATGAAAAAAATTGGTGTAAATGATTATTATGTCAGATCCATTTCAATTGGTATAAAACTGTACTGCAACACAAATGAATCTTACACAAAAGCACTTGACGAACTAAAAATAAACAATCCAGAGTGTTTTACATGTGAATAAAAAAGCACTAAGCCTCTAAAATTTGTATTATCTGGATTGGACAACTACAATTGCACTGATTTGAAGAATAACGTATTGGAAAAAGATTTAAAATGTTTGGATATCAAAGCAATAAATAAAAACACTAATTTATATAATGATTTACAACTATATATTGTATATTTAGAAAAAAATTCAATTAAGTTAAACGAATTACGTAATAAGTTTACTTATATATTCAACACTAAGGTTAGATGGGAACGTAAATCCACCAATTAAAAAATCACACAATGTTACAATTGCCAGATGTTTGGCCACGGATCACGTAACTGCAGCGTAAATACAAAATGTGCTTTCTGTGCCGACAGTCATTCAACTACTGATTGTACAAACAAAGAAATTAAAAAATGTGCTAATTGTCACGGTGAACATCATTCCACTGATAGTATTTGTGATAATAAGAAAACATATATCTCTCTATTGGGTCGCAACAATAAAGTAAGACAAAATATCTCAGTGTCAAACAACAACAACAACAATGCAACTATGAGTAAAAGTAATTACAATGTACTTTTTCCAAACACTCTTTACTACAAGACAAACAGCAATAGCAACAGCAATAGTAACAACAACAACAACAACAATTTTAGAAGCCCATATTCACTACCTTACAATGTTGTATGTAGATCAAACTTTATTTGGGAGTACAAAAGCATTAATAATGCCACAAGTATAAGCTGTCATAACAATAAAATTCCACCAGGTAGTATTAGTAGTAATAGTGGTAATAATATAAGAAATAATTCAGATCTTTTTTCTGTTGAAGAAATATTAAATTTAACGAATGAATTATTAAATAAATTAAGTAATTGCTCAAATAAGGCTGAGGCTTTTTGGTTATAACTGAACTTTCGGTTAAATACTTATATTCAAAATGAATGTTAGTAATAAAATAAATATTTTAACATGGAATGCTAGATCTATTCCGAACAAAAACCATGAATTGTTCAATTTTATGTTACAAAATGGTATTCATGTTGGCTTGATATGTGAAACATGGCTTAACAATAATATTATTCTAAAAATTTCGAACTTTAACATACATAGGAAACACAACAAGTGGTGGGGGTGTAGCAATAATTATTAGAAAAGATATTAAGCATAAACTAATTGAACCTTTAAGGTTGGATTTAGTAGACAATATTGGTGTAGAAGTAACATTAAATGACAACAAGAAAATTAAATTTTTTTCTGTCTATTTTTCCGGCACTAAAAATTACATAAGTAGTCTGAACGTAAGAAATCTAAATAAAAATGACTTCAAAAAAGATCTACTAAAAATTTCAAGTACTACAGGTGACTTCATTATAGGAGGCGATATAAATTGCAGGCTCAGAATGTGGAGATGTGCTCGGGCTAATAGTTGGGGAAATATTTTATATCAGTTATTACTAAGTGATAGGTTCACATTATTCTATCCTTTTGACTATACCTATATTCCTTATAATAGTAATTCACTACCCTCTACACTAGATATATTTTTAACTAACATACCAGAATATTGCTCCCAACCTATTACAATTAATGATCTGTCATCTGACCACTTGCCGGTTACTTTAAACGTTAGCAAAAAAACTTCATCACATGATCGTACTTTTTTGGATTTTAACAATGCTAATTGGTATCTGTATTAGAAGCTTCTGAAAAGGGAATTAAATACCAATAATAATGATTCTGTTGACTATTGTTACCAAATAAACAATATGATATCTAATTTAAACAACAAAATTAAAAGAGCAACTGAATTGGCTGCACCCATGAAAATAGTCAAGCAATACACCGAAAAATTACCTGACTATATAATAAATATAATCAGGCTTAGAAACACTGTTAGGAGAAAGTGGATGCGTAATCGTAATGTAATTTTTTATGCTCAATTACAACACTTTAACAATTTTTTAAAACATAAAATGAGTGAGTATCGGAATATGAAATGGTCTAATACCCTTAAGCACTTGAAAAAATCGTCAAAACCTTTTTGGAAAATTTCAAAAGTTTTAAAAAATAAAAATAAATTTATAGGTACTCTAAAGGATGACAATAACATAATTTACACGAATTTTGATAAAGCAAATGCATTAGCTAAAAATTTTTATAACAAACACGCCGTGAACAACAACATAAGTGACCATGATACAAATCTTATGGTGGAGGAATCTGTAAGCAAAATTGATCAAGCTGAAATAGAATCTTTTGAACAAATTGAACTGAAATCTGTCAATGAAATATTTGCCCAATTAAAAACTAAAAAATCTGCAGGTTCAGATCACATATATAATCTGTGTATCAAAAAATTACCACTAAACGCGAAAAGATATCTAATTTTGATTTACAATTCTTGCTTAAAACTAGGTTATTTCCTGAATATATGGAAAGAAGCTCATATTATTCCAATTCTTAAGCCTGGAAAACCGATGGATGAGTTAAGTAGTTTTCGGCCTATCAGCTTACTATGCAGTTTTTCAAAAATATTTGAAAAACTCATAAAAATCAGACTGAAAAAGTTTATTTCAGCTTAAAGAATTATTCCAATTTATTTTACGACAAAAAGGAAAGCCTCTCTTTTACCTTCTATACCATTAAAACTGCAAATTGACGAAATTAACTGGGCCGATACTATTAAATACCTAGGCGTTACCTTAGATAAAAGGCTAACCTTTCAAAAGCAAACTTCTATCACTATTGATAAATTAACAAATGTACTCGCATGTTGTATCCCCTTATTAACAGAAAATCAATCTTATCCACAGGAAACAAATTGATACTTATTAAGGTAATTTTTCAACCAATAATGTTATATGCGGTACCAGTCTGGGGAGATTGTGCAGCTAGTCATATTAAGAAATTGCAAATTGCGCAAAATAAACTCTTGAAACTTGTATTCAATCTTCAAAGATGGTATTCAACCAAAAAGTTGCATGATAAAGCCAGCATGAATACAATTTAGTTAAACAAAAAATAAGTTATTTAACTGTAAAGTTCCACTCGGAACTGTTCATGTCAGAAAATCCTCTGATCAGAAATTTAAATGAAGTTAAAAAAATTAGGCTAGTTTAGTTCGTAGGTAGGTTTTACTGTTTAAGTTAGTGTTAAGTTTTAGAAAACAAAAATTCAAAAAGGTTTTTCATCTCCAATTTTCCTTTAAATTTATACTAGTAAACTCGAAAATTTCTAAATAAAAATAAAAATAAATAATAATGTAAAAATAAAAATTTTTCAAATATACTTTTATCAAAACCAAACTAGCCCCCTAAAAAGTAGAAAATAAAACTAGTGGTGGATATTGAGCATCTAGAACTACTATAAGATAAAACGCAAAAGTATATAATGAATCTTGCTGGAATATTATTAATGGAAATTTGGAATATCTGCGGCTTGAAAAACATAACGAATATTAAAAGAACATCACAAAGCATGGTTCTTTAAACGTTCGTGTTTTTTTTAAGCCATAAATATAAAAGTATATAATATTCCAAATTTCCATTAACAATATTCCAGCAAGATTCATTATATACTTTTACGTTTTATCTTATAGTAGTTCTAGATGCTCAATATCCACCACTAGTTTTATTTTCTACTTTTTAGGGGGCTAGTTTGGTTTTGATAAAAGTATATTTGAAAAATTTTTATTTTTACATTATTATTTATTTTATACTTTTTAGTTTTGAATGAAACCTAAGGTATTATAATTACAATTTCCAAATATTTAATCTTGATGCACAGTTTTTTGATTTTTTTTGATAAACAGTGAATTTTTTTTTTGTATATTATATGTACATATATTTATTTATAATAGCCGTTTTACTTTCTAACTTAAATTATACACAAAATTACAAAAAAAAACGATTCACATTAACTTACATCAACTTATCAACCCATTACGCTTACTGTAAATTATTAATTTACTCTTATATTAGTTTTGTGTTTTTTATATTATATTAAAGGTTAGAATTTCTATATTGAATTAAATTTTGTGTTCTATATTTAACAATAATGTCGGAAAAGGTTAGGAAAAACCGACTTTAATTTTACTTATTTGATAAAATCTTAAAAACTACTTAAACTAACTTACAACTAATTAACCTACAAATTTTGCTGATTCAGTAATTAGTTGCTGTTGTATCTTGGCAATTTTCTAAGTCGTTCCATTTCTCTAAGAGCATCTTCATTATAAATATGTCCCTCAATCAATCCATTAGGTGCGATTTCATCAATTTCAATACTATCTAATGATGTACATCGACTTAGAGCAACAAATTTTTGTCCAGGGGCAAAATGTTTTGGCCCTAAATTGACTACTGCTGACTCAATTGTACAGCCTTGAAGTTTATGCACTGTTACTGCATAACATGCTACGAATGGAAGCATACGTCTTTCAATAGGTCCATAACCATATTTGGAGTCAAAAAATAAATCAATTGGTCTAATGATATGCTTTTCAATATTATTGTCAAACTCGATTTCGACACTCGGAATGTCTTGAACATAAATTTGACCTCGCCTCATTCCAGGCCATATAATGTCAATTACTTTGACCATACTACCATTAACTAAACCTCGCGATATATCATAATTTCTTCTAAGCATTACACGTAAACCTACACTGAAAAAAAAATTGTTCGTAATATCAATGAACAGCGATTATTAACATATTTTTTGTTGGCTCAATTAATTATTCATTAATATTACGAAAATATAACATCTCTTATTTTTTTTCTTAATAAACTGTTTATTGATTCAACGAATTAGGATATATAATACAATAATTGAACAACTAATTCATTAATAATGCGAACACTTTCATTAAAATTAGATTAATAACAGTGTTCGTTGTTTTAACAAATTCGTTTGTTAAAATCAATAATTTTCTCTTTGATTAGCAATGCCTTCATTAATATGTATGTATACTTTTATATTTGTTACTTGCATAATATCAACCAAATATAAAATGTTTCGTTATGTGAACGAATTCATACTTTAAAATTCGGAATTTTTTCTTTATTTCAACGAACTAGTTTATTAAAACTAACAATTTTTTTGTTTACTTAATGACACGACGCGTGTTATTTGTAATTTATGTACTCGTATTTTAACAGAATTTTTCAGTGTAAAAAAGAATTTATAATTGTAAAATCTTATAAATTAGCGTAATTTGAAATTCTTTATTTTCTTTCCGGTCAATTCCAATATAGTCTTAAATATACATAAGGAAGGAAAATTACAAAGAACTATATAAAAATTAATACAAAAAAACTTACAATAATTAGATGGTTCTATCATACACAAAACTTAAATCAAATTCCAAAATAAAATATAACAAATTAAAATTAAATATAAATGTGCAAAAAAGAGAATAGTTAGTGACATTTTTTATTTAAAAAATAGTGCTAAACGCCACATAAAAAAAATTATTTACAATAATTAAGAAGTAAAAAATTTATTGTGAGATATAAACGAAAAATCCAAAATAAATATAACAAGTAAAGAAAATAATAATTAAGTAAAATGTTATAAACTACTTAAGAATATAATTTAAAAAATGAAAAAACATATTTAATCATTTCATATTTAAAACTAATGAAAATTTAAAACTAAGACTAAGAGATACAAAAGAAAATAAGTTATCAACAAAAATTTATTATAAAATAAAAATTGTTTAAAAAAATAAAATCCAAATAATTAAAATAAAAATACACAAAAAGTAAAAAACATTGTATTTTTATTTAAAGAAGTGATAAGTGGCGGAGAGTGGGAAGTAAGAGGAGAGTTCAGAAAGCGGGGACAACGATCAAATAAAGGATAGAAGTGGAAGACGTGGGAACCGACAAAATGAAATTTGCAATGAAATATTTTATTATTTCAACAAACATGTTTATTGAAACAAAAATCTATGTTATTAAATTAATAAACAAATTTATTAAATCAATGAAATGTTTTATTATTTCAACAAACATGTTTATTGAAACAAAAACCTATGTTATTAAATTAATAAACAAATTTATTAAATCAATGAAATGTTTTATTATTTCAACAAACATGTTTATTGAAACAAAAATCTATGTTATTAAATTAATAAACAAATTTATTAAATCAATGAAATGTTTTATTATTTCAACAAACATGTTTATTAAAACAAAAATTTATTTTAATAAACACATTTAATAATTGTTCATTGTATTAACGACGAGGTTATTAAATTAATAAATAGCTATTCATTGGCTCAATGAACAAGTTCATCGGACAAATATTAATAAATTTTTAATTGTCTCAACGAATTTTTTTATTGTAGTTACGTACCTTTTTGGTTCAGTGTATATATAATGTAATTTCTTTTGGGACTCCACCAGTTTTATTAATTTGTTGAGGTATACTTTTTAGAAATGGGTATTTAATATTTCGTTCATCCTGTTCTACTAATCGATCTTGTGCTACTACGACATATTTTGTGATAGTTGAATCAACTAATTTCATAACTGATTCATTATATTTTTGCACTAATGCATTTGTGGGTAAAATTCGTAGAGTTCCTACATTTGTAAGTGCATTTTTTTCTTTGTATTTTGACTGTTTCTCAACTAATAACCGATATTGCTCTACAGTAAGACGTCCTTCACGTAAATTATTTAATAAGTCAACAAACGTCCTATCTCCTCTTTGTCGTACAATTTCAGTTAACTCACAGAAACTGAATTGTTTGAATAAATGAACAGAACCCACAAGATCATCAGACTGTTGGAAAATTGGACAACCAACGACAGGTGGAAGTTGCATAAGATCACCAAACAATAATACATTCAGACCCCCAAATAATAGTTCATTATTTTTTATTTCTTGTAATCTATAATTAATATGGACCAACATTTCATAAGGAATCATAGATATTTCATCAATAATCATGAAACGAACATTTACCCATTGCCGTCGTAATGTTTCAAGATATATGCCAGTAAGTTTGTGATAATCAGGCATTTTGTGAGTTTTTTGAATTGGAAGTTTTAGTAAAGAATGCAATGTTAAGCCATTAACAAGCAATGCAGAAACACCAGTTGGAGCAGCAATTTTATCGAAAATTCCCTCAGTGTCAATAATTCTATACCCACGTTGAATTTGTTCAGTTAATAATTTTAATGTAAAAGTTTTACCAGTGCCAGCACTTCCTGTAATGAAAAGAAGTATTGGCACAGGACTTTCATTATTAACATCACGCAAAATTTGTCGTTTAATATAGGCAATAAGCGACTGTTGCTGGACATTAAGTCGTTGAACATTCATATCATAAACCTGATCAGACATTTGTACTGGAGGATTATTTTCAGGAAGCTCTGCAAGCAAATCTTGATCAATTACATTAAGATCTTCGTTACTAATTGTCTGTATATGTTCAAGAGCAGCATCTAATTCTTCAGAATAATTTCGAAAAGATCTTAAGATTGAAGACGAGTTTCTAATTCTATTTTTCTAGCGTCAAATGCAGATCTAACAGATTCGTAATTTGAAATAAGTTCTGATTCTTGTCTAAAAGGTATATGGCATACTAATTGGTGATATAAATGAGAATTAAGATCAGTACGTACAGAAAATTTAGGAGTTCTTACTATCGCTGCTCTATTACGTTTACGCATTCTACTTCTTCGTTGACCTTTTAGAATAATAATGTTTGAACAAGTTTCTTGTTCGTCTCTATTTAATTCATACGCGTCATCATCCCCTTCATCGTGATCATCGTTTTGAATATTTCGAGCATACATAGGTTCATACCACATAGCAAATTCAAATAACGTCATATTCTCTAATTCATCAGGCCGGTTTTGATATCTATCAAAAATTGTCTGGCAATATTCATTATCATGATCAGTATTATTAGAAAATTGGATTACATTATATCGTTTTTCGGGCACACGAGTGTTGAGAAAAACACTTTTACGGGAGCTTTGTTTAAATTTAAGATGACATAAGCGTAATGCACACTCACATGCTGAAACTTGTCTTCTATTGAGCATTTCCATACAAATTTTGAAAATTTTTCGTAATGGGTCTGTCTCTTCTCTGCGAATAGTCGATATAGCATCGCGAAGAGTTCTGTCAAGCGTTAAAGGTTCCCCTTTTGATACGTATTTCGCAATATAATACGCTATGGCAAGAGTTTCCCCACAAGGTTGGATATCCATATTTCCATTCCAAAGTCGAAGCAAA
This sequence comes from Argyra leucocephala, assembly GCA_963942445.1. NCBI lineage: Eukaryota > Metazoa > Arthropoda > Insecta > Diptera > Dolichopodidae > Argyra > Argyra leucocephala. The sequence continues at coordinate 9,340,572 of OZ012682.1, forward strand.
ACTGGATGATAATTGTTAATCCATTCCTCACCTGGTCGTCTTTCCAATAAACATATTCTGCCACCATTATTCATTAATTCATTGGAATTAGGGTCAATATTTTTTGTTATGTCAGTCAATGGTCGAGGAAAGCCAAATCTACAGTATTCAGTATGTTTATAACAAGAATGGGTATGTCGATGTGTTTGGCAATCTTTAACTAAGGTATGAAAATATTCATCTACATGTGAATCAGGCAATCGACAAGAAATAATTGAATCTAGTAATGTTATAGTTTCAGGATTTGATAATGATGGAAAATTTTGCACCCAAATAACCATGTGGAGATGAGGAGAACCTCTGTTTTGAAACTCTATACGCCACCAGAAATCATTAACCTCACCACCAAATAAAGTTTCATCATTAGAAATAATTTGCATTAAAGCTTGAACTCTGTTTTCAAAATGTCTCATTACAACAACAGGGTACTTTTCAATCATTACTTCAGTCTCGTCCATTGAAAGAGTTTCAGGAAGTATATTTGGTCGTCCATCAGCTAAAAGTAATGCTTTTCTCAAATCATGCCATTTTAAATCGTTGGGGCTAAATGTTAAAAAGAAAGTTGGAGAACCTAACTGCTTAATCATAGCAATAATTTCCTTACCACAGTCTGCAAAGTATGCTCCTGAACCCCGGAGATTTTTAACATATAAATGTAAGTCATCTACAACATGCCCATTTTGCCGTACTTTTTTCCCACAAACGTTAATATTGGATTTGGTTCTACAATATTCATACATAGCTAAAGAGTACATTAAGTATTCTGGTGTTTGAAAACGTGTGTTATATTCACTAGACGGTTTTCTTGAAAACCATTAATTCCATATGGGAATAAATTAAACCACGCCAGTTCTTCTGATTTCAATTCATGAGAAGCATTAACAATTGAATCCGTTTTACGTCTAATTTGATTCAAATTTATTTCATTCTGTTGATTTGGGACTTGTACAATATCTGAAACACTTGGATGGTTTTGTTCTGCACGAAGCATAATACTATGATTAATTTGAACATATTTAGGTTGAGATGGTGTTGTATGTTGATTTTGACGAGAATTCGAATTATTAATAATAATTGGATTAGAATATTGAGGAGAATTATATATAATTTCTATATTTAGTGCATCTATAGTGAATTGAGTGTTTTTATTTCTACCGCCAATACTTAATTTTAATAATCGAAGTAACTCTGTTTGGGATTCTGTTTCAACCACACAAGCTTTTCCAGTATGAAAATTCGAACGACTTGAAGTACCGCCTGAGCCACATGAATGTGAATCAAATAAATAATATTTTGTTATATTATTAGTCAAAATGTTTCCTATCAACCGTGAATAACCATTACAAATAACAATACCAAAATTATGTTCAGTAAAAAAACTTAAAATTACGGTTTCGAGAGACAGGCTATTTGATTTACCAACAACAGTACCAAAAAATTCAGGGTCACTTGAAAAATTAAAATTTACTCGTCTATTAAATATTTCTGTACTACGAGGTAGTTCATTCACATATAAATGGCGAGGATTTTCGCGTACAATTTGTTCATATTGTTATATTCAATTCTTAATATAACTCTGTTCACTGACCCTTTATTTATTTCATAAGTATTATTCTGTTTCGTAACATAACAGAATTTAGTAAACAGGAAATGCGTGTGAGACATTTATGAATTAAGTAAACAAGTATCAAATATCGAACTTGAATGACTTAGTTCATAAATGTAATTAATAAATGTAATAAATGAATGTCAGCATAAATACGTTGCTCAATCATAATAAGCAACGTAATAATTAGTTATTAAGTTTTTGTAATTAAAAAGAAAATAGAAATAAAGCTTTAGTTTAAGAACAACTCAAAACCAAAGAGGTTTTATTTACAATTATATAAATTATTACCTTCCAGAAGTATTTGGTCAATAGTAGCTGAAGTCCAGTTGTTAATTGGTAATAATTCAAATTTTACAAGAGCTGCTGCAGTCATTGCAGTACATTGTTGCCCTGCATATTTCCGAAACATTGGATTAGCCTGATGAAAATTAGCGCGAAGAACACGAGTCTAATTGTTTTTCACTTTCCATTCACTTTCAACACTAGGAAGGGAAACGATTTGTGGGACACGACATATACTTTGAATGTTAATGTCATCGGGCATTTGAATTGTTACGTCCCTGTAAAGTGGATTATTAGTAACAAGCCAGCGAAGAGCAGTTTCAAGCCTAGAAAAGTCGATATCTAATTGTCGAACAGCATTAACATTTTCTAAAACTTCAGTTATTACTACTAAGCCACATTCGTCAATAGGTCGTGGTAATAATTGTTCAGGTATTTCCTGGACGTCTTGAGCAAAATGAATAGCTTGCCCTTTAAGTGCTTTTTGTCCAAATCGACCGTCAAGTTTTATAATTTTAAGATATAAATTTATTCGGGAAATTAGTCGCCGTTCAACAGAAGTAAGCAATGAAATTTCGTTTGGTATTAGACCGGGATCGAGTGCATTCCAGTAGGCTCGAGAAGGGTGAGACTCTTTTCGATTATTAGTCAAATGAGTTTTACAACACGATTACATAATTTTAAAGAAATATTTTGTAACTCGGGCGGTAAGTAATTAGGAGCATAACGACTTAAATTAATTTCTAATAACGAAACAACTTGACGTGAATATAAAAGTTTTTTCCATACCATACAAGGAGAATCAGCAAAAGCATTTATCCGTTTATCAAAACTTTTAATGAAACGATCATGTTTTTGAATATCACTTTCGTTTTGACGTCTTTCTATATGAGATGTGCGATCAGTTTCTCGTCTTTTGTTACACTGATCTTCCGATTCATTTAAAATTCTTTGTTGCTGTGAAACACTCGTAGCTTCTAAGCGATTTTTACGTTGCTCTCCTGTTTCATTTAAAATTCTTTGTTGTTTTGAAACTCTAATAGCTGCTAACCAATTTGAACGTTGCTCTTCCGTTTCATTTAAAAGTCTTTGTTTTTGTGAAACACTAATAGCTTCTAAGCGACTTGAACGTTGCTCTTCCGTTTCATATAAAATTCTTTGCTTTTGTGAAACACTCATAGCTTCTAAGCGATTTTTACGTTGCTCTTTTGTTTCATTCGAAATTTTGTGTTGTCGTGAAATTCTACGAGCTTTTAAGCGATTTGAACGTTGTTCTTCTGTTTCATTCAAAAGTTTTTGTTGTCGTGAAATTCTACGAGCTTTTAAGCGATTTGAACGTTGCTCTTCTGTTTCATTCAAAAGTTTTTGCTATTGTGGAATTCTAACAGCACGTAGTCGATTTTTTTTTTGCTCTAAACTTTCAGTTGATCGTGTTTTCCGTTGAATGCTATTTTCTTGTTCAACAATTTCTGCGTCTCGTTTACCGTGCTGCCTTTTTCGATTTTTCTCTCCTAACATGTTGATTTTTGCAATTTTCTAACACTTTTATTTTACTAATATTAATTATTTTATTTTTATATATTTGTAATAAAAAAATAAATTGAAAAACTTACCGAAAAACTAACCTGCTTATTTAAAAAAAAACTACTACTTAAAACAATTTATTGTAAATTATAAATAAGATATTGGAATAAATAAATAATTATTAATATTTATTTAATACAATACAACAAATTTAGGAAGAGTTTTTACAAAAACTTATTTTTCCGCACTTATTTTTTCCGCACCAAAGATATTATAAAAAAAAATAAGTATTTAATTTGTGAGAGAGAGATAAAAATTCAAAACACAAAGTGAAAAAAAATTACCGAACGACCTAAACCTAAACGCATAATATTACTTATAATTATTGTTAATAATTAGTTCATTGATTATTAATATGCACAATTTAATTTTTAAGAAATTGAAAAGGCATCAATCATAAAAAAACCGCTTGGTATTCTTTTAACTACCTGTTTCAATACCTGAAAAAATTTGTGGATTGAAAATATGAGAACTATAATTTGTTTAAAATAACTAAATAATTTTACATCCCATATAAGGCAATAAAAGAAAATAATATGATATTTAAGAAATAACATATGTTTCTAAAACCAATATTATGTTATGTAAATATTGTATATTATGTACCTGGAAGAAATCATTCATTCAAAATTACATTATTCTCATACCCTAATAAATTTATTACGCTTATTTTAAAAAAAATTCGTACACAAAATTTCAGACGACCATAAACATGAAAAAATTTTATTGGGCCAAATAAAGAAACAAAAATCTTCCGTGGGTTATTTAAAATTACATTGCAAAAATTAATTTGTTTTTTAAATGATTTATATCGCACTCTTTCTTTCCAAAACTTATTACATAAGAAAAATATTTGCAATAGTTCTTTGCTTTTTTAACTAATGGTTTTTTTTTTGTAAATGAAGTAGTCAAAATATCTTTGCTTCCAAACTCCAGTGCATTTTCTAATTAACGGATATTCTTTGGTAACATGTAGAATGCTCCGTAATACACGATTTTAAATTTCTGCTATCACTTTTCAATGAACGTGTGTAAAAAGAATGAATAAGCACCATAAAAATAAAACAAAACCATACTCGCATACTCGTATTATTTTATAAGCGGATATTTTAATTATTTGTTTTTATTGAATCGTACGTTTTCAAGCTCAAAAATTGAGTTGATTTCATGTACACAAAATCAAATCAAGTGAAATGCCAAATGTTTACAATTAATTTTTTAACAATCATCACAATCAATGATTTGACATATTTATTATTTATAATAAATATTGCTGTTAGAAGCTAGGAGTTGTACGGTAGCAACCCCAACCAGTTCAAATATTTGACATCGGTAAAAGTCGAATCTCTTTATTTGTAAGAGAGTATCTAAGTGTAAATTTTTCATGCCTGTAACACAATTGGTTTTCAAATATGCCTGAGACGTGCTAGGAGTTGTTCGGCAGCAACCCAAACCTGTCCACATTTTCGATATCGGTAACAGTCGTATTTTTTTATTTGTGAAAAAGTATCTAAGTGTAAATTTTCATACTTGTAATACAATTGGTTTTCAAATATGCTGAGACGTGCTAACTGCTAAGAATTGCTCGGCAGCAACCCGAACCAGTCCACATTTTCGAAATCGGTATTAGTCGTATTTTTTTATTTGTGAAAAAGTATCTAAGTGTAAATTTTCATGCCTGTATTACAATTGGTTTTCAAATATGCCTGAGACGTGCTAGGAGTTGTTCGGCAGCAACCCAAACCAGTCCACATTTTCTAAATTGGTAACTGTCGTATTTCTTTATTTCTGAAATAGTATCTAAGTGTAAATTTTCATGTCTGTATTACAATTGGTTTTCAAATATGCCTGAGACGTACTATGAGTTGTTCGGCAGCAACCCGAACCAGTCCACATTTTCGAAATCGGTATTAGTCGTTTTTTTTATTTGTGAAAAAGTATCTAAATGTAAATTTTCATGCCTGTATTACAATTGGTTTTCAAATATGCCTGAGACGTGCCAGGAGTTGTTCGGTAGCAACCCAAAGCAGTCCACATTTTCGAAATCGGTAACAGTCGAATTTCTTTATTTATGAAAAAGAGTCTAAGTGTAAATTTTCATACTTGTAATACAATTGGTTTTCAAATATGCTGAGACGTGCTAACTGCTAAGAGTTGCTCGGCAGCAACCCGAACCAGTCCACATTTTCGAAATCGGTATTAGTCGTATTTTTTTATTTGTGAAAAAGTATCTAAGTGTAAATTTTCATGCCTGTATTACAATTGGTTTTCAAATATGCCTGAGACGTGCTAGGAGTTGTTCGGCAGCAACCCAAACCAGTCCACATTTTCTAAATTGGTAACTGTCGTATTTCTTTATTTCTGAAATAGTATCTAAGTGTAAATTTTCATGTCTGTATTACAATTGGTTTTCAAATATGCCTGAGACGTACTATGAGTTGTTCGGCAGCAACCCGAACCAGTCCACATTTTCGAAATCGGTATTAGTCGTTTTTTTTATTTGTGAAAAAGTATCTAAATGTAAATTTTCATGCCTGTATTACAATTGGTTTTCAAATATGCCTGAGACGTGCCAGGAGTTGTTCGGTAGCAACCCAAAGCAGTCCACATTTTCGAAATCGGTAACAGTCGAATTTCTTTATTTATGAAAAAGAGTCTAAGTGTAAATTTTCATACTTGTAATACAATTGGTTTTCAAATATGCTGAGACGTGCTAACTGCTAAGAGTTGCTCGGCAGCAACCCGAAACAGTCCACATTTTCGAAATCGGTAACAGTCGTATTTATTTATTTGTGAAAAAGAATCTAAGTGTAAGTTTTCATGCCTGTATTACGATTGGTTTTCAAATATGCCTGAGACGTGCTAGGAGTTGTTCGGCAGCAACCCGAACCAGTCCACATTTTCGAAATCGGTAACAGTCGAATTTCTTTATTTATGAAAAAGAGTCTAAGTGTAAATTTTCATGCTTGTAATACAATTGGTTTTCAAATATGCTGAGACGTGCTAATTGCTAAGAGTTGTTCGGCAGCAACCTGAACCAGTCCACATTTTCGAAATCGGTATTAGTCGTATTTTTTTATTTGTGAAAAAGTATCTAAGTGTAAATTTTCATGCCTGTATTACAATTGGTTTTAAAATATGCCTGAGACGTGCTAGGAGTTGTTCGGTAGCAACCCAAACCAATCCACATTTTCGAAATCGGTAACAGTCGAATTTCTTTATTTATGAAAAAGAGTCTAAGTGTAAATTTTCATACTTGTAATACAATTGGTTTTCAAATATGCTGAGACGTGCTAACTGCTAAGAGTTGCTCGGCAGCAACCCGAAACAGTCCACATTTTCGAAATCGGTAACAGTCGTATTTATTTATTTGTAAAAAGAATCTAAGTGTAAGTTTTCATGCCTGTATTACGATTGGTTTTCAAATATGCCTGAGACGTGCTAGGAGTTGTTCGGCAGCAACCCGAACCAGTCCCCTTTTTTGAAATCGGTAACAGTCGAATTTCTTTATTTATGAAAAAGAGTCTAAGTGTAAATTTTCATGCTTGTAATACAATTGGTTTTCAAATATGCTGAGACGTGCTAACTGCTAAGAGTTGTTCGGCAGCAACCCGAACCAGTCCACATTTTCGAAATCGGTATTAGTCGTATTTTTTTATTTGTGAAAAAGTATCTAAGTGTAAATTTTCATACTTGTAATACAATTGGTTTTCAAATATGCTGAGACGTGCTAACTGCTAAGAGTTGCTCGGCAGCAACTCGAACCAGTCCACATTTTCGAAATCGGTAACAGTCGAATTTCTTTATTTATGAAAAAGAGTCTAAGTGTAAATTTTCATACTTGTAATACAATTGGTTTTCAAATATGCTGAGACGTGCTAACTGCTAAGAGTTGCTCGGCAGCAACCCGAACCAGTCCACATTTTCGAAATCGGTAACAGTCGTATTTCTTTATTTATGAAAAAGTATCTAAGTGTAAATTTTCATACTTGTAATACAATTGGTTTTCAAATATGCTGAGACGTGCTAACTGCTAAGAGTTGCTCGGCAGCAACTCGAACCAGTCCACATTTTCGAAATCGGTAACAGTCGTATTTCTTTATTTATGAAAAAGTATCTAAGTGTAAATTTTCATGCTTGTAATACAATTGGTTTTCAAAAATGCTGATACGTGCTAACTGCTAAGAGTTGTTCGGCAGCAACCCAAACCAGTCCACATTTTCGAAATCGGTAACAGTCGTATTTCTTTATTTGTGAAAGAGTGTCTAAGTAAAAATTCTCTTGCGTACTAGGAGTTGTACGGCAGCAACCCGAACCTGTCATTTGATAGCTTTGTAAAGTACCGTGTCCGGTTGCTTTTTTCATCATGAGTAAGTGTGCAAAATTTCAGAACTCTATCTTTAAATTTTTTAAACAAAATTATTCTTTTTCTATTTGCGTTTGGTTTTAATGTTAACAAAAAAAATGCCAACTTACCTACCAAACATATATACAAATACACATATATATAGACACTGGCAAGTTAATATAAAAGTATATAAAAATACAAATCAACTGTAGTAAAGATAATTATATATCATCTGTATCTAAGTAAATAGTTTTAAAAGAATTGATTGTACAATTTATGGAGCATAATAAATAAAATAATTTAAATGAAATGAAAAGCTTATTTTTTTGTTTATTTAAATAAAAACAGGTACCTATTTATAACTTTTTTTTTTATTATTTACTTTTTAGTCATAAATTAAAATATGTTTCTTTTTTATTAAAATTAAATATTATAATATCTGTGAAATAAATTTGGACAATAACATTTAAACATAGCTTCGATATACATAACATTTCATCAATATACTAATAAGATTTCCTAACCAAAATACAGTACAAATTATATTATATTTATTTATGTACCTACATTTTAGCTGTTTTAGTATACATATATAGGCAGGATAAATGCTAATTGGCATAATTTATATATATGCACCCATCTACATATGATACATGATAGTGTCAAAACTGTGAACTGTGAATACTTTACATAAATGGTTAAGTAATAAGTATAGCTATATAATTTGTAATCTTAGATTTATTTCAAACTCTTAGATTTATCAAAATCTTAGATTTATTTCAAACTGATCGGTTTCGTATTTTGTCGAAATAATTTGGAAGAGAATATTAATAAAAATTACTTTTTTTTATTAAAAAAATATTGTTTTTTGTTATTAATTATATTATATTATAAAAATTAATATTATAATACATAACAATAAAAAAAAAATTTGAATTAATAGAGAATCGAACTCACAAAAATTTATATTAATAATATTATCCTACTAATTAATTTTTTTCCTACTAAAAGTGCAAAAAACCAAATGCGATAAATAAAAAACAAACAAATAGAATTTGACTAAAATCAACAAAAATTTTTGATACTAGATGATGCTTTAACCAACCCAGCTAAAATTTTATAAAAATTGTTTACCCAAAATATACCAATACAATAAAAATTGATTTTAATCGCCACGACCTGCATCATCACTGATTAATTGAAGGAAAAAAAACGAAGCACATGAGGACACCGAAAAGTGGGCCTTCAAAATGGTGATCTTGTGTATTACAACATAGATAAAATAAAAATTGATTTTGATCGGCGCAGCCTGCATGATCGCCGATCGATTGAATAAAAAAGGTTGATTATGCATTAATATTATGCATATATTTTTTCGTAGAATGGTGGGATATTATGTAATTAATTACTAATTAACATTTACTACGTATAAATAATAGTTTGAATACTTGACTTGAATTTTTCTTGTAATTTCAAGCTGTGTATTCGATTGACCAGAACTTGAGTGGCTCTCAGAATAAAAATAGCTTGAGTTTGACAATGTATTTTTGGTGACATAAATTTTGATGCCTAAAATTTGTAAAACTTTATATAAATTTAAAAATTAAACAAGACAATAAAAAAAATTTTAATTTTTTTATTCCTTTAAATATTCTATTTTTTAAATTAACTCTAAATATTAACAAAACTTCGTAAATTTTTGACATTAAATGCCAACTCAATCTCTCAAGCTCTCAAGCTGCGTATTCGATTGAAATTTTCAGGTCAAGTAGGTAAATTTTTGTGATTTACTTGAGTGAATCTGATTTAAAGAAACTACCGTGTACATGATGTTGAAGCTTTCTTGAACTATCATAGATACGAGGTTGTAACAGTAAATTGTTATAATGTGAACACTTTTTATTCGTTGCCCTTGTGATGACTTTGTCATTACTATTTATTAATTATTTAGTTATTATAATAATGTGAATAAAATTATAAAAATTCTTTGTTTTTGTTTCTCTGCTTTTTTTATTTTCTGTTCATTAATAAAAATAAAAAAAATAAATTAAAATAGAGACTAGAATAACTGTATTACTTTTATAAAATTATCTGCGACTTTAATTCGTGTTAGAAAAACTAAAATTGTTTTAGAAAATAATTAGACCATACAGCAAAGGCTGTACTATTATATAGTTTAAGACTAGGTTAAGTAAATTGTATTGAAATTGAAATAAAGAAAAAAAATGTGCAATTAAAGGTACAATTTAAACAAAAATGATAAATTTAGATTTGGTAAGTAAATCAGAACGACAATATTAAAAAACAAAATACTATACACTGTAAAATAATGCACACTATAACATTTTATATCCTAAATTATACAATATATTTACATATTTACATATCGTCGGCTGAATATAAACCTCACATAATAGAAAATAGTATTTTATTTGTAAGCAAAATTAACTTTTAAAAAAATAACAAGGTGACTCGATTCTATTTTTTAAATTTTATAAAGAGTCTTCCTATATTTTCCTCTTAAGTATGTAATTTTTAAATTTAATGTAATTTATTTTTATTGTTAAGCGAAAAATATGAAATGAAAATAAAAAAATATTGTTTTGCCCCATACGCCAAATTGTTGTTTCGAGATAATCGTAACTTAAAGTTTAGCATCCTATTACTCGAAAAGTAACCGATCAAATCTTTTGAAATCCTTACAGGATAATACCTGAAATATAAATTTTAGAATTTAGTTATTTTTTGTAACTTTACAGAATATATTCCTAGAACAAATTAAGGAAAACAAGTTCCATTTTGCACGTAGAGCAAAGCAATATTAACGAAGTTGGTCACATTTTGCATTATTTTGTGTTACATAGAGCAAACGATTATTGAAAAAAAGAACAAATAAATTAGAAATTTGTATTAAATTTTATTAATTAATAAGAAAACATAACTATTAACTTTGGTGGGGACCAGACCCTCCAAATTCTTACAAAAGATGTTATCATCAGAGACCAAAATTTGTACCAAATTTGAATCAAATTAGCCCTGAGATATGAATTTTGGTCCAAAGAAGACTTTTGGCGGGACTCAGGTCCTCCAAATTTTTACGAATAAATGTTGTCTGCAGAGACGATGTGCACCAAATTTGAATAAAATTAGCCCAGTAGTTTCTGAAATATAAATTTTTGTCCAAATAAGAGCTTTGGGTGGGACCAGGCCCTCCAAATTTTTACAAAAAGTGTTGTCATCAGAGAGCAAGATGTATACCAAAGTTAAATCAAATAAGCATAATAGTTTTAGAGGTCCCCCCAAATTTTAATAAAAAGTGTTGTCACCGAGATCCAAGCTGTTCTTAAAACTTCAAGTATCTAGCTCATCGAGAAGTTGGTCTAAACTCGATTGCAAAAATTGTACCATTCATCATTTAATCACAAATTTCTCTAAACAGACACACAAATAAAATTGTATATCCATTGAGCATACAGTATTTATGTGGGTTCACATTTTCGTTGTATATGTACACGTTATATATGCCCAAAGCCCTATACACCAAAATTTTGTTGTATAGAGCACCACAATATTTAAGAAACAAAATTTTAAAACAACATAAGGCAAAACAATACGAATAAAATTGTAACCAATGACTTGTATGAATATTTTGCCCTATACGCCAAAAATTGTCGTATAGGGCAAAACAATACTTACATTTTGCTAAAAAATTGGATATGGAGCAAAAATCGATCTGGATATCTCTGAAAGTACTACAGCTAGGAGAAAGCGGATAAGTGCAATGGATGCAGCACCCTTTAAAACCCCAGAAACAAGTCCTAACTGAAACAAGTCCTAACTCCAAATCGACGATTTGGTGTATGGAGCAAACCAATCTTCAGACGACGATATTTCCATACAATATGCAAAAAAAAAATTATTTTAGCTACTTATTTATTATTATTAGTTACAAGTATTACAATAAATTGTGATATTTTATTGTCTCAGGCCCGGTTCGATTTGATCTAAAAGCCTATGTATACATATTTTTTTGAAACAAAATCCGTTGAAATGAAAAAATAAAAACAATAATTTTAAAATTCACGTTTCTTTATCATACACCACACAATAATATATTTTTGAATAAGTAAATTATAAATATATTTTCTTTCATTTAACTTAGCGTTTTTTTTTTCATTTCAATACATTTTTTATATTTAAAGTAACTGTCATTTTAGTAACAGGTACATATTTTTATCTGATAATCTAAAGTAACGATAACAATTCTTATACTGTTATTGAAAAAAAAAAAACAATTTTTGTATCTCTACTAAATATGTAAAACCTTAATTTAAAATTATTTTTATAAACAAAAAAGAAATTAATAAAATATTTACATACCTGTAATCTTCGAAAAGATGCATTTTGATGTGTTTATGATTTACAAAATTGATTGGAAGGTAAAATATTGTCTTGTTGTAAATGTAAATTTTGTGTTTTTTTTTAGGTTTTAATTTTTCTTATTATTATATAATTTGGCTTTAATTCAAAATTAAAATAAATTAATGATTTTCATAGATAAAAAGATTAACAATGATGGCTAAAAACAGTTACATATAAAAAAAAAAAATTAAAATCAAAACAAAAAATCAAGATTTACAAAAAAAAAAAAATAATTAATAAAATATGAATACAAAATGTGTTTCTCCAATTGCTTGAATTTAGTACACTTTCTGAAAAAAAAAATAATTAAATTTTATGATATTATATTTAAATTATTTTTTTCTTTTTAAATTATATACAAAGCAAAAATAAAAAAAACAAATAAAAAAAAAAGTGGGTGTTCCAGAGCATGCGTATCAGCTTTTTAAGAGGAGAGGGAGCCATTATTAAAAGAAACAAAACAAAATTTTACTTTACAAAAGTTTGTTATTTTTGACGTAGAATCCGAATTTGCATAAAAAAGTCCCCCTTCCCATTTGAAAATTTCGATTTCGGCCAATTTCGGTAATTTTTGGTCTTAAAAAAACCGAATTTCGGTCCTTCCCGGAAGTTGAAAGTATCACCATTCGATAGAGCACACTCGTTTTATTTAACAATTTTTCCCAGCCAGAGTGGACCAAGCGCCAATTTTTGAAAATGAGTTATTATCATTTTCTATTAGAAAATACTAATTTCTGTCATCGTGCAAAGAAAACAAGTAACATTGAACGAATTTGAACGTGATTACAATTATTTTTCTAAATGGAATAAACTGCTTGGAGTGATTAACCTTTTTTCTATTGAAATTTTATCTCTAAAGTATTTTTTTACATAGTCTATTCTGGCTCGGACCGCCTCATATATGAATACGAATATATAAATATGTATATTGTATATAATGAATGCGGTTGCTACGAACATACATGCATAATATTTTGTAACTAAGATTTCAGACAGCAAAACAAAATTAGTATATATAAGATATAATGAAGAAAGTGATGTGAAAGAGGTGATGTATAATGGGTAGATATGACATGATATTTGGGTAATAGTTGCTTTTTACCTTTATTTGAAAATACTAATCTTAAGCTGTTACTTAAAAATTAAAATAACAGGTATTAGCATACTAGTATTTTTCAATTCATCAAAAACAAACCAAATAGCCATATTCATATATGCAGTAACAGTTTATACAAAATCCCTACGTATTATTTTACGTGCATCAAATATGACACAAGGGAGGTTTTTCATCAGATCCCTCTTTTTTTTAAGTTGTAGTTAATACCATAGAATAACGCGATACTAATTTGATGAATAATGAAATGAATTATTAATATTTTTTAACAGTTTTAAGTAAAATTAATATGAATTGATTAGTTTTGATTAAAAAAAAAAAATTAAATCTAAACATAATTTGAACCGGACAAAACTCAGGAGGTTGATGGGCACGTCTAAAACTCTATAAATTAATTAAATTGCTTTACATATTATAAAGTAACAAATGTGTTTTAAAATAAACAGCTTGGAATTTGGTATTATAAAATAAAAGTCGGGTATTTTTGGTATTTGGATTTTTATTTTTACTTTTTTCCCATAATTAATAAAAATTTATTTATTTTTTAAAAATGTGTATAAACTTTATATATAGTTTTTAAGGTTGATGCATTGGGTAAAGCGAAACGGTAACTGAAACATTATAAATTATTAAGTACAAAAAGTAAAGTATAAATTGGTCCGTCTATTTGTCAGTCTATAAGCGTGTAAGTGAATATATATTCTAAGATGGTGAAAAAATGAATTTGTACCTACGTATAAAAAATAGTTTAATAGTGTTTGTGAAATATTAAAATGCCATTAAATAGTGTTATAAATTTTAGACTCAAACAAAGAATTAAGGCACGTTGTGCAAAAATAAAAATAATTATGCAATGCAATATAACTTGCATTTTACATACATAAAATTCTTATATTAACATTTTAGCTGCGCGTGTAAATTTAAATTTAAGTGTTAAGTTACAAACAAAATATATAAATAGCTTTGTATTTTTGATCATGCTATCATTAAGTTTTGATAAATTCTGTATTAACTACTACAACAACAACAAAAAAAAACAAAATCAACAAAATGAACAATAACAACATGCATATTATTGAAAATATAAGTGATGCTGTTCAGTCCCTAAAGGAGTTCTTCGAAATTTGGAGTCAAAATTGTAAAAATTTTAAAACAAGATATATCAAGATCCACATTCATATTTCATCTTGATTTAAGGGTGTCATATATTAGTCTTCAAATGTTGGAAGATGGAGAATTGGAAAACTTTTTTGACGTTATGTCATTCAAGTCCGAATTACATATAATTCAAAATACGGAAATTGAAGACACATTAGACAGCAGTATTGACGAAGTCTTAACTAAAGTGGAAACATTCCTGCTTTATGGATTCCCGCTATTAACTAAAAAGGGGGCTGGTTTGGGATCGACAGGGAAACATTTGATCGGTCGCTGACACAGATGGACAGCTGTCGAGTTCCTATTCAAGTGTTCACATTACCTTCACGTGGTGAACCCTGTGAACTTTTTTACATTGCATCCGCTGGTAAACAGGCCAAAATTGTAAGAGCGCCAAAATCTTCAAATTTTGAGGTAATGTAAGCTGACTCCCTTAAGGCTGACTCGCTTACCCGTAAAAATTACATAGTTTTGAGAGACGCAATTGAAACCTCGGATACGATCGAAACTATTGAAAACAGATCCAGCAAACGGTTAAAGGACTCCGATTTAAGAATTTGCAGTTGGAATGTGGTTCCTTTTACGGTTTACGAGCGAGCCCACGTATATTTTTTTATCAGCAATTAAAAATAAAATACAATAAATTATTTGAAAGATATTATTTCAGTTTAAAATTAACTTTATAAATACACGTATACATAATTGTTTGAATTATATTTTTAATAAAGTGTAAATAAATAAAATTCAACTTCTATTTCTTTGAACTAAACAATAGTATTGATTAATTTTTTCTATATGAAAAAGCTTTTTTTTTATAAACTGTCAATCAAATATTATAAATAGAAAAACTTATATTTTTTACAAAATAAATAAATTGAATTTAATATTTAAAATATCACATATGAAGCATAAAATTTTTATTAAAACCTTAAATAAAAACAAATTGAAAACAATAAAATAAAAACAAGAACAAAAAATAAATAAAAACTAAAAATATGTCTCGTTTACAATGTGTATCATGTAATGAAAACATTACATCAAAACAAAAACGAGGATTACACTGTGGTGGGGAGTGTAAAGCTCTGTACCATCTTAAATGTGCAGACATCCCAGACAATATATATAATGACGTTGTTACAGGTAAAAAAATATGGACATGTCCGAAATGCCCAACATTATTACACAACGAATCAATAGGAGCTACCAGCTTTATTGAAATTGTGGAACAATACGAAACATTTGAGCAACAAGGGAAAAACACCAGTACTCCTGAGGGTCAGCAGCACATAGAGAGAATAAGCACAACATTATCTGGATTTAATACCATTGGATGTTCTCTAGAAAGTGTTGCTGAGTACCTAAAAACACTAGGGTCAGTGGTGCTTGAAGTACTAAAGTGCCAAAATTTCGTATCAAATAAAATGGATGATTTAATGTTGGCAAATAAAAAAATATTGGAAGATAATAAAATTTTAAAAGAGAAACACAAAACAAAAAACACAAAAGGAGAACCAGTACAATAAGCTGGAAGAAAAGGTAAATATTTTAGAATACAAAGTGGATGAAACAGAAAGAGACAAAAATAAAAGAAACATAATTGTATCTGGAATACCATCCTCGATAGAAGAAATCAATGGCATTTTCATGAAAATGGTGGCAAAAATAAATGCAAATGTCAAACAGGATGATATTGAAAATATTTTCTCGATAAAGCTACATTCAAATAGGAATGATCAGAAACAACAACGGAAGGTTTTTATCGTGAAGCTTAAAACAGAAGAAGCAAAAAATTAAATTTTAGAAGAAAAAAACACCGTCACTGGTACACATCTGAATTCAACTTGCTTCAAGATAACAACAAGGAAATATTTTTTCAGCAACATCTTTTAATGCTGCAAGGAAGGATTTATCACGAAGCGAGACAAATCAAATTACTACATAGATACAAATATCTGTGTTACAAGAATAGTTCTGTCAACTTACGCAAAACTGATGGCACCGATGTTTTCAGATTTAGACACTTCAATGATCTTATCACTTTTAAATCTAAGTATAATTATTAATAATGAACTTTTAATTTTAACATTAAAATTAGATTTAATTTTTTTTGAAAATAATTTTTTTTTATATTGAAATTTTATATTATATTAAATTTTTTTTATACTTCACTTCTTAAATTAAAACTTTTCGTCCCGTATTTAAATACTTTTCTAGTACTTAAATATATAAGCGATCTCCGCACATGTTTTGATAATACTGATTACTTTTTCTTCTTTTCATTAATAGTAATATTACCAATTCTACCTACCATTCATATCATCATTTTGTATTCTAATTATTGTATTATAATAATAAAAAAAATAATAATCGATATCAGTAGTAGTGTAAAAATAAATTACTCTACAGTATTACCTAAAAGTATTGTGACAATCTCAATTGTCTACTCAAATCTTCGAAGAAGAATTTGATCAGTCCCATATATTAGGTGTAAAACTTTTGCGTCGTGGTATTAACATATTTTCAATATATAAATCTCATAAATCAAAAATGGACCTTTTTATAGAAAAAATAGAGAATGTTATGTCTAATTACAAAAATTCTTTAATTATCGGTGATTTTAATAAAAACCTATTAGACAAAGGGAATAATGATGTTATGACGTATTCCAACACAATTATGAGTAATGGATTTATAATTGGAAATAAATTAACTGAGGAGTTTGCAACAAGAATAGGAAAAACATCAAAAACCATTATAGACCGACTACAACTGACTACAACCGACTACAACTGAAGAAGTAGAAACAACCGTTATGTCCTTAAAATCAAACTCGGAAACAGGGCATGATAATATCTCAGCAAAATTTGTCAAAAGGTTTGCTGATAGACTTGTACTCTTATTGACCAAATTTATTAATACTTCCTTCGAAACGCACGTCTTCCCGGAACCACTAAAAACTGCTATTGTAACCCCAATTCATAAAAAAGATAATACAACTGATCCGATAAACTATAGACCAATATCTGTTTTGAGTACCATTTCAAAAATGTATGAAAGAATAATTAAAAAGCGACTGTCTTTTTTTTTTTTGAATAGAAATGGAATATTACATTCGGAACAATTCGGGTTCGAAAGGACTTCAAACACAACTGCAGCTTGCGTCTCTCTTACAGATTCTATTTCTAATAGCATGGACCAAGGAAAGTTTACCGCCTGTGTATTTATTGACCTTCAAAAGGCATTTGATTGTGTGGACCATGATGTCCTATTATTAAAATGAAAGAAACTTCATCTTACCCACCTTCAAATTGAATTTTTTAAAAGCTATTTAGTTGGTCGAGTGTAAAAAATAAGAATAGGAAAAACTTACACTAGTTGCAAATTAAGCAAAAAAGAAGTGCCTCAAGGCTCAATTCTCGGTCCTGATCTTTTTAAAAATTATATCGATAATATAGCACGGCTAAATCTGAAAAGCAAAGTGCAATTATTTGCCGACAACTTGGCTATAAAATATTCAACTAATAGCGAAACCGATCTTAAGTCGTCAATACTATACGATTTATTTTTAATCGATGAGTGGTTAGTAGAGTTTGCAATCCGGATAACCGGATATTAGATTATCCGGATAATTCAATAGATTTTGCCTATTCGGCTATCCGGATAATTTCTTAAGACTGTCTGAATATAAATTAAAATAAAAAAAACCTCAAAATATATAAAAATCTACATTTATTTGGGAAATTTTTGGGAAATTTTTCCGCGAAGCTGACATCATTTCAAAAAAGCTTTTTCTGTTAGTTTCAAAGTGACAAATGTCATATAAACAAACAGCTGTTCTGATATTTTGATTGATGTTAATATATTTATTTAATACGAATAAGCAGATTTTTTTTACAAGTGGCTAATATTTTTTTGTATTGCCGAATATATAATTCTTTTAGAGCCTCTGAAAATATTTAATATTAAATTCTATTAGATGAACATTTGTTGGTAAGTGAAATTAAGCCTAATATATAATTTAGCATAATATAATTTCATTTTATATAGGCCTAGTAATTCAAGTTTGTTCAGAGAAATTTTTTTTTTTTGTTTTTAAACTTAATTAAAATTATAATATTATTTGACCATGTCAAAAGCAAAACGGTCAGAAGTATGGAATCATTTTAAAAAAATTATTCCAAATAAAGACGAACCTGTATGTAATCTTTGTGCCAAGATATTGGGGTGTAAAGGATCCACAACAACGCCGCTTTTAAGCCATCTTAAAACACACAAAATTGATATTAACATTAATGATCTTAGAAATGATGAAAATAATGAACAAAATATACAATGTGTCTTTAAAAAACCGAAGTATCATCAAATTTATTGCAGTACGTTCAAAGAGAAACGCTAGAAGAGATTTTGTCACGATGCGTCGCGGAAGATGGTTTTTCTATGTCCGTTACTAAATCACGAACTATCATGGCATATGTTCAAAACAAAAGATTTGAAATGCCAAAACGTCCAAATACCGTGACAAAACATATCATTAATTTTTGTGCCAATTTTTTTTAAAAAAAATAATGTAAAATTTTCTTTAACAGTTGATGAGTGGACCGACAACTGTATGAAAAGGTATCTGAATGTTTCACTGCATGTTCTTTCAGATGATTTGATTAAAAAATTTGATGTGTATGTATTAGGATTAGTCGAAATAAAAGGACACTGTAATGCTGAGCAAACTAAAGTGTATGTAGAGAACAAGTTGAAAGATTTTAATCTTGTTACTAAAAGTGATGTGATTTCATCCACACATGATGGAGCTGCAGTTATGATTAAATATGGCAAAATCTTAGATATCATTTCTCAACTATGCCATAATCACGCCTTACATTTATCTGTAATTGATACATTCTATGAAGAAATATCTGACTTAGACCATAGAGTAATCATATAAGTAGAGTATTCACGTAGAACAAAATTTGCTAGTCACTTTTTCAAATATCAAAATTCTGTGTTCACTCAAAATAATATTACTCAATTTTTAATTGCTTATAAGTTGAGCGCAATGTATTTTGTACTCTTAAATAAAAAGATTTTGTGTACCTACTACTTATGAACATATTTATTTGTTATTATGCTGCCAACAGTATCAACAATATAAAAGTTGTATGTATAGGTACTCAAAATTGTATAGTTATATGCGAATGTGCATGCTAGCTACAGTATATACATATTTCTTTATTTCGCTGCTCGCATTTCTACTTTACTTATGTGATAAAAATTAAAAATTACACAATGTGTATAAAAATATATACATGCTACAAATCAAAGTATTGAATTTTTTTTTAGAAATTGAAAGAATTCAAGATTATTGCTGGATTTGTTGTTATTTTGCTTTAATTTTTAAAATTTGAAGAATTAATATTTTTATTTGGACTTGGTCAATGTGATTTATGAAATTTGTGATTTCAAATTTTATAGAAGAAAGGGACAAAAAAATTAATGTTGGTTTTGTAAAATTAAAAATAATTCAAATTAATTTTTATTGAAAAGTATACTGAAAAGTAGGTAACTACATGTATTTTTAAATTTTCAGCAATTTTGGTTTTGTTAATTTTGTCTGTTTCTTACCGTAGATAATAATATGAATAGTATATATATGAATACATAATATAATTATGAATCCAAACAAACAAACAAGCTATCAAAATTTAAAAAAGTAAGTAAAAAAAATAAAACTGGACATTTTATTCTTTATATGGATTGTTGGCTGTTTTTATTTCTTCAGAAATTATTTCATCTGAAATAGAAATACGATTTTTAACCAACTTCTGAGAAAAGAAAACAAAACGGTATTCCGTACAAAGTTCACGATTTGTAATGCATTACTAATAAATTTTATTCTTTTATTAGCATTATTTTTAAAAAAATTTTCTGGATTTTGTGATGCTATCATTGACCTATTATTGTGTAGATACAATTTCATTCATTATCTTTGCGATTAATTGTGTTTTTTTGTTTACATTTTTCTATATACATATATTTTTTGTATTGAATTAGATATGTAAATGTATGGTGAACACATATACGATATTACGATATACACTCTTCATATAAATCAAAAGTACATACGTATGTAAAT
The DNA here is from genome assembly GCA_963942445.1 of Argyra leucocephala. Lineage (NCBI taxonomy): Eukaryota > Metazoa > Arthropoda > Insecta > Diptera > Dolichopodidae > Argyra > Argyra leucocephala. Next base: position 9,361,255 of record OZ012682.1, read on the forward strand.
ATTTTTCAAATTATCAAACAATGCCTCTATACTCCTAGCCTAGTCACTGGGAGAGCAAAACTTTATACGCAAAACTAAAACAAAACTTAAAACGAAATCGTAATTCGATAAAATTCCGAAAAAATCATTCTGTGAATAGGCTAGAAGTATTGTGGCATTGTATGAAATATTCTTCTCAATAAAAAAAAAATTTTGAGTAAAAATAATTGAGTTTCGAAAATTATATTTGAGTGTTTTGGGGTATTGAGTGAAAATGGGATGGCATTTTCGTGTTTTGAGTAAAAATGGGACGGCATTTTTAGAAGAAAATGATTAACAAATATTGTTCTACGTGAATACTCTACTTATATGATTACTCTATGCTTAGACTATGTTGAAGACGAAGTAGAAACAGGTGGTGAAGATGATGCAATTAATGATTACGTGTTAAATATTAATAATGATGATGCAAACTTAAATGTTATATATAAATGTGAGGACGAAAATAAAAATCATGTTAAGGAAAATTTTGACGATATTTTTATAAACTTAAGGAAAATTATTAGATTATTCAAGACATCATCCGTTAAAAATTCAATTTTACAGAATCATGTCACAAAACAAGCAGGTAATCCTTTAAAATTATTACTAGATATCAAAGCTAGATGGAATTCAATAATTACTATGGTAAACCGTTTTCTAAAAATAAAAAATTGCGTTAATAAGACGTTGGAATAATTAGGCCTAGCAACAACTTCGGACCATTATATATTGGTTTTGCAGGATGTGTTGTCTGTTTTATCTCCTATGGAAGCAGCTGTAAAAGAACTGAGTAAAAATTCAGCCACACTTTTAACAGCCGAAGGTGTATACAAATTTTTATTCGCAAAAATGGAAGAAATTAAATCAGAATTAAGTAATGTTTTATTATTCCATTTAAAAAGACGTATGAATGAGCGCCGAGATAAAACCCTTCTTACCTTGATGATATTTTTGGAAACAGGAAATATTCCTCGGACGAATAAATATTTTTATTGAATACTCAACAAAAAGTGCTGCAATTAATTTAGCAGTCGAAATTATGGAAAAAATTCATCCAACTGCATATGCAAATTCTAGTTCTGATATTATTTCGAGCGCTGATACTGAATGTGTTGAATTTGAAGAAAATAATACACAATTAAATGGACAATCATCGTTACACCAGCAACTACAAGAAGCAATTTCATCAATTAGTTATGTTGATGGTAATATAATGGAAAGTAACATGCAATCAGGACTTAGACGAGATTTTTTACTTCTAAGCAATACCAAAGAAAGGTCAAAGATATTAAAAATTCGATATTAAAATAACGCACTGCTTGTGATTAAACCAACATCAACTGCAACAGAAAGAGTATTTTCAACTGCCGGAGACTTTAAAACGAAATTAAGAACTAGACTTAATTTTAAAACATTTGATGCCATTCTTTTTTTAAAATATTATTTTTTACAAAAGAAATAATAAAAAATTCGTTGTGTTTGTTATTAGCTATAAAAAAAAAATTAAAAAAATTATTGCATTTAATTAATGAAATAAATCAATTCCACTGTATTTTTTTTTAATCGTTGAAATTCCTATACTATATGTGTTCATTTTTATTTTAGTTATATAAATTACAATATGAAATTGTTTTATTTTTGTTATCTTTTTTTTATTTAATAAATAATTAAATAAAGTATTCACAATATGTGTCTTCATAGTTTGTATACTCCCAGAAAAAACATGCAAAATTAAAGTAAGTAGTTATTTTATGCAATTTGGAAATTTTCTTCAGAATATTCGGATAATCCGGATATTCGGGTAATTCAAATTTTTATTATTCGACTATCCGGATAGTTCACTTTGTCGAATATTTGCAAACTCTAGTGGTTAGTAAAAAATAAATTAGTTATAAACCTAAAAAAAACTAAAATCCTCTTATTTGAAAACAAAACTTTTGCTCATCCCTCCTTCTTATTTAAAAATGATCAAATTGATGTTGTTAGGAGCTACAATTACTTAGGAATGGTGATTGATTCTAATCCCAAATGAGTAGAGCATATAGACTCTTTATGTAAAAAATTTCCACTTATATATTCATATTAAAAATACTGAAACAATTCTTAGACAAAAAAGCCTCTTTGTTATTTTCTCATTTTATATTATTTCCAACATCACATATCTACATCCGATCTGGAGTAGAGCATCAAAGACCCACATAAGTAAATTAAATGTTCTTCATAAAAAAGCTATCAAAATTATTAATAATTACCCAATACTACATCCAACAAACTTACTATACTCCCCTGAATTTCCAAGCCTCGATTTTATATGCAACAGAGAATTATACATATTAGCTTTCAAAATAGTAAATAACTATATCAAACACAACTTCATTCTTAACAGAAGTATTGATATATATACTCACAATACAAGAAATAAATCAAACTATTATCTTTCGCTATTCCGAACAGAAAAACAAAAAACAAACTACCTTTACAACTGCCTAAAATTCTATAATGACTTACCTACAAACTTAAGAAATAGAAAATTTACCACACCTAAACAAAACAAAATAACATATTACCAGAAAATTGGGTAGTTTATATTGATTTACCTAACTGCATTTTAAAATTCATGCATTTTAGCATTCAAAAGTATATATTTTTGATTTTTTAGTTTTTTTTCTTTTCACATTGTCAACTCTATGATTTATTGGCAGAAATGTATTATTTTTATTTGTTTTTTTTTTCTTCTTCTGGTTTCTTATATCTTGTCTTTATACTTCTTTCAATCCATCCAGCATGTAACAAAATTGAAAATATTCTCTCGCAGTATAAGACATTACTGCGATACAGGAAATCCGATGGAAAGGATCTGGCATTTTAAAAAAAACGAACATGCGATATATATTACAGCTGCCACGAAAAACATCATATATTTGAATGTGGGTTCGTAGTGGGAAAACGGCTTAGAAACCGTCATTGATTTTACACCTGTTAACGAACGTCTAGCCGTGATCCGTATAAAAGGCAAATTCTTCAACATCAGCCTAACGTGTGTGCACGACTTTTGTATGCAGTTTTCTTTTTGTTTAAAAAAAAAATTTTTTTCTTTTTACTTAATGTTTTATTAAACACAAATTTAACTTCAGCTAATTACAAGTTGTTTATATTAAGTCTAAATACAGAATGATTATCTATATTTTAATTTGAAATTTCATGGTTACTCTTATTATTATAAAAATGCACTTTCGCAAAAGCTTAACTTAGATTTGGTATAATTTGAGCAATGTGATTTTGATGGGAAAATAATAATTAAAACTTTTCCACACTGAAATATGATATTTACTAAATTATTTATTTAAATTTTATTGTTGTGAAATAACAGAAAATGCTGATGTAGTGTCTGTTATTTTTATACGAAAGAAATTTATTATGTTATTATTATTAGAGGAAATTGATGAATACATAACTTCTCCCTCATTTAGATTAGAATTCTCCTGAATTCTTTTATTAATTTTAAAATATCCAAAATGTTTATTAACTAATATCATTGCTAAAATTATTCCAATTACAAAAATTATTATATCTATTATACAAGATACATGTTTATGAATTTTTTATCCATTTATTAAGTGAAAATTATTTTCATTTTCTAATACAATTTCATCAAATGCTATTTTATTTGTAAAATTGTAGGTTTTATTTAATGGATAGTAAAATCTTTCTTGAAAAGTATCTTTTACATTTGAAAAATAATGATCCATTATATTTAAAGTACAATTATTAAAATGAGTTAGAACATGGTTTGATACCACAATTTTTCTTTTATCACATTTTTGATTTATAAATAAATTATTAGCATTTTTGATTAAAATTTTTTCTTTATCAATTTTTACAATTTCCATTAATTTATTATTTATTAATTGACAATTATTGTTTTTAATTTTTCATATTTATATGTTTTATTATTATATGTAAGTAAAATTTCATTGTTAAAATAAATTTTTTTATTTTCTTTATTAGGAACTGGAACTATTACTTCTAACTGTACTGCTTTTATTTTTTTAGGAATTTTAATTGCCAGCATTAATGAGTTGCTTTTATATTGGGCTAAACCTAATTTAAGATACTGTAACTCATAAAAATCTATTTCTATTTGGTCTTCTGTTAATATATTTGGATGTATAATTCGATGTCTAATAGAGGCTAAATTATCTTGTATTATATTATTTTTTTCTTTAATAAATTGAATTTTAAAAAGAAAATCTAAATATATTTTGTTTAAAATGTGATTTTTCTAAATTATTTATTTCATTTGATAATATATTTCTATCAGTTTCTACAATTGCTTTAAGTTGTTTTATTGTTTTATGGAATTGGCTATTGATTGTAACTTGATCATTATAATTTGTAATTAATAACTGGTTGTTTTGACTTAGTACTTGCAAATATTGTTTAATGTTTTGTCGGTCTTGTTCGTCCATTGTCCCAAATAACCAATTAGATATAATACCAATGCCGTTTATTAATCCACGTTTTAATCTTCTCATGGGTATAATTGTTTTTAATTTATTTGTAGTTTCTGATATTTCTGTTTGTAATACTTTTTGTTGTATTGGTTCTAATATTTCGGTTTTATTTAAAATATTTTCAAGTAATTCCAAAATTTCAGTTGGATGAATAATATGTATAACAATATCTGTTTGAGTAACCTGTGTTTGAATCTATACTATTTATTTCTAGTAGATTAGCGTTCGTTGTTTGTATTAACGTTACTGTCAGTATTATTAGTATGGTGAGTATCTGAAAATTTTAATGGTCTTTTAATATTTGTTACGTGTATATTGTCTAGTTTTAACTTTTTGTACTTAAGTTGTTCTTTATGTCGAATGGCTTTGTAATTTTTAACAAAACCTGCCAATCTAGTTTCACTGTAGTTTTCACGTTTTTCATTAACTTTTGCTATTTTATTTCATTTAATTTTTGCTATAGTGTCTTTAATTTTTTCGAAGTTTGAGATACCACTTTGTACATTTGTTGGAATATCTTTTATACTTGAATGAATATTTTTTATACTTGAATGTTCATTGTAAGATCTAATAGCTCTTTGAATCATTTGTTTAACTGATAAACTCTTTTGAGTTTGTTTAAAAATTCTAAATTTTTCTGCTAAAGAGTTGTGAAATCGTTCGATGTCACCGTTTCCTGTATGACTGTTTGGTTTAGTCAAGTGTAATGTCACATTTTTTTCTTGTAAGAATTGTCTTATTTGTAAGGCTGTAAATTCATTATCTGCTATAATTTTCCTAGGTTTATCTATTTTTGAAAAATGTTCTTCTAATTGTTCTATAATTGTTGAATGGTTTCTATCTGATAAATAATATGCAGAATCGAATTTTGAAAACTTATCAATTATAGTTAGAAACGAATGTTTCATAATGACGTAAGTGTAAATATGGATGATTTCATTAATGTCACTGGGTGTTTCTGTCAATTTATACTTGGGTTTAATTGGTCTTCTGTCATATTTAACCTGTTGACAGATGTCACATTGATTTATTACAATTTGGATAACTTCTAGTAATTTTGGATAATATATTTTATATTTTAATTGATTATACGTTTCCTGAATTCCAGAATGGAAACTCTCTCTAACGTGATAAAAGGAAATTTGTTTAACGGCTTCGACTTCCGTTTTAATTTCTTGAGCCCTATATGAACATTTTAAGAATTTGACTTGTCTATCATTTGAAAACAGCTCAATCAGTTTTTGGTGAACAATATTATACTTACTATCTGGTAGTTCAGAGTATATCCCTGTTGTTCCTTTTTTAATGTATCTCCTAAATATGTCACCTAAATTGACAAAATCGTATTCCGCAATATAAATTATTCTTCTATCAAGAATATTTTCTATTTCTGCTATTTTATTATTAGTAATTATGATTTGAGTTTTATACTTATTAACTATTTTTTCTATAATCCATATATGATCTAATAGTTGCTCTTCAGTAGAATGTACCGTTCCCATTGAGATGTCATCTTCAATGTTTAATATGTTTAATGATTGGGTTGATGTTTCATCATTTTCTCCCTCATTTACTGTATCGTTATTTTTCTCAATTCTACTAAGAAAATCAGCTACACGATTTTCCTTCCCTTTAAGATATTCAATGTCAAATTGATATTCACCTAATTTTAATAACCATCTTTGATCCCTTGGTGACAGGTTTCCCTTTATATTTGGCATGTAAAAATTTGATCGGTTGATGATCAGTCAATATTTTAAATTTGTTACCGTAAAGATATGGTCGAAAGTAATTCACTGACCATATGTTTGCGAGAAATTCTTTGTCTGTAGCGGAGTAGTTCCGTTAACTGGGTGCGTCAGTTGTTAAAACAAAAGGTTTCTCAAAATTTGGGTACCTTATTACTGGATGACTTATTATAAGATGTTTTAATTTTTCGAAAGCAGAGATATAGTTAGGATCATTTATATTAATTTTAGTATTTTTTCTTAAATATGGGCAACTTTCGCATAATCCTTCACAAATTTTCTATAATATCCGGTTAAACCTAAAAAGCTTTTAATTTGCTTTTCTGCTTTTGGTAAATCTAAATCTTGAATTGTTTTAATTTTATTCGGGTTTGGTTTTAAGCCGTCTTTAGTTAGTATGTGTCCTAAAAACTCTGTCTCTTTTTTCATAAAATTACATTTATCTATTTGAATTTTTAAATTTTTATCTTCTAAAACTTTAACAATACTATTGACTGCTTTACTATGTTCTTGAAGTGATGTACTGAATATTAGGATATCGTCAAGATATACTACACAGATTTTATTGATATAATCTCTTAAAATATCATTCATGAGACGTTGGAATGTCGCTGGAGAATTCTTTAGTCCAAACGGAATCCTATTGAATTCATATAAGCCATATAGAGTTACAAAAGCCGTCTTTTGTTTGTCCTCCTCTCTAATTGATATTTGATGATAACTCTTCGCTAAATGTAATGTTGTAAAATATTGGGCTTTACCTAACTTGTCCAATATTGAATCGATGTTTGGTAACGGGAATTTATCGTCCACTGTTACTTCATTTAGTTTTCTATAATCGATAACAATCCTAAATTTCTTCTCTCCTGAATTGTCCGATTTTTTTGGTACTACTATTAAGGGGCTGGAATACCAAGAATTACTCTTTCTGGTTATTCCTTGTTCCTCCATTTCTTTTATTTGTTTCCTTACTTCTTCTTCATGCTTAGGCGGATACCTATATAATTTTAAGTTTATGGATTGATCAGTCATTGTCACTATTTCATGTTTAACTTCTGTCGTTTGTGTCAATGTGTCACCGTCTTTAAAAAATAAATTTGAAAATCTCTTAACTACCTTTTTTATTTCTGAAAGTTCTTCAGCATTGAGTTGGTCTAATTTTAAAATATTTATTTTTAGATTTATTGCTTCTAATGTACATAAATCATTAAATTTATATGGTATGTTTTGAAGGTTTAAATTTTGGTTATTTAAATTTATTGTTCCTTTTTCAAAATCTATTATACTTTCTAAACTATTTGGAAGATCTGATCCTATTATCAATTGGTATCTTCTATTTGGTAAAGTTTTTTACTTTCCATCTTATTAAAGCGTAGGCATTTTAAATTCTTTTGGTGGTCGAGTATGAATTTCAAAATTTATGTGGTCTTTTCCATTAATTGTTGAATATGGAATTGGTTCAATTTTAATTTTTTTAAAGTCTTGTATTCTGTCATCTATAATACTAAAGCTAGATCCTGCACCTATTAATGCTAGGAATTTTTAATTTTCTATTGTTAATTCTATAGTAGGAAGATCCGAGGCTAGTTTATAAAAAAATCGATATTATTATTTTCTTTTACATTTTTATCCGTTTTTTCTTTGTTTACTTGAATATTGTCTACTTCCATTGCATCAACTGGTCCTTGTTTAGGAAAATTCGGTTGTTGGCGATATTGGCCCGAATTGTTCCTAAAGTTTCCTGACTCTTGTTGATTTCGTCGGAAGTGTCCAGAATTATTATTATTATTGTTCGAATCATTTTTAGAATAATTATTTTGCCTATTTTGTCCTGAGTTATTAAAATTTGGACTATTTCTAAAATTATTTAGATTTCTTTGGCAATTATTATTAAATTCATTAGAATTTTTGTTATATTTTAAAATTTTATTTTGATTTAAATTAAAATTTTTTTGATTATTTGTACATATATTAAACTCTTTTCTGATACATAAATCTTCGTATCTTCTTTGTCGGATTATAGCGATTACATCACCTAATTCTCTTAAATTATAAATTTTTTCTAACAAGACTCCTTGAGTCATTTCTTTTACAGTATTCACTAGGAGACTATCTACGTTACTTAAGTCTATATAATTTTGGTCCCTATAATATACTTGAACCTCATCTGACTTATATTTAATATCTTGTATAGTAATAGCTAACTTACTTACCGTATTTACTCGTATGTTGGAGATTATTCTGTATATCTCAGATGGCTCCACCTCCGGTCTGTACCTGAGTTTAAGTATTACCTTGATAGCTTCCCAATCGGATGGATCTGGTATATTTATGATGCAATTTTCAGCTTCTCCTTGAATCTTTTCGAAGAATATAGCTCGAACCATAGCTTGTTTTGTTTCAGGATCATTCGTAGTTGACAGTTGATATTCAACGCTACTGATGAACGAGTTAATACTGACATCTCCTCTACCAGTAAACGTTGACATAAATTGGATGTTTTTGTATACCACTTCGGTTGGTGTTTTAGTTTTATGAACTATTGTTGGTGTTGGTTGAATCTGCATTTGTCTTAATTGCTCCATTAATGCTTGGATTTGTTGTTATTGTACCACAATATGCTCTTGTAATTTTTCTTCCATGGTGGGTTGATTTTCTAAATTTCTGTCTTCGTCAAATTTGTTCATAATATTTAATTAAATTTTTTGTTTGTTATTTAATTACGAAGCTTGTTTTTACGGATAATATAAAAATCCTTTGTTGTCCACTTTCGTATATTAAAGTTTATATATATATATATATATATATATATATTTTTTAAAAAAAATATTTTATTCACCAATTTTACATTTGATCATTGAATAATTTTTTTTTTAATTTAAATTATCCTACCGACTGCGCCACTTTTGTATGAAACCACTTTTGTTCTTTTTGTTTAAAAAAAAACTTTTTTACTTTTTACTTAATGTTTTATTAAACACAAATTTAACTTGACAGGTAATTACAAGTTGTTTATATTAAGTCTAGATACAGAATGATTATCTTTATTTTAATTTGAAATTGCATGGTTATTCTTATTATTATAAAAATGCAATTTCGCAAAAGCTTAACTTAGATTTGGTATAATTTGAGCAATGTGATTTTGATGGGAAAATAATAACTAAAATTTTTCCACACTGAAATATGATGTTTACTAAATTATTTATTTAAATTTTATTGTTGTGAAATAACAGAAATTGCTGATGTAGTGTCTGTTATTTTTATAGGAAAGGAATTTATTATGTTATTATTTATTATATTGTTATTATATATTATATTATTAGAGGAAATTGATGAATACATAACTCACGCACCAACCGACGAAGCGGAGAACTCCACGAAGGACCAATTCTACGACATCCTGGATAAAACATATGGGTTCTGTCCTGAGTACGATGCGAAAATCGTTCTTGGAGACTTTCACTTCTAAAATCGGTAAGGAAGGAATTTTAGGCAAAACGGTTGGTAACTATAGTCTTCACCCCACCACCACAGATAATGAATACCGAACAATTGATTTTGCAGCAGCTCGTAACATGATTATAAGTAGCACAAATTTCCGCCATAAAAATATTCACAAAGCAATCTGGCTGTCTCCGGAATGAACGTACAGCGAATCAAATTAACCACATTATAATTGACGCCCGACATGCTACCAGTGTGTTGGATGTACGTACCTATCGAGGAGGTAACATCGACTATGACCACTTCCTAGTTGTGGCCCAGTTCAAAGCACGGATATGCAATGTCAAAAAAGGACGCACCAGCCAAAATATGAAGTTTAACATTGGAAGACTTCAATCACCTGAGAGAGCCTTAGCATACAAGGAGCGAATAAGCGATATACTCAATACCCCACTTCTACAACATAATCTCTCCATCAACGAAAAATGGAAACAATACGCAAACATCATCACGATGGCTGCTACACATACCGTGGGTTTTGAAACACCTCCCATGAGAAACCCATGGTACGATGATGAATGTTTAACAAAGACGGTAGAGAAAAATGAGGCTTACAGGAAAGCTCTGCAACGTAAAAAAAGAGTAGCTCAAGAAGAGTATAGAGCGAAAGGAAGAGATGAGAAGAAAATTATAAGGCGCAAAAAACCTTTATTCGAAAAGACAGAGGCGAAGTACGGAGCTTTTACAAAAAAGGCAAGCAGCTTGCAGCTGTTATCAAGCCCACGTGCTGAGGAATGATTTGGAAAATTTGGTGACCGATACGCAAGGGATATTAGAGACATGGAAACAGCATATTAAGAACCTGCTGTATGGCGCAAACATAGAAAACACAGATACGCCTCGCCCTAACCCAGTCAACTCCGAAGATACAGATACACCCAGTTCTACAGAAGTGGAAGCAGCCATACGAAAATTAAAGAACAACAAAGCTGCTGGAGAAGATAATCTGAACTTTTTAAGGTAGGAAGTGAAGTGATGATTAAATGCATGCACCAAATCATCAAACAAATCTGGATCGAGAAGAGCATGCCTGATGACTGGAGCAATATCTCCAATATTCAAAAAGGGCGATTCCATGTCCTGCGCCAACCATAGAGGAATATCCCTATTAAACGTTGCGTATAAGATCCTTTCCAATATTCTGTGCGAACGATTAAAGCCCCATTGTAACGCTGTGCTAGGAAACTCTCAGTGCGGCTTCCGTCCTGGTAAATCAACCACCGACCAGGTGTTCGCATTAAGGCAGATCCTGGAAAAGGTCCTCCAATTTCAAATTGACACGCACCATTTTTTATCGATTTTAAATCGTCTTATGACAGCATACATCAATCAGTGCTTTACAAATCAATGTCGGAATTTTGTTTCCGAGCCAAGCTTATCCGTTTGTCAAATATGGCTTTGAAAACACCTGGTGTGCTGTGGTGATTGGGAGGAACATTCCGGATTCATTTCGAAAGTGCTCCGGATTTCGACCAGGTGATGCGCTGCCATGTAATTTCTGTAATCTGGTGTTGGATCATATAGTGCGACGTTCCGGTGTGAGCACACAGGGCCCTATATTTTACAAATCGGTGCAGCTCCTGGGTTTCGCTGATGACGTCGATATTATCGGAACATCACGACGAGCAGTAGATGAACAAAATATTTTTTTTCTACATGTTTATGAAGTTTTAATTTTCAAAAAGATTTGTTAATTCACAAAAATGAATCTGAAAAGTAATTGCGACATTACGTCAAGAAGGAAATAAACTTTTAAATATTAAAAACTATAACAAAAAAATAAAGTTACCATTTGTAATTTATGCTGACACTGAAAGTGTTCCAGAACCTATATCAGCATTTCAACTCAATCCAGAGGACTCATCAACAACAGATATCAAAAAGCACATTCCAATAGCCTTTTCCTTCTATAATAGCTGTTCATTTGATGAAAATTTAAATAAATTCAGAGTTTTCGCAGGTATGTAAAATTATACATATAAATTAAATTTTATATAGAAAACTAAATTTATTCTATCTCTATTTCATTGAAAGACTTGATTGTGGGAAAGAATTTATTTCTGCTTTAGAAATCGAATGCAAATTTCTGTTTGAGAATTATTTAAGAAAGAATACACCAATGCACACAATATTCATGCAAGAGAAAATCTTACACAAAACGCATGCATGCTGTCATATATGTGAAGAAAAATTTCGTATCGGAGAAATTCGTATCAGAGATCATTGTCATTATAACTGGTAAGTACCGACGACCAGCCCACAAAACATGTAATTTAGCATACAGTACCCCAAATTATTCTCCAACATTTTTTCACAGTTTTTTAAATTATGATTCACATTTACTTTTTAAAGAATTAAATTGTACTAAAAGTCACATTTCTATTTTACCTTTAAACCATACTTCATTAGAGTTATCATTATTCGACGATAACCTAACCAATTTATTTACTTTCTCCGTTTTAGATTAAATCAAAATCAAATTTTATTAAATCAAAACCCAATAAATTAAAATCAATAGGGAATAATAAAGTATGTTATAATTATAATAATGTAATGGTAATGATAATGATTTATGATAAAAATCGTATGGAAACAATATTGTTGTTGTAATTGTGTTAGCAGGTGTGAAAAAATTCAAGACTTATAATGTAATAATTAAGAAAAAAAAAAAAAAAAAAAAAAAAGAAAAAGAAGAAAAAAAGGAAAAAATTAAACTATTTAACATATAATTATAAATTATAAATTTATCTGCAAATTTGTTTTTTTTTTTTTTATATATTAATTTTATATAATTTTCCTTTTCGTCTTCTTAATAAAAACTCGTTAGCTTATTTAAGTTAAATTGAATTATATACAAAAAACAATAAAATCAGACAGCTTAAACTTAAGCTATGATCAATAAAACTAAATTTAATTATCTATTACGTATTTGATATACATGTATTATTGAAAACAAAATAAAGAAAAAAAAAAAAAGAACTCTCAAAACTGCACTTGTTTAATTTTCATTATGACTACATGAAAGTGAAAAATTAGTTTAAGTTATATGGATACTGATAATTTTATTTATAGTATACAAATTTTTATAAAGATATTGAAATAGACGTAAGAGAAACTGAAAAATCAAAATTAATTTTCGATACATCTGATTATGAAGTTAATAATCCATATGGATTAGCCCTTATGAATAAAAAAAATGTTATGATTATTTAAAGATGAGTGTGATGGAAAAATTGTGAAAGAATTTATTGGACTTAGATCGAAAATGTGTTTGGTAAATGTATTAAAAGGAAAAACTATAAAAAAAAGCAAATTTGCTAAAAGTACTGTTGTTAAAAGTAATGTTGTTAGAAATTTGTCGGTAGAAGATTATAAAAACTGTTTATTTGAAAATACGATTTTGAAAGGAAATATGAATGCTTTTAAATCTAAATTACACACAATCTATACCTAAGCTATGAACAAAATAGCTTTAAGTTCATTAGATAATAAGAGATGTTCTTTAGAAAATAAGATAAATACAATAGCTTGGGGACATTATAAAATAATAAATCAAATAATTAATAAACAAGTATCTTAGATTTAGAAACTAGAATTTTATTACTGTGTTACTGTTACTATTACGTTATTTTTAATTTTAAGTTAATTTTTACTATTTTTGAATGTATAATATGTGTTATATTTCTGTAAAATAAAAAATAAACCAAGTAAATTTTAAATAATATCTGTTTTATTTATCCATGAATTATGTGAATTATCAAATCCCAACCATTTCACGTAAGCTTCGCTACCTTTTCTTTTCAAAACTTTTTCTACACGGTATGCATTTGAATATTTGACAGGAATAATTTCATCTTCATAAAACGCTCCAAGTATTAGATTATTTTTATAGTCCTCCAAAACATATGTTACTGAATTTATTATATTAACCTTTACAATTTTAAGAATCGCAGTTGACCATTTGATTCATAGCCTTTACTAAAAGTTCCTTTGTGCTTGCTAATTCGTACAAAACCACCTTTTTTGAATTTTCTTTTTTTAAATATTTTGGGTCTATTGTTAGGTCTAATTGATATATCAATTTCACACAGAATTATTTTAGTAAAAAATAAATAATTTTTTTGGATTACAAAATTTAGTTAGTTAGTTGAAGAAAAATCTTTTTAAAGTCATAATGCTTTCAGACTTTTGTTACATACTGATACGAGTATTAGGGAATCATGTATAATACTTATTATTTTCAAATTATTATTTTTTCATTTCATTGTTTCATCATAAGAATTGATAAGAAAAGCGAAACCGGTTATCGAATCAAAATAAATGAAGCTATAAAACATAAGCTGAAATCAAAATTTTTGGTCTAAAAATAATAATTTAACTTATATTGTTGATTTTCAATACCTTTTTGGAAATGATAAACAAATATTTATAAAAGAATTATGTTTCATAAGGGCCGATGCAGTCAAACCAAAACAAATACACTCTTCTCACGCTTCTCTATCTACAGCACAAACATTTCGTCAAAAAAAACTTAAACTAAATTTTCTATCTTTTTACAAATATTTTGATTTTTATTTTAATAAACTTTTTTTTCTTATACTTATCCTAATTTTAAAAATTATAATTTTTTCACAAACACTTTTTACTACTATAATCATTTTTTTAATTTTAATTTTATTTGTTTTTTTTTTTTTTTTTTTTTTTTAAATTCAATATTTCTATTTTTCCGTATTTTCTTAATCTATGACATAATATAATTCATATAGTAGGTATATACAAATAATAAAATTAATCTTATAGCTAAAAGTTATATTAATTCAAAATTATATCTGTACAATACAAATTCATTTAGTATTAATTAATAGAGAAAAAAAAATAAAAAATAAAAATAGTTAGTCACCATTCTGTTGCATAAAGCAAGAATCGAATGATGCTTATTTCTTAAAAAAAAAATCAACAAATAACCTTAGTGGGGAAAGTGCAAAAGAGAAATTAAAATTTAAATACAAAGAGAAAATAAAAAATAAAAAATACAAAATTTAAAATAATTTTATGCAGTGCAATATTAAGTAAATATGATAAAAGTTGAAAAAAATTGTACTTAAGCTAATCATGAAAATAGACACCATATATAAATCGCAAGAACTTCAAAAATCTTACTCAGCTAAACAACTACTCTTAATAACTCCTCACTACTATCAAAATTAATTTCCAAAAGCCAAGCTTTCAATAATTTTTAGAAATTCGATAAAATTCTAATTTGCCTGATGTGGTCAGGAAGTTTATTAAAAATCCTAGGTGCTACAATGTCATAGAAACGACAAAAATGACTTTTCCTACAACGTGGAACATGAACCAAATTACGATAATTAACTCTCAAGTTATACCTATTAGTATATCTAACATCTAAATATCCAGACTTCATAAAAAACATTTTTAAAGTTTTATAGTAAAATAAATTTCTAATGGGAAGTATTTTTAATTTAAAAAATAAAGGAAAAGACGGACAAGTACGTCTTTTCCCGCAAATTATTCGAATAGCATGTTTTTGTGACACAAGTAATTGACTAATCTTAGTAAAGTATGTTCCTCCCCAACAAGTAATACCATACTGAATTTTTGAATGAAAAAGCGCATAATAAACGGAGCACATAATTTTTTCCGAACAGTATAGACTTAGATGATAAAGCTGTCTAATAATATTACGGAGATAATTCTTCAAATAGCAAGCGTGATCATTCCAATCCAAGAACCCATAAGCCAAGATATTTGAACGATTTTACAAATTCAACTAAAAAACAGTTATTATCACATTGGATAGTACCACCAAAACAGTTATTAGTGCAGTCTATTGGAAATTTGGCGCAATTGGGAGCATGATAATAAATATCAAAGTTATCACAAGAAGGATTATAGATACCAAAATTCATATGCTTAGTTTTGCAGCTTATTACTAATTTATGTTTATTAAACCAGTGCCTAATTAAATCCAGATCAAAGTTCATGCATGCAGCTATCTCAAAATTGTTCTTACAAGTATATGTAAACGCAGTGTCATCTGCAAATGCGGTTAACATCCCTCTAAAATGTTGCAGAAAAAGCGAGTTAATATAAATTAGGAACAAGATAGGTCCAAGTACAGAGCCCTGAGGAACACCACAGGATAGATTAAGTATGGCACTATAAATATTCCCAATTCTGACTTTCTGTCTTCTACCAGCCAAATATGACCTAAGCCATTTATAAATAAAACCTCTAAAACCAGCATTATATAGTTTATTTAATAAAATATGATGATCCACAAGATCAAAAGCCTTAGTTATATCAGCAAATAATGCTGAGGATACTTTACCCTCATTTAATGCACCATATATCTCTCCACAGAATTTAAGTAACGCACTTTCTGTTGATTTGCCTTTCAAGAAGCCAAATTTCAAATAATTGATTCTATTAATCAATTTCAATAAAAATTGATTCTATTAATCAAATATTCTTACACTACAGGCATTCAAACATTTTTTTTTTATTATAATATTAAAGAATACTGTTTTCTTATTTCACTTTCACTAAGGTTATTTATTTATTTTATTTACATTACATTATTTATTTTTTTCTTACTTACTATCTATTTATTTATTATTACTAACGTACGAATTATGAATTATTTTTAATTTTTTATATTAATACCAAAAAATACACTCACGCTTAAATTGTAGCGAGCACGTTTTCATACTAAATCGTATTAATGAAAATATCAGCTTATTAAAATCTTTATCTATGCAAAACTACAATATTGTTATTCGCTTATCTTAACAAAGCTGAAGCTTTATATAGGTCTGTGATGTATGCTATTATTGTGTGTAAAAGTAATGATGTGTAATATTGAAGAGAATATATATGTCAATCATTTTATAGGGTGTGCTAAAAATGTAATGATCTTAGTATGCAAAGTCTCCGAAATAAGATAGATAATTTAGAAATTTTGGTTAATAATCTTCATTGGAATATCCACGTTATTGTTTTAACTGAAATTTGGTTATTAAAGCATGAAAAGAAATTTTTTAAACTTCCATGGTACAAAGCATACTTTTCAAATCGCGATAAAGCTTATGGTGGTGCCGCAATTTATATCTCTAACACTATTTTTAGCCCCTTAGTATTTGAGGAAAACTACAATAATTCGAACATTCTAATAGTAAAACTATTAAAACAAAATGTGAATATAATGTGTTTCTATAGATCACAAAAAAACAGATTAAATGATTTTATCAGTAAACTAGATAAAATTACTTATGAATATAAAAATTCTTTAGTTTTAGGGGACTTTAATATCAATTTATTAGATAAAAATAATTTTGATGTTAAGAATTACCTATATATTACAAAACTTTTGTAATGGCTATACTGTATACAACAAATTAACGAATAAGTTTGAACTCGGATTAGTTCAACCACACAAACAGTTATTGATCATTTTTTAACTGACTTAGTAAGTTATAATAACTATAACTTACACGTTGCTGACACAACTCTATCTGACCATCAAATGCTCTTTGTAAGTACGAACTTAAAAATAACAAAAGAGTTAAACAATAACACCAGAACAATTCTGAGCTATGAAAAACTTGGTGATTATAGACTTTGAAATGACCTAGAAAATTATGATTCTTTTGATGATTTTCGACTAACACGGAAGATTAAATCTTATACTAAATCTAAGCCTATAATAAATAAAAAAAAACAAGAATGGATGAACAGCGGAATTCTACAAAAAATAAAGATTCGTGATTCTTTCTTCAAATTCAAAAAAAAGTATCCTAATAATACTAAAACTTCTAACTTATTTGAAAAATATAAAAAAATTGTTGACAAAGAAATCAGACAAGCTAAACTTAACTATTACTCTCGAACCATTGCTTGCGATCCCAGCAATAGCAAAAAATTATGGGCTCTATATAAAAGGATTATGTATAATAAAAACTTTAACGAAAGCTCAAATAATTTATCAGAAATACATCTTAATAATAAAATATATAATAAGCCCCAAAATATTTCAAATACTATTAACACTTACTTTATTAATATTACAAAAAATTCAAATATTCCGACAGCAAACGGCATTGATAAAAATTACTTGGGTTGTTTCACCAAAAATATATATCAAAAACTGCAACTAACTTATACGAATCCAGATAAAATTAAAACAATAATTGATTCTATAAAACCAGGAGCTGCTACGGGATATGATAGTATTTCAGCAAAATTAATAAAAAAAATTCAATAGTCAATTGATAGCAACCCTGGGAAAATTAATACATACTTCTATGGAAAATTCAGTTTTTCCAACTTCACTTAAAGTGGCTAATGTTATTCCAATACATAAAGGAAGTGATACAACAGATTCATCTAATTATAGACCTATTTCTGTACTAAAATCCTTTTCAAAAATCTTTGAAAAAGTTGTGAAAAACAGACTTATAGATTTTTTATTAGAAACAATGGTGTCATAAATAAAGAACAATATCTCTATAATATCTTTTAAAATCTTTTCTATAGAATTTTGTAAAAAACGTTGATTATCTCGAAAAAATTCGCTAATTTTTTTTATTTTTTTTTTATTGTGTTGATGCGCTACAGGTAGCCAAATATTACTGAAATTTTATATGACTTTACCTGAAAAACGGCAAGTCTGATATGAAAGTTGTGAGAGCTCTTTTAAACGACAATTCATATCTCAGAAACTGGACCGATTTGGTTCCAATTTAATCCATATGTTGGGTTCCAATGAAAACTATTTTCCTTATTAGAAAATTTGAGGGACCTGCGGAGCTCGGATTTATATGACAGCTACCCGAATCAGTAAAAATTTCGAAAAAATGTGAAGGTCATATTTGTTTATATTTTGAAGAGTACCTGTGTGCAAATTTTCAGCTCTCTCGGATCTTTGATTTTTGAAATATTTTGGCGGGTACTCGGAGTTGTATGACCAGTTAAAATTTCAAAAAAAACTGAAAGGCATATTTGTTTATTTTTGTGATAGGGTACTGTGGGCAAATTTTCAGCTCTGTAGCAACCTTTGGTTTTTGAAATTTTTTGGTGGGCACTCGGAGTTGTATGACAGCTGCCCGAACCAGTCACAATTTCGAAAAAAAATGTGAAAGGCATATCTCTTTATTTTTGAGGGAGTACCTTCGTGCAAATTTTCAGCTCTGTAGCGCCATTTGGTTGTTGAAATATTTTTGGCGGGTACTCGGATTTGTATGACAGGTACCTGAACCAGTAACAATTTCGAAAAAATGTGAAAGGCATATCTGTTTATTTTTGAGAGAGTACCTGTGTGCAAATTTTCAGCTCTGTAGCGCCTTTGGCTCTTGAAATATTTTTGTCAGGTGCTCGGAATTGTATGACAGGTAGCCGAACCAGTCAGAAATTTGGAAAACAACATATCACTGGTTCAATTCGAATTAGTAAAAAATCATCCTGTAAAATTTTGTTGAAATTGGTCCATGCGTCTCGGAGGAGTTCTGACACAAACATGCATACATACATCCATACAAACATCCTTCTTTACATATAAGATTTAACACTTAAATTTAAATTTGCACCGCAGCTAAAATGTTAATAAAAGAATTTTATGTATGTAAAATGTCTGCTATTTTTTTTAATTAAACGCATTGCATAATTTTCACTTTACAAATAATTTCAATTCAAATTGCAATATTCGCAAAAAAATTTTTTAATGAATTACTAATAATATTTCTAATAATAATAATTATTTAAAATTTAAATTGAAATTGTAAGTTGACACTTCTTTAAAAAAAAAATTTTCCTGCAAAATCATGTTTAACTCTTGAACTTTGGATTGCTTAAACGCTTATAGACCGAACGAATTTATAGACGGACGAATTTATACTTTACATTTTGTACTTTTTAATTTATAATGTTTCCGTTTACGTTTTAATTTTTTTTTACTAACATATGTATTTTAAATTTTTAAATTAAAGTTTTTTAACGGACAATTTTAATTAAAAAAAAAAATTGGTAATTTGATTACTTACCGAAAAAAAGTTTTAATTAAAAACAATAATTTCCTATCTGCGCTTAACCCAATGCATCAACCTTAAAAACAATATATAAAGTTTCACATTTTGTAAAAAATAAATAAACTTTGATTAATTATGGAAAAAAAGTTTTCATTAAAAACAATAACTTCCTATTTTCGCTTTATCCAAAGCAGCAACCTCAAAAACTTTATATAAAGTTTATTATAAATTTGAAAAAAAAATAAACTTTGATTAATAACGGAAAAATTTTCAAAATATTAATTTCTTATTTTCACTTTATTACCAAATACTTTTCTACGTAGAGATAAAGTTTTTAAATAAATTTTTTTAACGAACATTTTTTTTACTTAGTTTTTTTAACCACAAATTTTTTATATTGAAGTTTTTTAAATTAAAGTTTTTAACGGTCAATTTTTATAGGAAACTTTTTTAAAAAGAAAAATTTTGATTAATTATTAATAACTTTGATTTATGTTTTATTTTATTTCTGAACAGAGCAATAAATAATTACGTGTTGTGTAATCTACAATAACAAAATCCACATTTTATTTTACTTATTGTTGAAGGTCCTCGATCCTGACTTCATAACCGCGGACCTGTCCGAAAATTTTTTAAAAATTATTTATAATAATTATTAATAACCTTTTCCCAGAAAAATACAATTTAAACTCGTGATATAGAGTTTCAGCCCCAATTCCTTGGACCCCGGACCTATTGTCTTCATCACATTTACGGACATTTATACTGATCACAAAAAAGAAATTTTTTTCAAGGTCCTCGGTCCCGACTTCTAAACCGCGGACCTATCCGGAAAATTTCTAAAAATTATTAATAATCTTTTCCCAGAAAAATACAATTTAAATCCGTGATATAGAGTTTCGGCCCCAATATCTTGGAACGCGACCTATTGTCTTCATCAAATTTAAGAGCCATTGAACTGATGACAAAAAAAAATTCTAGGCCTTCGGTCCCGATACTTGGGACACCATACCATATGTTTGCAACATTGTACTAATGACGAAATAAAAAAACAAAAATTTCAAGGTGTTCGGTCCAAGTGATTGGACGCATTTGCATGTTGAACAAACCTTTTAGACTTAACATGCATGGCTCCAATCACTCTCTGCGTGGATATTTTCTGTAATAATCTAAAACATAAAAGAAAAACAGCAAAAAAAAAATTTTTTTTGGACCAATATTTAGATTGTATATGAATGCATAATATATTAGTAATATTAGTTACTCACAATTTAGCGTGACACGATTTCATTACATTTTCCTCTACCAAAATCGATCAGCGTGTTAATAGTAACTTTCACTTACAAAAATATATACATACTAGTATAATGCCACTGCTAACCAACTGTAGTAAAGCTTGTGTGCAGTTTAAAAAGAATACATACTGTATTGTAGAGGTACTAATCAAAAATGTTTCAATCCTACTTCTGAAATATGTTTAAAAGAAGTAAAAACAAAAGAACAAAATTTATTTAAAGAAGTTTAACTTATTGAGAATAAGTAGCTTAAGATTATAAAATAAGTTATCTATCTAATTTCAAGAAATTTCGGGAAAGAGGGTATTTTGGTACCTACTATTCTATTATGTAACAAAAAGTTAGATTCTTTAATCTAAGAGTAACTTGGCGTTATCTCATAATTACGCAGCAATATGTCTTACACATTACTACTTTAATTATTGACTCAAAGCACCAATAACAATGTAAAGTGAATATGCCATCATAATGCTACATCATACACCTACTTTAATAATCCAATGAAATAAAAATTTAAATTAAATAAGTATTAAAACTTTAGGTCTGTTTCACAATTCATAAATTTTTATACTGTTTCATCTAGAGCCTACAGCATATTTGATAAATTAAATAAAATTTGGTTTATTTTCTCAATTTTCAATCTTTCATTTATTCATAATACAATGGACGTCTCGTCGCGCCGTTGAAACACCGTTAAAATTGTTAATACTGACACTCTCAATAATAATTCTATTTACTAATTACTATTAATTTACTGTGTATACTAAAAACTATATTTTCTCCACTTAAAATTTTGATTTGAGTAAAATTAATAATAAAATAACCAACACCAGCTCGGTAGGGAATTTATTTGCTTTTTTTTTCAAACTATGTACCTAGGTATTTTATATACACTAATTTTGTTTTTGGTCTGAGGACATAGATACCGTACATATTTCCTTAGTTAACACGCTTACCGTACATTTTGCATGTAAATTCATACCAACCGTATCATCAAATAAATAATTGTATAATTTATTATTATTATTATTATTTTTTATTGGATATAATTTAAATTATATACAATAGTAATTTATAAGCACTAGCTACCATGGCTATCGGCTTTTTTTTTTTTTTTTTTTTTTTTTTTATATTTCAATTTTTAAAATACTAAAATTAATAACATTTCATTGAAACAAATTAAAATTATATTACAATCTTATTCTAATTTCTTATTGTTAATAACTACTTGTATTGCTAACAGTAATCTTTTGTTTTTGTTCTTTTCTTTTTATTTTGTTTCGATCGTGTATATTTATTATAACAGCATTACAAATTCCTGCCAATATTTTATATGATAATAACTTGTAATTGTGTTTTGTTTCTCTTTATTTTAATAAGTGTTCTAAACTTTAATTTTGATATTTAATGGTCGAATGAAATTCAAATTGTTATAATTATTAATTGATTTGAACTTAGATAACATTACTTATTTTTAATTTATTTAGAAATTTAAAAATTATATTAATATTTATATCAGTGGTGTGTGAAAGAATTTCTAAAGGGTTAACGTTTTGAAAGGTTGAGGATCTAATTTGGTTTATTGCAGAGAATTGAAGAAGGAGATGATCCATAGTTAACGGGAAGATGTTACAAAAATTGCATGTTGATTGCTGTTCCTTTTTAAGTAAGAAGGCATGGGATAAGTTGGTGTGTCCCAAACGGAGTCTAATAAAACATTTGTTCATGATGGATGAAGTTGTGGTTGGTAGTGAAATAGGTATTCTATCCGGATTAACTGACTTGTATTTATGATTGTAGTTTTCCCATTCGTTTTTAAAGTATTCCAAAATTTTCTTTGCTGTAAATTTGGCTATTGATTTTTTACTATGTGGTGTGAAAGTTAATAGAGGTGAGTTGATGGCCGCTTTGGCTGCTTTGTCTGCTAATTCATTTCCTCCTATACCAACGTGTCCAGGTATCCACATTATTTTAACTTTCTTATTCATTTCTGTCAGTAGTTGCTTTATCGTGTCGATAACCTCTGAACATTTCCCCGTATTTTGGATGGATTCAAAAGCTGACAGACTGTCGGTAAAAATTATTTTTTTCCCCTTGGTAGCTTTCGTTATTAATAAGCTTGACAATATACCCTGTAGTTCAGCTTCAAAAATAGTAGAATCTGATGGGAGTAGACCATTTGCTACTAATGTGCCTGATTCGTTTACAACTGCAAAAGCTGTTCTGTTGTCTTTTTTGGAGCCATCGGAGAATAGGAATTCCCAATTATCTTGTTTATAAGTTTCTGTATATGCTTTGAATAATTGTATATATCGAATGTGAGGAGTATTGTCTTTATGCAGATGTGTTAAATTAATAATAAATGAATTTTTGGTTAATAACCAAGGTGGAAATTTGAGCTTTGATGTTTTAATTGGCGTGGCTTCTATGTTAAATTGAATCTTTAGGTTTAGTGTTTCAGAGAGTCCTGAATTTATTTTCGAGGTTTTTTTTCTGACTTTTAATAATTGGGTTTCTTTGTGTAATAGCTCGGTTGTGTTTGTAAATAGTTTTGGTAAATACTTTCCTCGGAGGAGCAGTGTTCGGTTTTCTAAGGTTAAGAAACCTCCTTCAGCTAGCATGCTTTCTATTGGAGTAGTCCTGAATGCTCTTAAACTTCTTCTAATGGCGGAATGATATGGTGCTTTTATTTTGTTTAAATGAGATTTTGCACACTTCCCATAAACTAGTAGACCGTAATCAATTTTAGAGACTATTGTTAATTTACTTATAGTTAATAGCGTGTTAGTATGAACATTACTTTTATTTGATGAAAGATATTTAATTACATTTAGTCTAGAATTGATGTCATTTCTGATATAGTTACAGTGATCTTTAAAACTATTTTTATTATGAAAGATTACGCCTAGAATTTTTAAACTGTTTACATTAATGATAGTTGAGTTATTAAATTTTATGTCCGGACATTTACAATTAATTTTTTTACATACATGCAGATGTTTACATTTGTTAACAGAAATTTTCGCCCCTGATTGATTAGACCAATTATTAATTACATTCAATGCCTCAGCAAACTGGTTTGAAATTTCATTAGTGTTTTTTGTTTTTGAAAGTATGTATAGATCATCTGCATATAGGCAGTGTTGTAAATTTTAGTTACAATTTATGAGTTTGCTAATATCATTGAATGCAATTAGAAATAGAGTGACCGATAGCGGTGATCCTTGCGGAACGCTGTTGAAAAGTGAAAATGTAGGCGAAAATACATTGTTCACTCTGCAACGTATTTTACGGTTTTTCAAAAAGGATTTAACGTTTAAATTTTTAATTAAAGGATAATTAAAAATTTTCGGACCGACTTTCCATTCTTGTAATTTTTCTAAGATTATATGTGGACTTATTTTTTCAAAAGCTTTTTCGAAATCTATTGATAAAATGGATGAGTGATTTTTTATGGCTAGATTTTTAGATATTATATGATCTATATAAATAAGAGCATCTGTTGTATTAGAGTTTGTTTTAAATCCCACCTGGTACTGGGACAATAAGTTATTGTAGGAAAGATACCACATTAAACGTTTGGCTATTATATTATCTAAAATTTTGCTAATACACGGTAATAGGGAAATTGGTCTATAGCTTGAGATTTCGTCTAAGTTTTTATTTGGTTTTTTAATCGGTATTATTATTGCTGTTTTATAGGCTTGAGGAATGGTTCCTTTATTGTAGATCTTATTGAAAAGTTCTAGAATTCTGTATTTGAATTTTAGTGATGTTTTTCTTAACATTTCGTACGTTATTTTATCTTGACCTGGTGTTAAGCCGCTGGCTGTATTTAGACTATTGTCTAGTTCTGTTATGTTTAAGTCCACTTCTAGGAATTTGGTTTGCTTATTGCAGAGTAAAGGACTGTATGTGATTTCTGTATTTACGGAAGTGGGTAAATTAATTACAGAGCATTCAGAGTAATATTTTCCAAAATGTGTTGCAATAGATAGCTTGCCGTCAGTTGTAATTGAGTCTGTTTTTATAGATTTGATTTGAAAAGGGGTATATGTTCCACTTAAGAGGGTAATTCTTTTCCATAATGTGTTAACCGGAGTATGAGGATTGAGTGTTTTAGTGAAGTCTTGAAATTTGAGTTGTTTTGCGGATTTCTTTTCTTTGTTAAATAAAGCGTTTAACCTACGGTAATTTATTAAATTACAAATAGTAATGTTTCTACGGTAATTTTTCCAGGCTGCTTGTTTTTGAATTCTAAGGGTTCTGAGTTCGGGCGTCAACCAAGGGACATTTTGGTTTGCCGATTTTGGAGAAGATATAGGAATGGAGATGTTTGCGGAACTTCGTGTTATTTTTTTTAATTTGAGCTGCTTCTTTATTGATATTTTGAAAAGGGGGGGACTGGTCACTTAATTCATTAATTTTGTTTTGGTATTTTGTCCAATCTGCGCGATTAAAATTAAATTTGGCGGGTTTAGAGAGTTTAGTATTAGTTGAAGTCGAAAGATTAGCTTCTATCATTATTGGGAAGTGATCACTATTGTGTAAATCTTCACAAATATTCCATGTGACGGGTGGAAGTAATTGGGAGCTACATAAAGATAGGTCTATGTTAGTGAATGTCCCATGGGTGGAGAAGTGAGTGGGAGAGCCTTTGTTTAAGATTGAGATGTTCGTACTGAAAATAAAATCTTCTATAATCTTACCTCTATGATTTGTACTAGAGGAGCCCCAAAGAGGACCCCATCCGTTAAAGTCACCTACTAAAGTAATTGGAGTTTTAATATTGGATATGATATTGGTTAGGTCTGAACCGGTGATTTTTTGGTCCGGAGGAATATATATTGAAATTATTGTGATTGGGGTTTTAGTGTTGATTTCTAATGCAATAAATGACAGGTTGAAGGTTATTTGTATGTTTTTGTGTGGAATACTTTTGTGTATTAGTATACATGTGCCTTGTTTTGCTGTAGTGTTGTTTTGAAAGTTATGAAAGTATCCGGAGAACTGCTTAGGTGTGTGGGGAAATACGTTGTATTTCACATGTGTTTCTTGTAAACAAATTATTTGTGGTTTATGGGATTTTAACAGTAGTTCTATTTCTGTGTAGTTGTTGAAATATCCTTTAATATTCCATTGAAGAATGTTAAGTATCATATCATTTAACATTAACACCTTCGTTCGTAATTGTCCTCCTTCCCTTTTACCATCCTCCTTTCCAAATTTTCCTTTCCGTCCCTAGCCAAACGTACCAATCGGTATAAAAGGTTCCCACCTAGTGTTTTGGCTATGCATAAAAAAAAAAAAAAAAAAAAAAAAGTTGAATAAAGAAGACAGAAGGTGAAACGGAATAAAACTAGCTATCATTATCATTTGTATGTATAGACATACAAGTGTAAGATTCTAGATTTTATAATTCCATTATGGAATCTTGGGTCAGATTGACCACTGTATTATTTTGGTTCAGTTCAGTTGTAGTTTTTTGTAATATGGTATGGTCACTATAATTTTGTGTAGAAGTTGATTCTTTAGGTAAATGTACGTTATTAATAAGATTTGTGGATGGGTAATCATTTATGTTAGTGGTTGAATTATTGTCTTCTGTTGAATTGTCGAGAGATAACTCGATTTTATTATTTTCTGAGATTTGAGTTGTAGTTGTTTTAATTAAGTGGGGATTGTCGTTTTGTACATTTGGTTTGTTGGTTTGAGCTTTAACTGTATAATTATTGTTTGCCTTAGGTATAGTTATATTGTTTTTTGAGTTTAAAATTTGAGTTTTATTTTTGGAATTTGTCGTAGTGTTTTGATTAGTTATTGTAGATGAGTTGTTGTTTGGTAAGACGGAGGTTTTAGTCGTCGGTGTGTTGTTTTTTGATACTGTAGAGTTTGAAACGGCCCGTGAGTACAGACCATAAGTTAAGGTTAATGGGTTGAGTTGTTTAAATGTTTGCCTAGCTTCGCCCATTGTGCATTTATTCTGCGTTTTAATTTTTAGAATCTCTTTTTGTTGTACGTATTTTGGACATAATTTATAAGAGGCTGCATGCTCTTCAAAGCAATTTGCATACATCGAACGTGTGCAATCCTCATTGTTATGTGGTGACATGTTGCATTTTTCACAGATGGGGTTTCTATTGCAGCGTTTTTTCGTATGTCCCAATAATTGACATGTTTGACATCTCATGGGATTGGGGAAGTATTCTCGTACTTCCTTGGTATACCAAGCAACGTTAATTTTTTGTGGAATTTTGTATACGTCAAAAGTCAACAGGGTTAAACCCGTGTAAAATGAATTTCCGTCTTTATCAGTTTTCTTGAATTTGAATACGTCTGTAACTCCTTGACTTTTTAGTTCATCGCGAATTTCGGCTTCTGATATCTGTCTTAGATTTCTGTCATAAATTGAGCCTTTACAGCTATTTAAATGTTGGTGGTATTTGGCGGTGACGAAACAGATTCCGCCGAAGTTTTTTGTTTTTATAAATTTATCAGCAATTGTTTGATTTTTTGTTAAAACCAATAAACTGCCATCGCGTAGTATGTTAATTTTTTCCACTTCAGAACTGATCCCTTTTATTGCACTTTGCAAGGCAAACACACTGAAGGACGACAGTGGTTTGTTTTTGTCGTTAGATTCTATGGTTATGAATTTAGGATGATGGTTGTTGGATTTTTTTAGGTGAGAGTCGCTTAAAGAGGGAAAGGCTTCACCTAAGCAGGGTTTTTTCCTTTTAGTTTTGGGGGTGGTTGACCACTTATCTTCACTAAGAGAAGCTAAGGGGCCAAACCTATTCCCCAGTGGACCCGGATTGTCCACCGGCATTATTATGGTGTGTTAGTAATAATCCACTTGTTTTTATTATTAGTATTTAGAAAGAAAGTATTACAAGAATGAAAAGAGAAAACAAAAAAATTAACGTACCCGTTTGCTTATTATGTGTGTAGAGTAAAAACACTTAAAGAAAAAAACACTCTGATCGATTGATCTTTACACTATGAATGTCAGACGGTGACTGTGTGTATAATTTATAAAACTATTACCTGTAGTAAATCCGAAAGAAATAAAGCCAAATGACATTTGCTAACTTTATTTTATATGGGTGTTGAAATAAACTTAAAATTAAAAATAAATAAGGCTAAAAATCAGTTTATATACTTTTTGGCTTTATTACAATACCACGTTTGAAATAAAGCCTAAATCATGAACTTTTTACCATTTAAAATTAAAAATATTATTAACAGATGATAATGATAAATTTGAATTTTAATTATGTATTTTAGATTTGAATTAAAATCAGGGAATTCCATTTTCCAGAATATTTATAATATTTATACTGTATATGCGGTAACAGCTCACGCGCCAGTCTTCCAGTCGTATGTTCAACCCGCCAACTTTAACTTTTTAAAATAATTTTTTTTTTTTTTTGTAGTTTAATTTTTTTTATTCCATTTAATTTTTACATATTTTACTTAGCCATAAAAAAAAAATTTAACAAAAATAGCATTATTATAATAATTTATATTAACTTAAAAATTATTAAGATTTTTCTTTTTAGTTAATTTTTTGTTTTATTATTTTGTTTTTTTTTTTTGTATATATGATTCTTACAATATCTGTATATAATTGTAACTTTTTTTTTGTTTATAATTTTTGGAAAAAATGGATTTAAAAACCAAAATTAATTATATTATTTTAATAAAAACTTAATCTAACTTATTCTATTCCTTAATTCTAACTTAAACTAACTAAAAATAATACATAATTCTCCATTATTTATATCAATTTATACTATCCAACCACCAGTAATTTCTTTTAATTTGTTTGTCCTGTATTGGCACAAACATGTCATAATTCAAATGATTATCCTGCATATTATTCGGATTATAATCAATAATTTTGCATGTGGCCCGTCTATTATAATGAAATAATAGAGGGACATGCTCTGGGTTTTGTATGTACCCTTTTGAATCTAGGTATATGAAATGTTCGGGGGCTATGAACCCCGTTTGCATACTTTTCTTTATGAATTCCTCATTATGGTAGAATATATTAGATATTAGACCATTTTCTGAGGTATTCAACGCTCTATCATAGTGATTTCTAATTATTTTAATTATAAAATTATCGAATCTGTTTATTTTAGAATTATTATAAATATATTTATTTGAATAATAATGCAAGTACACTGTTTCTGGTTTACGACATTTATTTATGCAAACTCTAATACATTTTCTTTCTAATTTTCTCATTTTCTCCATTAAACTAGAACTAATATTGTACCATATGGGAGCTGCATATGATAGTATAGACCTCACGAATGATTTATATGCTATTATCTTAACCCTAGTTTGAATGTTTTTGTTATAGAATAGTTTTTTTGATGCCATAAATGCTTTATTTCCTTTTGAAATCAATTGTTTTACATGTTCTTTGTAGTTTAGGTTTTGGTGTAAATAGACTCCTAAATATTTTACGATATTTTTGTTATATAGGTTACTGTTGTCAGGGGCTTTTATTGCAAAATTTTTCCAGTTTTTCCTAATATTAAAGTTTGTTTTATCAACAGTGTTTCTGAATAGTATTGTTTCGCACTTATTTAAATTTATTTTTAATAACCAAATTTTGCAATAATCGACTGTAGTATTAAACATTTGTTGAACATTGTTTTGAATTTCTTCAACTTTATTACCTGCTGAGTAAAGAATTAGATCATCAGCGAATGCTAAGGAATAGTTTATGCCATCTAGATATTCTAGTCGTTTCAGTAGTTCTATTAAATAAATTGTGAAAAGAGTTGGTGAATTTACCGTACCTTGTTCTAGACCTTGCTCTAAATTAAATATTTTGTTCGGGTTACATGACATAATAAATTTATTTTCAGAAATCATATCATGTATAAGATTAACTAGATGTTGTGGAAATTTAAATTGAAGTAGCTTGTATATTAAACCCTCTAGCCAAACGCTATTGAATGCTTTTTCTAGATCTACGAGGCAGGCACCCACCGCCATTTGTTTGTTAATATTCCAACAAACGTCAGATGTTAGTTTATTAATTGCGTGTATTGTGCTGTGTTTATATCTAAACCCAAATTGATTTTCAGGTAATATATGATTAATATTTACAAAATTTGATATTTTATCATTGATTAGAGTTTCATATACTTTGCTGATGTTAGGAAGCAAGCTTATCGGACGAAAGTTATTTGGGTTTGTTGGATCTTTACCCGGTTTTTTTATCATAATTACTTTACCTATTTTCCATATTTTAGGGAAATAGGAATAGTTTAATGAATTGTTAAAAAGAATTACATATTTCTGCATGCACTTAGTTGTTAGGTTTTTGAGTACTATATTAGGTATTCGATCTATTCCCGAAGAAGTTTTTCTATTCAGATTGTTAAATTTTTCGTTCAATTCTGCTAGGTTAGTGAATATGTTTTGATTACCTGTCTCGTTAGTTGATCGATTAAAGTTATTAAATTTAAATAAAGGTATATTGTGTTCTTGTTTATGTTTTTTCCTATCTGCTAAATCTCTTATCTTATTTGTGACATGGGTATGAAAGTTAATATTAGATGGTATAGTGATTCTGTGAGAGTTTTCGAGAAATTTACCTAATACATTAAATATATCTGTGTTTTCTTTTAAAATATATTTATTTGTATCCGTTTTACTCAATTTTGTAGTGTCTATATTGGCTTGTGTCAAAAGATCGTGGTTTACAATTTCTAGTTTTTTAATTTCCAATGTTGATTTCTGTTTAAAAATTTTTTTAATTTCTGGAAACATATTATTGCTAGGTTTTATTTTTTGTATTCTATTTCGCCAATATCCGTTAATTTCTATATTAATCGTCTCTTTTATTAAAATGTTAATGTTATTTAATAGGCTTTTTAATAGACCTATGTGCTGCGAAGAGAAGTTGAGGTTTTGTTTATAAATTTTGTGTATGTCATTCAGTATTTCACTCTTTTTTTTTTAGTAGTTTTTTTAATTTTTTAGAATGAAATTTATTTAAGTGGTTTTGTCTGGTAAATTTTGGTACTGTTTCATTCATGGTATCTATGATTACATTTTGAATTTTAACTAAGTGGTAGTCTATATTTTTAATAGTTATGTTATCATTATCAACAATTTTTTCCCTACTATTAGAATATTCCTTATCGAGATTAATATCTAATTTTTTCTTAAATTTATTCCAGTTAGTTTTATGGTATAAATGTGCTTTTTCCCTAATAGGAATATTATTAATAGGATCTTGGCTCATTATTTCAAAAGGTACATATATTGCTTTATGATCACTGTCGTATGCTAAGGTTTGTATTCGGTTGTAAGTTTCAAAAGTATTAACATTAATTCTTGAATCTATTATTGCTAAATCTAAATAAGAGTTACTTCTAGGATATGTGGGTGAATCTGGTAAAAGGAGTTTACTTTTAAAAGCTATTTTATTTGATTCTAACCAACTAAATAATTGGTATCCTCGAGTATTATTAGTTTTATTAAGCCATGTATAGTGTTTTGCGTTTAAATCACCCGCCATTATATAGTAATTGTTCAGATTTCCTAGGTCTAAGCACTGGAAAATATCATGAAATTCGTTTATAAACTTATTTTGTTTCGTATTAGGTGCATAAATTGAAATTATAAATAGCTTATTTTTGTCTCTTAAGTTAATAGAAATTATACAAGTCTCTAAACATTCGTTATTTTCAAAAATGTCCTTCTTTACTATGCTGTATTTAATTGAATTTTTAATGCATATGGCTGTGCCGCCTCCTCCAGACTCACCAATTCTATCTTTCCTTATCAAATCATAATTATCTAATTCTATACAATGCTTTTCTTGTAATTTTGTTTCGCTTAGGCACAAAATATCTGGGTTATGTTCTTTAATGAAATGTATTAAAGAATATCTTTTGCTATATGATATTAGTGAATTTACATTAACAGAAATTAATTTAATTATTTTATTAGTAAGGCCTTGTGACATTATTATTGGTGGTTGGGTAATATAACTTCAAATATATATTCAATTCTATTAGAATTATCAGTAATAGTTTTTTCAAAATAAGCAAATTTATTTTGTATGTCTTTCATTTGGTTTTTAATTTCATCAAATATATTATTAATATTAAAGTTGTTGTTATTATTACTGGTATTACAATTATTATTGTTGTTATTATTATAATTATTATTATTGCTATTGTAATTATTATTGTTGCTATTATAATTATTATTGTTATTATTTCCTAATGCATTAGCATATGAAATATTTTCTTTAGTAAAATTATTATACATACTATACTTAGCTGTAATTTTTTCTCTGAGAATTTGTTTTGCCTCTTCTTTTTGTTGTTGCTTTTTTATATGCTCAGGGCAATTTCTATATGACGCTGGATGGCCATGCTGCTTGTAAAGTATGCAAAATAGCGTGCTTCTCTCATCTTTTGTTTGTATTTTGCATTCTCCCGGTGTGTGATTCTCTCCGCATTTCACACAACGAAGATCCATATAACAATTTGCCGCGGAGTGGGAAAATCTTTGGCATTTAGTGCATTACAGAATATTCTGTTTAATTATATTCTCCCAATATATAATTGTATTATCAATAGATTTTATTTTTTTCATTTCAGAGATGTTAGTATCTGCTGACGCTTGAACAATGAAATATGAAAGAATTTTTCCTTCTTTCATTGATTTTTTGGTTTGCAATCTGCTGATAGATTCAAACTTTATTTTATCGTTTTCACTGAATTTTAAGATGTTTAATACTTCCTCTTCGTTATAAGACGCGTCTAGGCCTTTGAGAAGAAGGCTTATTTTTTTTCTGATTTCGGCGTATATGTATAAAAGTTGGTTTTTGATTTTTTTAAAATTTCGATTATGTCTTTATATTCTTTTATATTATATGTATAAATTAATACGTGTGCATTATTAATTTTTTTTATTAGGAAATTATTAGTTTTTAGTTTTATTGTTTTTTTTAATAGCTCTACATCAGTATTATAGATACTTAATGGCATTTTATTATTTTTTTTTAATTCATTTTTCATAATTATTTTTGTTATTATTATTGTTAATATTAATATTATTTGTGTTGTTATTAGTTTTCGTATTAGTGTTAGTGTTATTTTTGTTCGGGTTAGAATCTTGGTTCTTTATTATATTTTCAGTATTGGTATTGATTTTATTAATTTGTTTTCTTTTAGTTTGTAAGTTTTTTTGAGAGAGCACCGTTATGTATTCTTCAAATTCACTTTGATGGTAATTTTCTAATTGGTTTATTTCCTCATTTGGTGAAATATAGGTATTTTCATCATCCATCTCTTGTGATTGTAATTGTAACTCCATTAGTGGAGAGAATCGATTGTTGGTATTTTGAATTGTACTTGTACTGTTACTTTTAACATGTGCTTCATTTATTTCAGCATTATCATTTTTATTTTTTAATAAACTTTCAATTTGCTTTTCTAGGTTATGTAATTTTAATTTTAGTTTATTATTCTCACCTCTAAGAGTTTTCAGTTTCTTATTTTCCGACATTATTGTTGATTTATTATTTACCATTACTTTTCG
Organism: Argyra leucocephala; assembly: GCA_963942445.1. Lineage (NCBI taxonomy): Eukaryota > Metazoa > Arthropoda > Insecta > Diptera > Dolichopodidae > Argyra > Argyra leucocephala. Next base: position 9,394,968 of record OZ012682.1, read on the forward strand.
GTCTATGTAATTTGGTTTTGGTTATTAGTTAGTCCTCAGCCGTTATCACTATTATTTTCAACTTTTTCATTTTTTTGGATTGCTTATAGCAATCCCAAGATGAGAAAATTTTATTTTTATTTTGTTTTCTTACTAGATTTTTTTTGTTAAATTTTAAAATTTAAATATTATAATTATTGTTTCTTTAATTTAATTTTTTTTTTTTTTTTTTTATATTATTAGACAGATTTTTTAATTATTCTGTTTCACCATTATTTATTTTATTATATATTTTCTCTTGATTTAACACGAACGATGCTATCACCATCACTCATCAAGATAAACTCTTTTTAAAATAATAAAAAATAATAAAACCGATGATCTGCGGTATCATGGTTTACTACCGATACGGTAGAAGAGGGGTAAATTAGAAGAGATTTAAGACTTGGACTCAAAATCAGGGTATTCCCCTTTTCTAGAATATTCAGATGCACGTATATGAGTTACACACAGAATTTGTTTTTAAAAATATTTTAATACTTATGTAAATATTTGAAATGGTTTTAAGAGATAAAATAAAGACGAAAACAAAAATGACGAAATGTAGGTACATTTTAACTTTTGAACAAACAACCAAACCAATACGTTTTGTAAGATAAATCAATAGTGAAAGTCCTAATATAATTTTTTTTCACATAATTAAAGAAAATTTAATTTCCTTCAAAAAAAATCATCGAACGGCTATACTGGGACCAGTGCTTCAGAAATTATGAGCTAATTTTGTCTCCTCACTTCCTGTTTTTTTGCAGTAATTTTTTTTTATTTTCATTTATTTTCAATACAAGCATTTTTATTTTATTAAAAAAAAAACATCAATTAATAGGTAGAGTAGAAGCATCTTATTATAAGTATAATTTTTTTTAAATTATTTTTCTTTACTTTTGGCAATTACTATAAATTATCTATACATGGGTATTGTATGTATATATATATAGTCATTGCTTTTGTACTTGATTTGTTTTCTTTTCTTACAAACATGCAAAAGTGAAACTGAACTTTTTTCTACCTGTTAGAATAGTGATAATTTTTATTTTTTTTTTACCTTATAAAATAAAATAAATAACTTTTAATAATAATATTTATTAATATTATGTAGTATTAATTAAAAAAACAATGATTTAATAAAATTTGTCTTTTGGATTTTATTGAAGTCTTATCATTAAATGTAATCCAAGAACAATGCTTCCGCAATAATAATATGGTGATCAATAAACTTAGAATATATACCTGAATAGTTGTTAATATTGTCAGTATTTTCACCTTTTTAATTTTCTTTGTTACTAACAAAACCTATATTTGGAATGCACCTTTGTGAAATGTTCTTTTTCATATTAAAGCAAGCGAAAAATGTTCGTCACTTAAAAGTAATAAGGGATACATTTTCAACAAAATTTGGATTGGGTTATAGACTCAGTTTCATCTTCAGATTCACTTGAATATTAATCGGATTTATTGCCACTTTCGTCATTAAATTTTACTACGTCGTCATCATCGGCTTCAAAATTGTCAAAAGTGTTAATTATTTTGTTTTATTTGTAGGCTATTCTATTTAGGAACAACATTATTATGATTTTCCTTTTTTCCAATAAATCAAAATACAAAGGAGTTTGCAACGGATAGCCAGCACAAAGTTTAGCAACTCCCCGAAAACCACAGTAGAAATGGTAAATGCATTCCAAAGAGAATCCATTTGGAATTTTTTTGGTAAATCTTTATCGGACAACTGCAACATTCCATTTTTCAAGGCATGAAACGATGAAAGAGTGTAACTTTTCCATTTTTTGTTCTGAAAAATCTATAAAACTGATAACGTAAAATATACAACCAGATCATCGCAAATATTTGGTAGATGGATCATTTGCAATGGTACCGAAAAGCTGTTTTAAAAGCTTTCAATTGTGCAGATAGTATATTTTGAACAGGTATATTATACACTTGCTTTTTATGTATTTGTATATAATTTGTGTGTGAAAAAATACATAAAAGCAAGGGTACGGGGCGCGAAACCAGATGGCAATGCTACGCGCGTTTGCGGAAGCGATCAGCTGCCGCGCCATATCATATAGCTGCTATAGCAAGAGCTAATTTGAGATTAAAAAATTTTTTATAATAAAATTTTTTGAAAAGTGCAGCTTTTTCCGTAAAAATGTTAATTTCAAATTGTTTTTTCCAGATCTTTCCAACATTTTTTATTTTAATTGATAAGAAAACTGAAACAGCGTCTACAAATTTATTTTCATACATAAATGACATAAGTTCGAAAGTTGAATTAAATCGAACTTATGTCGTTTTTCATTTTAATAAATTTTGTCTAACTTATGTCATAAGTTCGACAAAATTATTAAAATTAAAAAGGACATAAGTTCGACAGAAAATTATTAGAATTAAAGACGTCATAAGTTCGAAAGTTGAATTAAATCGTTTTTTGTATCGAACTTATGACGTTCGAACTTATGACAGAGAGCCTATACAGTAAGTTAAGAGTAATTAGTAAATAAAATTATTATTGAGAGTGACAGTAATAACCTTCGCTTGGGCGGTAAATGAAATATACGTAAGCGGGCAAGATTAACATATGTTAATATTTTTGGTTTTTCCATATATTTTGTATGGAGAATTTCTTGATAAAAATAAGTGATTTTTATGTTTTTATGATTATTTTTGTATGTGCATTACTGTTACTTTTATGTTTGCTTTTATTACCTGGAAATATCTATCCTCTAAGATATTTTTTTGGAAATACCGGTATTTTAGAAAAAGGAAGTGCTACTGGGGACTTCCGTTTGTTACAAGGTACTTGTAACACAGTTAGTAGTTGCAACAACAACAGTGTGTCAATTTCAGTGAAATAAAAAAAAATTAAATATAATATATATATTTTGGAAAGATTATTTATTGAATTTTCAATATTTGCAATAATATGGAGGAGTTTAAAATTTTATGGCACCGTTCAGGTAGACAGGTAAGTAAATTTTGTAATTTTTAGTACAAGTGCAAAAAACACAAAAAATGAGTGTTTTTCCTCCAAAACCCATTTTTTAAATTTCCTATATTTTGGTGCAAATATTAAGAAATTGCTTCGAAATCAAGCAAAACTATTAAAAATATATCAAATTTAAAAAACAATGCCGTTACAGGTATATGACACTTTGAGCTATTCTATTTAAGCAGGCTTATAATGGATCTATTCTATTTAAGCAGGCTTAGTTCCTGCCAATAGTAGTAGTTTTCCACATTTAATGAGTAGATAAGCCAGTAATTTGTTAAATAAATACTCAAATTATTGTAGATATTGGAGTGTAAAATTGCAGTACCGTACTTAATTAAGCACGAAAAGGTGATTCTACCTAAGTTACTGTCAAGATTATAAAAAAAAATAAAAAAAAAATATATAAATTTTGTTAATAATATAAGGGTGAATAAGGGTGAACAAGGATAGACTTTTTAATAATAATATTTACCAATATTATGTATTATCAATTAAAAAAACAATGATTTCATAAAATTTGTTTTTTGGATTTTCTTGAAGTTTCAGTATTAGTTGAATCCAAGATCAATGCTTTCACAATAATATTATAGTGATCAACAAACCTGTAACTGAATAGTTATTAATATTATCAGTATTGTCACCATTTTAATTTTCATTGTTAGCAACAAAACCTAAATTTGGAATGCACCTTTGTGAAATGTTCTTTTTTATATAAAAAGAAGCGAAAAATGTTTGTCACTTAAAAGTAATAAGGTACTAAATTTCCACATCACAAATTTACTGTTTGCGGCCCGTAATCTAAATAAATAGGAACTGAAATTTTGGGATATGATTATTTGACATTATTATAAGATGTATAAAATTAATATCTCTAACACTCACTCAATTATAACAAAAAAACAATAATGAAAATAAAAATTCCATATTTTGCTTTTACCTATTTTGTTGTTTTTTCTGATTTTATTTTTTTTACCTATGCATATCTTATATATACAAATTTTGTTTTTGGTTTGAGGACATAGATACCGTACATATTTCCTTAGTTACCATACACGTTACCTATCGTACTTACTGTACTGCTTGCATTTAATTCATACCAACCGTATCATCAAATAAATTATTGTATAGTTTATGAAGCTTTAAAGAGGAAATTAGCCTAAATTTAACAGCCACACCTCCTTCAAACCATTCTTCGATTAATGATCAATGGAAAAACTGTGCCAGTATAATCAAAGAGGTAGACACAAACACAATTGGCTTCAAACCACACAACACCAGAAATTCATGGTATGACGAGGAATGTGCATCAAAAACGTTGAAGAAGAACGAGGTGTATAAAAAAGCGCTGCAACGAAAAACAAGAGCAGCCAAAGAAGAATATAAGGTTAAAAGAAGAGATGAGAAGAAACTCATCAGGCGGAAAAAACGAGACTTCAACAGATCTCTGCTCATAAATATCGAATCTCATAGAAATAGAGGCGAAGTGCGGAACTTCTGCAAAAAAGTCAAGCAACTGGCAGCTGGCTATAAATCCGCTGCACACGCGCTAATAGATAATATGGGAAATTTGGTTTTTTTTGTATGCTGCTATGTCGGAATTCGGTGTACCAGCCAAACTCATCGAATTGTCAAAAATGACACTGGAAAACACAAGGTGTGCTGAGGTGATTGGCAATATCACTTCTGACTACTTCCAGAAGTGTACCGAATTTCAACAAGGAAATGCACTCACCGGACTTTCCCAATCTAATACTGGAACGTATAGTGCAACGAGCGGAAGTAAACACTGCCGGCACCATATTTTTCAGATCTGTTCAACTACTAGGGTATGCCGACAACATTGACATCATCGTCAGATCACAACGGCGGTCATCGAGGCCTTTACCCAGATTGAAGAAAAAGCGAAACGAATGGGTCTCAAAGTAAACGACAAAATATATGTTGTCGACAAATAAAAAGACCTCTCAATATATCATATTGGTCAAAACATCACTGTCGGCATATATAATTTCGAGGTAGCTCAGGAGTTTACTTTCCAAGGTAGGTCCTTGGAACCAGTGTTTATCCCATAAACGACATCAATGTGAAGGTACGGCGAAGAATAACCCTTGCAAACCGTTGCTGCTCCGGTTGTCAAAACATCTCTGGTCAAAGTTCTTCTCTCGAAACACCAAAGTACAAATCTACAAAACGTTCATACTCCCGGTTTTGCTTTACGGACCATTTGCTCTTCGGGAAGAAAATTCTTCGTCGGATATATGGTTCTGAAAACGATGGGGTCTGGAGGAGAAGATATAATGCCGAACTCTATGGTGGACGTAGTCACGAAAATTAAAGTGAAGAGACTACAGTAGCTCGGACATCTAGAGCGCATGGACGAAAATGCTCTTTCCAAAAGAATCTTCGAATCCAGACCCGAAGATACCAGACGTATTGCGGAAGGTTTGGACTGGAGCAGACCAAACCTTCGTTGGAGAGATGAAATATCGGTGGATTTAAAGCTATTTTGAATCTTCAACCGGAGAAAATCCGCCCGTAACCGGCAAAAATGGAAGATGTTGATAAGTGAGGCCCAGGACCTACATGGTCTGTTGGCCACCTAAGTGAAATAAGTGAAGTGAATAGTTTATGAAACTGTTATCTGAAGTAAATCCGAAAGAAATAAAGCCAAATGACATTTTCTTACTTTATTTTATATGGGTGTTGAAATAAAGTCAAAATTAAAAAGAAATAAGATTAAAAACCAATTTATATACTTTTTGAGAATCTTGAGTTTTTTACCATTTAAAATTAAAAATATTATTAACAGATGATTGAATTTTAATTATGGCCCATATTTTGATAGTCATCTCATAAAAATGAAAATGACAAATGTCATATCATTTAAATGATTTTTTGAGATTTCGATAGTTGGGAAAAATGAAATGGAGTTTGAAATTTAAATGAGATGATTTTTGTTTTGAAACGTGCAACACTTTTCGTTTTGACGTGTTTTGGATATAATTAATAAAGGAAGAAATTTTATTTCGAAGAAAAAAGTGAAGTAAATGAAAAAAAATATGTCCAAAAGGTTTGTTCAATATGCAAATTAATATTGAATAGAGAAAAGCCAATGTGTGTGTATTCAACGGGACCGTGTTATATGAACTACATCTTCTAGGTGGTGACTGGTTGAAAGTGCCAAGTTCAAGAAATTGAGCAGCCTCTAGCCAAAATAGGTCCGGGTCCCACTTCACAGAGCCCTCGAATTTTTTTTTTTTTTTTAATTTGTCTTCAGTAAAATGGCTCATAGGCACGATGCAAACAAGCGGTCCCAAGTGTCGGGACCGAAGACCTTAAATTTTTTTTTGTCATCAGTACAATGACCCTTAAATTTGATGAAGACAGTAGGTCCGAGGTCCTAGGAATTGGGGCCGAAATTCTATATCACCGGCTTAAATTTTATTTTTCTGGGAGTTAAGTTAAAAGTTATTAATAATTATTATGAATAATTTTTGAAAAAATTTCAGATTGTTCCGCGGTTCAGAAGTCGGGACCGTAGACCTTAAACAAAAACAAAAAATTTCTTGGCTCTTCCACCAGTCGCCATCTCGAAGATTTCTTTACTTTTTTCATGTCCACAAATTTAAAATAAAATACTTACGATTTTTTTTGTAAATCCATTTTTTAAATTTTAAACAACAGAAGTTTTCAAACAAACATAGCCGTCACTTAACAATTTCAAAATGACAAAACTTGTCATTTTATCCGAATATATTCATAAAACCCGACTATCGAAATTGGCTTGTTTTTATGATTTTTGTAATTTTTTCCGACTATCGAAATCTCAAAATTTGTATTACATAAAAAATGACAGTTAAATCACTATCAAAATATGGGCCTATGTTTATGTTATAACGATTAAATTATTAATTTAAAAATGTTATGTTATGTTTAGATTTGGATTAAAATCAGGGAATTCCATTTTCCAAAGTATTTGTAATATTTATACTGGATATGCGGTAACTACTCATGCGCCACACTGCCGCCAAATGTCCATCCCGCCAGTGCACTTTAACTTCTTAAAATAATAAAACCAATTATGTGCGGTGTTCAAAATCAGGGTGTACCACATTCATAAAATATTCATATGCACGTATATGAGTTACTAACAGAATTTGTTTTTATAAATATTTGAATACTTATGTAAATATTTGAAATGGCTTTATTGTTATTAAAAAAAAAATATTTTTCAAAAACCTTCATCAAACGTATGTTTTTTTGCATTTTTTTTTTTTGTTTTTTTTAACTTTTTGTTTGACGAAATGTAAGTACATTTTAAATTTTGAACAAAACCAAACCAAGCGTTTTGTAAGAAATTGAATGAAATGTTAAGCTACTATTTTTTATTTCTTTTTAAATTAATAATTTAATCGTGAAAGTCCTAAAATAATTTTTCACATAATTAAAGAAAATTTAGATTCCTTCAAAAAAAATCCTCGAACGGCTATACTGGGACCAGTGCTTCAGGAGTTATGAGGTATTTTGTTCCCACACTTCCAGTTTTTTTGCAGTAAATTTTTTTATTTTCATTTATTTTTAATACAAGCATTTTTATTTTATTAAAAAAAAAACATCAATTAATAGGTAGATTATAAACATTTTATTATAAGGATATTTTTTTTAATTATTTTTCTTTACTTTTGGCAATTACTATATATTATCGATCTATGAGTATTGTATATATATATATATGTACGGTTAATCATATATGTATGATATGTTTTTTTTTCTTATAAACATACAAAAGTGAAACTGAATTTTTTCTACCTGTTAGAAGAGTTATAACTGAGAGTTTTAATTTTGTTCTTTTTTTACCTTATAAAATAAAATAAATAACTTTTAACAATAATACTTACCAATATTATATAGTATTAATTAAAAAACCAATGATTTAATAAAATTTGTCTTTGGAATTTTCTTGAAGTTTTATCATTGAATGTAATCCAAGAACAATGCTTTCGCAATAATAATATGGTGATCAACAAATATAAAAGCTGTACTTGAATAGTTATTAATATCATCAGTATTTTCACCATTTTAATTTTCATTGTTAGTAACCAAATCTAATTTGTAATGCACGTTTGTGCAATGTTCTTCTTCATATTAAAGCAATCGAAAAATGTTTGTCACTTAAAAGTAATAAGGGAAAACCCGCTACTAAATTTTCACTTCACAAATTTACATGTTTCCAGCCCCTAATCTAAATAAATCAGAGTGGGAATTTTGAGTTAATGATTATTTGGCATTATTATAAGCTGAATAAAAAAATACATCAATTTCTGTAACACTCACACAATTATAACAACAAAAATAATAATGAAAATAAACATCCCATATTTTGTTTTTGCTTATTTTGTTTTTTTTTCTGATTTTATTTTTTTTCTATGCATATTACATACTATTTATATTATCAAAATATTTTGTTTGGTAAGCTATGAAGCTCCTTACTTTGATTCTCAAATTTTTTAAAACCAAATGGACAAAAATATAAGAATATAGGTACATAGTTTGAAAAAAAAAACCAAATAAATTCCCTACTGGGCTGGTATTGTTTATTTTATTATTAATTTTACTCAAAGCAAAATTTTCAGTGGAGAAAAATATAGTTTTTATTATATACATTAAGTTAATAGTAATTAGTAAATAGAATTATTATTGAGAGTAAATTAAATTTGGTTTATAATAATTCTATTAGTAATAGAATTATTATAAACCAAATTTAATTTAATTTATAAAGTATGCTGTAAACACTAGGTGAAACATTATAAAAATTTATGATTGTGTAATAATCGAAATCGGTTAACAATATTTAATAAAATTGTGGAACAGACCTAGAGTTTCAATATTTATTTAATTTTAAATTTTATTGAATTAGATTATGAAAGTAGGTGTATGATGTAGCATAATAATGACATATTCACTTTACATTGTTATTGGTGCTTTGAGTCAATAATTAAAGTAGTAATGTGTGAGACATAATGCGTAATTAAGAGATAACGCAAAGTTCTCTTAGATTAAAGAATCTAACTTTTTGTTACATAATATAATAGTAGGTATAATTACTTGAAGCTGGGTAGATAATTATATAATACTTATTCTCAATAAGTTAAACTTCTTCAAATAATGTTTTTTTTGGTTTTTACTTCTGTTAAACATATGTCTGAAGTACGATTGAAACATTTTTGATTAGTACCTCTACAAAACAGCGATTTATTTATTTTAAACTGCACACAAACTTTACTACAGTTGGCTAGCAGTGGCATTATACTAGTATGTATATATTTTTGTAAGTGAAACTTCCTATTGACACGTTGATCGATTTTGGTAGAGGAAAATGTGATGTAATCGCGTCACGTTAAATTGTGAGTTACTAATATTTCTAATATATACATTCATATACAATCTAAATATGGGTCTAAAAAAAAATTTTTTTTTGCTGTTTTTCTTTTGTTTTTTAGATTATTACAGAAAATATCCACGTAGAGAGTGATTGGAAGCATACATGATAAGTCTAATAGTTTTGTTCAACATGCAAATGCGTCCCAAGTGTCGGAACCGAAGACTTTGAAATTTTTGTTTTTATTTCTTCATTAGTACAGTGTCTTTTACATAAGTTGCAAACACGAGGTCCGGTGTCCCAAGTGTCGGGACCGAAGACCTAGATTTTTTTTTGTCCTCAGTCCAATGGCTCTTAAATGTGATGAAGATAATAGGTCGCGGTCCAAGAAGTTGGGGCCGAAACTCTATATCACGGGTTTAAATTGTGTTTTTCCGAGAAAAGATTATTAATATTTATTATAAATAATTTTTAAAAAATTTTCGGACAGATCCGCGGTTATGAAGTCAGGTCCGAGGGCCTTCAACAATAAATAAAATCAAATGTGGATTTTGTTTTTCTAGATTACACGACACGTAATTATTTATTGCTCTGTTCAGAAATAAAATAAAACAAAAAGCAATATTTTTCATTTAAATACAAAAAACAAACCAAAATTTGAAGTTCTCTTCTCATAGTTCATAGCGTCACAGTGTGGTCACACATTTAGAGCGACAATTCAATCAAAACAAAAACCATTCAAACACGCATGCACAAGTGTATCTATGCATGAGCTTTATTTACTTTCTTTATTTACTAAACAAAATCGAGCAAAATTGGAATTGAATTTTTTTTATATGTACTAGTAGGAACGGCCCATGCTCACTCACGGTTTAATCATTTAAATAAACTTTATCACAAAATTATATCTTAACTTATCTAAACCAACTCTCTTTCATAAAAGGAATAATAGAGTTATCATAGAGAAAAAAGAAAAGAGATAATAGATCACGCGGCAATTGGATGTGTTTACATTGAAATGCAATTGCATCTTCATAATATATGCGCGTAAATGTTATCATTCCAATTTTTTTGATCAGTTATTCAGTTCATCAACGTTTTGAATTTTCTATTCTGTAATTTTGATAATTTCTATTTTGACAAATATTTATTTATATTAAAGTGTAGCAAAAACACATTATTTATTTTCATAAATCATTGCTACATATTTAAATTTAATACATATAGACATTTTGACAATTTTGTGAATTTTGAAAAAACTATTCACTGTTTTATTTAATCCTACATTCCTACGTTTATTTGAAATAACTTGGTTACCCTTCAATTTTATATACAAAAAAAATTTCACATTGGTAACACTCGCTCTCTTTATGTAAGTGCTCAACTTAAATAATAAAATTAAGAAAGATGACACTAACTTGTCAAATAAATGGTATTAACAATAAAACCATAATTTTAGAAGGAGTATCAGAGTTAAACTTATTAATAGAAGACAATAACATAAAGCACAAATTCCATATAGTAAACAAAGATATAAATTTAACCACCGATGGTATATTAGGGAAATTTTTTTTAATAGAATACAACTGCAAATAAGATTATGAAACATGTGTACAATTCATTTTAATAAATGAAGAGGAAATAGTACTACCCATGAATATGAACACCAGAACAATAAGAAAAATTACATTACCACTCAGAACAGAGGTCATAAAATCCATTAACATGGACATTAAAGAAGATAGTTTGGTTATAGCTAAGGAAATAAAAAAGGAATATTCATAGCAAATTCAATAATACCAGCAACAGGTGTCAAACACGTTAGAATCCTGAATACAACTGATGAACCAGCAATAATAGGAAATATAGATTTCGAAGTACAAGCTCTAAATAACTACCAGATACTAAAATATTCGAATAAAATTGAAAAAGGAAGATTTGAGAAATAAAGAAAAGAGATACAATTGGAAAACTTAGATGAATACGCAAAAAAAATCCATTCTAAATATTTGCAAAGAATTTCAAAATAGAAGGAGAAAGAGTATAAACGAATAATTTCTATGAACAAAATTTATCCACAATAGACAAAACACCAGTATATATAAAAAATTACAGAATACCTGAGGTCCAGAAATGGAAAATTTAATTAAACAACATTATGACACATTATTAGGTGGTTACTGCGAAATAAAATAATGTATAAATAAATTGAAACAGAAATACATATGGAAAAATTTGAATAAAATGGTTAAAAAATTCGTCAACAAATGCGAAATTTGCAACAAAACAAAGATAATCAAACACATAAGGGGAAAATTGATAATAACTGAAACTCCGGATACATCCTTCCATACAATATCAATTGACACAGTAGGTTCATTAAGAACAGCAAAAGAGAACACATATATTCTAACATTACAATGCGAGCTAACAAAATTTGTAGAAGCATTTCCGATGAAGGCCAAAGATGCGGTAACTGTAGCAAAAACCATATTAGAAAAATTTATACTACAATATGGCTATTTTAAGAAATTAAAAACCGACAAAGGAACTGAATTCACAAACGAATTATTAACAAACATTTGCAAACTATTAAATATAAAAAAAGTAAACCTTACCATCGCGAAACAATTGGATCACTAGAAAGAAACAGAGTGTATCTTAGTTAAACGAATATCTGAACTATGATAAACGAATATCTGAATATAAGAATATCAATGGACAAGAGAATTGAGATGAACTACTACCTTATTATACGTATTACGACAACTCGACACCTCATACAGCAACGCAATATTCCCCATTTGAGCTTGTATATGGTAAATTAAACACATTACCATGTGAAATGTTGAATAATAATATGAAATAATATGAACTTTGATGATTGCTTAAATGAACTAAAAATACAATTAGCAAATGCTCACAACGAAGCACAAAAAAATTTAATTAATGCTTAAATAAAAAGAAATAAAAAACAAAAAAATGTAAATTTATCAAATTTTAAAATAAATGACTATATATATGTTAAAGTAGGAAATAAGAAAAAACTAGATAAACCTTACAAAGGACCGTATAAAATTTTTTTTTTCTCCTATTACTCCGCGTGGTAACATAGGGCTTTGATAGTGAACCTCCATTCTTCTCTGTTGAGTACTACTTCCTTAATATCGTCCCAGGTATAATTGTTGACTGTTAATTCTTGATCGATTGTGCGTCTCTATGTGTTGTATGGTCTGCCGGGTCTCCTTTGTCGTTGTGGATTCCACTCTAGAGCTCTTCTTGCTATATCACTTTCTGATTTCCTTAGTGTATGATCTATCCATTTCCATTTTTTCCTATTTATCTGTCTGTTGATAGGTTCTTCTCCAGTTATCATCCATAAATCCTCGTTTCTAATTCTTGCCGGCCAGAATATTGTGCATATAATTCTCAAGCACTTGTTGATGAATACTTGTAGCTTCTGTTTGATTCTGACCGAAGTGAGCCTTGTTTCACTGCCATATATTAATGGTGACTTAACACATGCTCTGAATATTGTTAGCTTTGTTGTTCTCGATATTTGGTTGCTCCGCCATATCTTCATTAGGCTCCCAAATGTTCTTCTTGCCTTATTTATACGGCTGTTGACATCTTCTGTTGCATCTCCTCTTGATGTTATAATGCTCCCCAGGTAGTTGAATTCTTCTACGTATTCTATCTGTTGTCCACTCACTGTTATTGGCTCACTATAACTATTGTTTGTCCTCATTGCCTTGGTTTTCTCGATATTTAATTCCAGTCCCGATTTCTTTGCTTCTTCCTGTAATCTGTTGACTTTGTTCTGTAGATCCCTTTGATTTTTTGATATGAGGCATACATCATCTGCGTAATCTAAGTCTTCTAAGTTTCCGAAGAGATCCTATTCTATTCCGTTTATTCCAGTGCAAACTTCTCTTAGAATGTCGTCTAGTATAGTGGAGATAGTGGACATCCTTGTCTAACTCCTATATTGGTGTAGAATGGGAATAAGTCAGGGTCCAGTTTGGCTATTTCTGCTAGAATTCCATCTTCACCTGTTGCTTTGTTGTGCTTCAGGATATTGATTGTAGCTTTGATTTCTTCTATATTTGAAGCTTGAGTAGATATTGGCAGTCCCTCAGTTGGGTAGATATTTGCATTGTCTCTGTTTCTTATGTCTGCTTCATTATTTGTACTTTCTTCGTTGTTCAGTTCTTGGAAATGTTCTCTCCATCTCTTTAATTGATCCTCTAAGTTTGTGATGAGCGCACCATTTTTATCTTTAATTGGTTTGTTTTGTTGTTCCGACTGGTTTGTTAAGTTCTTGATTATGCGATGCAATTCTCTCAGGTTATGTTGCTGTGCTGCTTTTTCTGCTACTCCGGCTAAATTTTGTAGAAATTTCCTTTTATCTCTTCTTGCTGCTCTTTTTTCTGTTTTCGCTATTTCTTCATATTCTCTTCTTGATGCCATCCTGTTGTTTATCATTTTCTTCATTTCACCTCTTCTTTTAATCAAGGCCCATGTGTTATCGGTTATCCAGATTTTTCTTTGTGGTTGTTAAATTCCAAGATTTTGTTCGCTTGTTTGGTTGTAAATTTCCAGAATCTCTTCCCAAGTGTATTCTCTATTATTTCTAATATTTTCTTGTAACGCCGTAACTATGTCAGCTCTTACTTGCGGATTTTTTAAGTTGTTTATATTTATTTTCTTCTTTCTATTTCTTCTGACCTTGTTGACTCTAAAGTTTCATTCTAAAGTCCCCAGTTAGTAATTCATGATCGCTGTGTATATCTGCTCCCCTTCTATTTCTCACATCTAACATTGATTGTTTCCATTTCTTGTTGATGCATATGTGATCTATCTGATTTCTTGAGATCCCGTTTGGTGTTGTCCATGTGTATTTGTGGATATCTTTGTGTGGGAATAGATTCCCTCCGATTGCTAGGTCGAAAGTCTGACACAACTCTATCAATCTTTCCCCGTTGTTGTTTCTTTCTCTCCCTAACCCGTGTTTGCCCATTATCTCCTCAAGTCCATTGTTGTTAGATCCTATTTTCGCATTCCAGTCACCCATTAATATTATGATATCTCCCCTATTTATGAGTGCTAGCATTGTTTCTATTTATTCGTAGAAGTCATCCTTAATATCATCCTGTCTTCAGCGACATCTGTTGGTGCATAGCATTGAATTATTGTTACATGTCTTGTCATATTTCGAAATCGCCCTATAACAATTCTATCCGAGACTGCCTTCCAAGAAACCAATGTTTGTCTCAATTTCTTTGATATTAGTATTCCGATTCCACTTTCACCCCCTGTTTCCCTTCCACTGTAAATTATCATGTTTCCATTCTCCGTGTTGATTTCTCCGGTGTTGTTCCATCGCATTTCACTTATACCTAGGATGTCTATGTTGTAAGTAGCCATTTGAGCTTCCAACTGCGAGAGTCTTGAAGCTTCTCTAAGTGTTCTTACATTCCATTGTGCAATTCGGGCCCTTTTTTTGAGTGCCAAAGGTCGTTATCAAGTAGTCATTCGTATATTCGAGGCTTCTTCTTCTATTATTTCGAATCCATTGATTTACCGATTATGCAGGTGATTGGCCTACAGTAACACGTCCTAGGAGATGGAGTAACCATCTACCGCTGCCTAGAAACAATGTGGCGCTACCTTATTACCGGCTCGATCTCAATTAATGATTTTCATTCGATTAATCTCGAATTTTCAATTAACAAATTTAATGATGGATTTTTTTTTTATAAATCGCCACCAACCAGGTTCGAACCGGGGTACCCTCGGTCATGGATCCTGTTACATAACCACTGCGCCACCGAGGGTATAAAATAATTGCTCAAAATGGTCCAAATAGTATTGTAGTAATAGACAATAAGAAAGTAGAATTACATAATAATAATCTAATAAAAGCTAGAAATAAATGAATATAAAGAATCCAATTAGAATCTAAATGATATGTTCAAGATTCCGAACAGCACATATCTTCTAAAATGTTTTTATTTTTGTTAAAATCAAAACTAACAGTCAAAACTAATATAAAAATATTTTAAATTGCATTGTTCTTATGTGGAATCATAAATTAACTAATTTATTACTAAACATAAGTACGTCAAATGTATTTTTTATTTTTAAATTTTAAACAAAAAAATTAGGATCATGTTACCACTATATGCTATGCATTAATGCTTAACTATTCTTACATATAATACACAAGATGAACGACGTGGTGAGTAAAAAAGCAAGAATAATTGAATAGTAAATTAATTACACCACAAAAATATTAAAATTTTAGCAAGTTCTTTTTGCTGAATACTTAAAACATTTAAAATAGTTACACTGGTTACACCAAACAGTGACGGTTATTTCCAAGTTGAGCGCCATCTATACTCTAAAATAAATATCAATCTTATTTAAACTTATAAGACAACTAGCATAATGCCACTGCTAACCAACTGTAGGAAAGTTTGTGCGCAGTTTAAGCTGGGAAAAAAACAAAAAGTATTTTTTGGCTTTATTACATTTATTTACACACATATTTTAATGTTATAAAAGTTATTTAATTTTAAAATTTATTATTTATTATATAAAGTAACTCATGTATTTCTTATTCGCATGTTTCTGGGAATCCGTGGATCACATAATTCTGGTAATAAGAAGGTGTTGTAAAAATATTCCAATTTTGGTTTAATTTTATTAGTAAAAAATTTATCGTCCTTTTCAATTCGTACATACTTGAAGTCTTTTGAGGTCCATACAACAAAAATGCAAAAATTTCTTTTTGTTATGCGTAATTGACCTTGCACTTGATAAAAATAATTATGTGATTTTTTTAATGCAATATATAATGTGTTATCATCAGTATTTTATTTTAAGTACTTTATCTTTTTTTGGTTAATAGCTTCTTTTAAAAAATCATCTTTTACTGACTGAGGGCATTTTACTTCACAAATACCATTATTTCCAACTAGACCATCTGGAGTAGCTCCAATGTAATTCTTCGTCAATAAAAACCCCGCAGTTTTGAATATTTAAATTAGTCTGCTTTTCAAGTTCTGATATTGTAATTTTTTATTTTACATTCACACAAACATTTTATTGTTTGTGCATACAACTGAATAGAGCTTGTATTTGATTATATTATGATAGCTAGAATTACTTCCAACTTAACAAATTTAAAAACTGAGGTAGTGATTCCAAAATCTGAGGCAGTGACCATTATATATCTTAATTTGTTCCAACAATTACAACCAGATTGATCGCGTGCATCAATTTCAATGTTCGGCCTATTTTCAAAATTTGTTCTCAACTTTTCCAGCATTATTTTTTTATTTTGTAGAATAGAAACACATGTAACATATCTGGTTTTTCACATGTGTCTGCTTTATAATTTTTATCTATACTGAGTGATGTTTAGCTCTTCTTAATCTAATATTTTCTCTTCTGCTTTTGGAAGAAGCATTTTTGTATTTCTTTCACTCCCATTTATTTGTTTCAAAAACTCTGTAAAAGCCAAAAAATTTAATTGGTCAACAGCGGCTGCACATCTACTTGGAGACTGCCTCGGAGAAAAATTTATACGGTTCCTTCCTACGTATTGACATTTTGCCATTGAGCTGTTCGCAAATATTTGAGTCCATATTAAGTAACAAACTGTCTGAGTTTTGGACTAAACGTTACACAGCAGTAGTAATTTCTTCAAAGAATAGATTTGATATCTTCAAAGTTACAAAGTTTTCTTCTTCATATATAATAATTTTTTATGAGCACTACTATCTCCATTTCCTACAAATTGGTTATAATTAATTGACAACATAAGTACATAATTAGGTAATTTAGTTATTTATTTGTAACAGTGGGATCTGCAGATAAATCTGCAGTCCAACTACATGTCCTTTTCCTTTTCGAAACGTGGGCCTTTTTTGTATATTAATTATTTGGTATATATGGAAATATTATAATTATATTATTTTGCATTTGTTTTATTTTATATGCTTATTAATTATTATATTACATTAGTTAGAACCGATGTGGTTGTATACTACAATTATTAACTAAAAATATGGCCTAAAATACATCAAAATTCGGTTTATATACTTTACTAAAATGAATAGGGTCGTTAGTAATGTAGTTCTTTCGCAATTGTTCCTATAATATACTTGGTATTTGTTGTTATAGGAAAAAATTTACTAAAGAAAATTCAACTTTACTAAATCAGCTTCAGTTAACAAAATATTCTCGCTATCACTTATTTCCTGAGCATATTCAAAAATATATTTAAAAATTACAGAATTTCAAAAATAACTTTTTTTATAATAACGTTATTATATTTATATACTGTTCAAATTTATACATCATACCTCAAATAAGTAAACAGATGAATATATATTTCTTTATTTTCAAACACTAATAAATTGTATTTTGAACATAAAATATCTAATCAGCAAAATGTCATAAAACATCTTTGAATATTTCGTTGGTAAAATAATAAATGCAACGATAATAATATTTGAATTAGTATGGTGTATTCAACCAAATGTACATTAATTTGTGTTTATCAGAAAAAATTTGTGTTGTTGGTAGAATTCATTGTAAAAAGAAGATTCTAGCTACGTAACTGCCTCTTTAGCGAAATTAGTTCAAACTAAATTTTTTAATTGTGCGTAAACTGCATATTTTATAATTTTTTAAAAATTTAATTGTTTTAAAAAATATTTTATAATTATTATTTTCAAAATAAGTTATAAAAATATTTTTACTAAATATAATTTTAGAAAATATATAACTTTTTAATAAAACAAGAAAAAAGTTGAGATGATAAGGGAAATTTAAGTTACAATCCATTTCATAAAACAACATTTAACTAGAAAATCTTCAAAATCTAGGACAATTTTCAAAAATCAGGCCACGTAGTTAGCTTGGTATATATTTTGAGAAGTTACCCCCAAAATTTCATCCAAATCGGGTAAAAAATGTGAATGCCCCGTGTGCTTTAGTTTGCAAAAACAGCTAACAAAACACCAAAATTAAGAACTCAATGAATTTGTTAAGCCCTTTAAATTCCAAAAGTTAAAAATCAAGCCACGTAGTTACCTCGGTATTGCAATAAAGAACTTAAGTCCAAAGTTTCATCTAAATCGGACAAAAAATGTGGACGGCTCGTACTTCAGTTTGTCAAAAAAAATCTCTTTAGCCCAGCCTTAAAAAGAATACATCGTTGTATTGTAGAGGCACTAATTAAAAATATTTCAATCCTACTTCAGACATATGTTTAAAAGAAGTGAAAACAAAAATAAAAATAAATTTATTTAAAGAAGTTCAACTTATTGAGAATAAGTATCTTGAGATTGTTAAATAAGTTATCTACCTAACTTCAAGTAATTTCGAGAAAGAGGGTATTATACCTATTATATTATGTAATAAAAAGTTAGATTCTTTAATCTAAGAGAACTTTGCGTTATCTCTTAATTACGCAATATGTCTCACACATTACTACTTACTTTATTGACTCAAAGTACCAATAACAATGGTAAGTAAGTGAATATGCCATCATAATGCTACATCATACACCTACTTTCATAATCCAATGAACTAAAATTTGAAATTAAATAAATACATATTAAAACTCTAGGTCTGTTTCACAATTTTATTAAATATTGTTAACCGATTTCGGTTATTACACCATAATCAATTTTTATCATGTTTCACCTAGAGCCCACAGCATATTTTATAAATTAAATAAAATTTTGTTTATTTTCTCAATTTTCAATCTTTCATTTATCCATAATAGAATGGACGTATTGCCGCGCCGTTAAAACACCGTTAGAATTGTTAATATTGTCGTTCTCAATAATAATTCTATTTGCTAATTACTACTTACTTGCTGTATATACTAAAAACTATTTTTTTCTCCACTTAAAATTTAGCTTTGAGTAAAATTAATAATAAAATAACCAACACCAGCCCAGTAGGGAATTTATTTGGTTTTTTTTGCAAACTATGTACCTAGGTATATTCTTATATTTTTGTCCATTTGGTTTTAAAAAATTTGAAAATCAAGTTAAGGAGCTTCATAACTTAGCTTAGAAAATATTTCAAAAATATAAATAGTATAAACTAGTATAATGCCACGGCTAGCCCGCTGTGGTAAAGTTTGAGTGCAGTTTAAAAAAGTATACATCAGTGTATTGTAGAGGTTATTATGTACATATTAATTAAAAAGGTTTTGATCTTAATTCAGATATGAATATTTAATAGAAGTAAAAACAAAAATAAAAATAAATACATACCAACCCTTGCTACTAAAGAAAATTAACTTATTAAGAATAAGTACCATAGTTAAATAAGATATCTAACATACCTAACTTCAAGTAATTTCGAGAAAGAGGGTTTTATACTATTATATTATCTAAGAAAAGTTAGATTCTTTAATCTAACAGTAATTTTTCTTTATCTCCTTATTACGCAATATGTCTCACACATTCCTCCTTTAACTATTAACTCAAAACACCAATAATAATGTAAAAATAATGTCATCATAACTACATCATACATACACCTACTTTCATAATCTAATCAAATAAAATTTGAAATTAAATAAATATTAAAACTCTAGGTCTTAAATATTCTCAATCGATTTTGGTTATTACACTTTCATCAATTTTTATAATTTTGCACCTAGAGCCTACAGCATATTCTACATATTAAATTAAATTTGGTTTATTTTCTCAATTCCCAATCTTTCATTCATTCATAAAATAAACGTCTCGCCGCGTCTTTAAAACACCGTTAGAATTGTTAATACCGTCACTTTCAATAATAATTCTATTTACTAATTACTATTAACTTACTGTATGTACTAAAACCATATTTTTCTCCACTTAAAATTTTGCTTTGAGTAAAATCAATAATAAAATAACCAACACCAGCCCAGTAGGGAATCTTTTTGGTTATTTTTTAAACTATGTACCTAGTTATATTCTTATATTTTTGTCCATTTCGTTTTAAAAAATTTGAGAATCAAATTAAGGAGCTTCATAGCAGCAAAGATAATTTACAAATAGATGTGGCAACTTATAGAAAGTTTTGTGCTAAAGTTTTATTTTAAAATTCCCTAATACGGGACTAATATCATCATACATCATACTCTTATCTTATATATCTTATAATATCATCATACTCTTCCAATACATGTCTGAGTCATACATTGGAAGAGTCTACTTCAGAACTCGTGCCGTTGTTAAAGTACTTAAGAATCTGAATATCAGAAAGTCTACCGGTCCCGATGGCATCCTTGCTATGGTTCTAAGACATATAGCCTTCGCTATTTCCAAACCATTGCGCAACTTATTCCATTTATCCTACTCTACAGGAGTATACCCAACCCAATGGAAGATTGCGCATGTTAACCCAATTCCCAAAAAAGGCGACAAAAGCGATCCCTCCAACTACAGGCCTATAGCTATAATATCGATCCTCTCCAAAGTGATAGAGATCTTAATAAACAAAAAGCTGACCAAATATCTTGACAGCCAAGGTATTGTCCACGATAGGTAATATGGATTTAGATCCCACCGGTCCACCGGTGATTTAATGACATACCTTAACGAGAAGCTAAATATTTGCTTGCACAATTCGGGTGAAGCAAATATTGTGGCTCTAGATATTTCTAAAGCTTTCGATAGAGTATGGCATAGCGCATTATTAGCAAAATGTCAAGCAGTAGGCCTGGGTCTCTCTTCTCTCAAATGGATTGAAAGTTTCCTCTCGAATCGTACGATTCAAGTCTTAGTTGACGGATTTAAATCCGATCAATTCTAAATAAACGCTGGTGTTCCCCAAGGATCAGTTCTCTCACCTACCCTATTCCTTATATTTATAAATGATTTGCTCCAAACCACTTTCAATCCAATCCACAGCTTTGCAGACGACAGCACCCTAGTAGCCTCCTACGATTTTCATAAAAAATCTGAAGCTACATCCACCGCTGTGTCAACCAAAAGAGACATCATGGCTAGTTCCCTCAGCCACGATTTGGTCGCAATAGCTAATTGGGGCATAAAAAACAGAGTCGAGTTTAACTCTTCTAAAACTCAGAGCTGTACAATCTCCCGAAAAATTTCCATTTTTGATCCTACTCTTTTGTTTCAGGAAGATAAACTTCAGCGGTTTGAAAGCTTAAGCATATTAGGTATGCACCTTAATCGAAAAATGATCTGGAATGATCATATATTTGATGTTGCAAAAAACGCAGCCAAATGTTTGGGTTTTCTTAGCCGCTGCAAGGCTTACTTCTCCCCCTGTGACCTCTTGAAAATCTATAAAGCTTTCATACGACCCAAAATGGAGTACAATTCTCACATATGGGCTGGCGCTTCTAGTATTGCGTTAAAACATTTGGATAAAGTTCAAAAATGGGCTATTCGTCTAATCAACGACCCAAATGTGACAGCCCATCTTGCTCCTCTTGGACATCGTCGTATAGTCGGAGCTCTCTCACTTTTTTATAGATATCTCGTAGGCATCGGCACATGCTCAGTGGAAGTTAAATCTATATTACCTCCACTTAAGCGTTTCCCTCGCGAAACACGAAGGGCAGCATATGCTCATCTCTACACCATCGAAATCCCTAGATGGCAAAAGACAAGTTATGGAAATTCGTTTATAACTTCAACATCCCGAATGTGGAACCAAATTCCATCTTATGTGTTCCCAAAACATGACAAATTTTATATTTATGACCTAAACAAATTCAAGACGAACATTAACACCTTCGTTCGTAATTGTCCTCCTTCCCTTTTACCATCCTCCTTTCCAAATTTTCCTTTCCCTCCCTAGCCAAACGTACCAATCGGTATAAAAGGTTCCCACCTAGTGTTTTGGCTATGCATAAAAAAAAAAAAAAAAAAAAAAAAAAGGGATATAAACACAAAAAAAAATGAAAAAAAAAAAACGTAAACAGCTATGTAGGATAAGAATACATATAAATAATAAAGAATATTTGAGACTGACACTCAAGTAGAAACACGTAGAATTACAAGAAAAAAAACTGTATTTTATTTTTACTTCCTATAAAGGAGTTGTTATTGCAAATAAAATATAAGTGGTATATATTTTATTCTTTTTCAATTTTCAGGCAGGTCAAAATATAGCTAAAATAATGTTTAATTACTAGTTTTTTTTATTTTGATTTTACGTTTTTCTTAATTTCCTGTAATACATATCATATAATATAAAGAAATTTCTTTATATTATATGATATGTATTACAGCTGGGAAGAAAAAAATTGAAATGAGGATAAAAAAAACTTTTAGATTTTTTACTCAATTTCAAGAACTTGAATTTTTAAGGTTTTTATTTTATACAGGTTTGCCACATCTATATGTAAATTATCTTTGATAGAAGCTAACAAAAAATTTTGAAAATATAAATAGTATATAAATATAATATGGGTAGATAAAAAAAATAAAATCAGAAAAAACAACAAAATAAGTAAAAACCAAATATGGGATGTTTATTTTCATTATTGTTTGTGTTGTTATAATTGAGTGAGTGTTAGAGAAATTGATTTTATACACCTTATAATAATGTCAAATAATCATTAACTCAAAATTCCAACTCCTGCTTATTTAGATTAGAGTCCGCAAACATGTAAATTTGTGACGTGGAAACTTAGTATCGGATTCTCCCTTATTACTTTTAAGTGACAAACATTCTTCGCTTGGTTTAATATGAAAAGGAACAATGCACAAAGGTACATTCCAAATTAAGTTTGGTTAGTAACAAAGAAAAGTAAAAAGGTGAAAATACTGACAATATTATCAACTATTCAGGTATATATTCTAAGTTTGTTGATCACCATATATTGCGGAAGCATTGTTCTTTGATTACATTCAATGATAAAACTTAAACTAAAAAACTAAAACTAAAAAAATCAAGTACAAAAGCAATGGCTATATATACACAATACCGATGTATAGAATATATATAGTCATTGACAAAAGTAAAGAAAAATAATTAAAAAAACCTAACATGTAAGAAGGTGCTTCTACTCTACTTACTAATTGATTTTGTTTTTTTTTTGAATAAAATAAAAATGTTTGTATTAAAAATAAATGAAAATAAAAAAATTTACTGCAAAATAACAGAAACTGTGGGGACAATATAGATCATAACTTTTGAAGCACTGGTCCCAGTATAGCCGTTCGAGGATTTTTTTTTAAGGAAATTAAATTTTCTTTAATTAAGTGAAAAATTATCTTAGGACTCTCACGATTAAATTATAAATTTAAAAAGAAACAAAAAATAGTAGTTTAAAATTTCATTTAATTTCTTACAAAACGCATTGGTTTGGTTGTTTGTTCAAAACTTAAAATGTACCTACCTACTTGAAATAAAGCCGGAAGAAATGAAATCGAAATCATATAATTTTTGTTTTCGTCTATATTTTATTTTAAAAAAAACAATAAAGCTATTTCAAATATTTACATAAGTATTCAAATATTTATAAAATCAAATTCTGTGCGTAACTCATGTACGTGCATACGAATATTCTAGAAAACTGGAATACCCTAATTTTGAGTTCAAGTCTTGAGTCTTTCCTAATTCACACCTCTTCTACCGTATCGGTAGTGAACCATAATACCGCAGATAATTGGTTTTCTTATTTTAAAAAGTTAAAGGGCACTGGCGGGACGGACATACGGCGGGAAGTCTGTCACTCGAGCTGTTACCACGTATACAGTACAAATATTATAAATATTCTGGGATATGTAATTCCTGATTTTAAAACAAATCTAAAATACATAATTAAAATTCAAATTAACATTATCATCTGTTAATAATATTTTTAATTTTAAATGGTAAAAAGTTCATGATTTCGGCTTTATTTCAAATGTGATATTGGAATTAAACCAAAAAGTATATAAACTGATTTTTAATCTTATTTCTTTTTAATTTTGACTTTATTTCAACACCCATATAAAATAAAGTTAGAAAATGTAATTTGGCTTTATTTCTTTCGGATTTACTTCAGGTAACAGATTCATAAAGTATACAATACAATTTATTTGATGATACGGTTGGTATGAATTTACATGCAAACTGTACGGTAAGTACTGTAGGTAACGTGTATGGTAACTGAGGAAATATGTACCGTATCTATGTCCTCAGACCAAAAACAAAATTAGTATATATAAGATATGTATAGATAAAAAAATAAAATCAGAAAAAACAACAAAATAGGTAAAAGCAAAATATGGGATGTTTATTTTCATTATGGTTTTTGTTGTTATAATTGAGTGAGTGTTAGAGAAATTGATTTTATACAGCTTATAATAATGTCAAGTAATCATTAACTCAAAATTCCAACTCCTATTTATTTAGATTAGGGGCCGCAAACATGTAAATTTGTAAAGTGGAAATTTAGTAACGGACTCTCCCTTATTACTTTTAAGTGACAAACATTTTTCGCTTGCTTTATATACAATAATAATTTGACTCAAAGGAGAATCGAACTCACAAACTGTGTGATATTAACATGACGCCTTAACCAACTGAGCTAACAACCGCTTAAAATTATTTCTTCAAAATACAGATATAAAATAAAAGTTTATTTTGACCTACATCACCCAAGAAAATAAATAAATAACAATGCAAGCTAAAGAAAAGCAAGTAAAAATAAAATAAGGAAAAAAAAAATTTTATTTTTAGAAATATTTGCCTTCAATTTAAGCGTACTAAAACTACCAAAATAAACTTTAGAATCGCAGCTTGATATAATGTTTTCATAGCAAGTTATGATTGTAATTACGGAAAAAGCAAATTAGCCAAAATTCTAGGAAGTCTTGAATTAAGAGATTTGATAAAAAGTTCGGCTAATTTGCTTTTTACGTAATTACAATCATAACTTGCTATGAAAACATTATATCAAGCTGCGATTCTAAAGTTTATTTTGGTAGTTTTAGTACGCTTAAATTGAAGGCAAATATTTCTAAAAAAAAAATTTTTTTTTTCCTTATTTTATTTTCGACTTTTTAGTGAAAATATTTTTTTAATGAAAAATAATATATTTTCAAAGAACAACACATATAATCAAATGGCACTAAAATTCACTCTAACACAATTTGGTTATTATTGCTCATACTTCAAATGTGTAATTATATTTTATATTACTGTAACAAATTTTATAAAAATATGTATATTTTTAAAGACTTTTCGGAGATTTTTGATTACATACCTTTTAATTTTTTAATTTACGTATTAAAAAATTTTCACCAATAAAAAATTACGCACTTTATAAAAAGAAACCCTGTTAAATACAAAAAATATTTGACGTAAAATCGTAGATTAAAAATGAGAAAAAGTCTGAAATGTAAACACTCATCCGACTTTATCTACGATAAAATTCGATTTTGTCCGACGTGTAAACGCTGCCTAAGCATAAATTGGCATATAAAAGTATAATATACACATGCATAAATCGAAATTAAACTTTTTTTACATTCGAGAAGAGTCATTTCTAACTGAGTGATAGATAACTGATAGGTTCAAATTTTATTTTCTTCCATAAATAATGTTTGAATTTTATTTTCAATTAAACTAAGCCATATGATTATGTATGTAACAAATGCAAGCCCTATATGACACATGTACGTTACGTACATATACTTAGTGAGAGAAAGAGAAATAATAAAAGAAAGAGATTAATAAAAGAAACCAAATTAAAAACACAAAAAAAATATAATGAAAATGATGATTGAAAATAATTGAAATTGAAAATAATAGAAAATGATTGAAATATAATGATAATGATTTGTAATGCACACTATTTTGTACATATTCCTTTTTTATTTTTCTTTTTTTGCTTCTTTACACCATAGAAATGTCAATAAATATAGTGAATTTAAAGAGAAAACAAATTTTAACTTTATCAAATATCCATATTCCATTATTAGTACACACACATATGTAAATTTTACCTTAGTTGAATGCAAAGAATATCTACAATCTATATTAACAAGAATATACACTCCCATTTTACGTAAACCTAATTTTTAAGAAATACCAAGCCGAGCAAAATATCATTAGTTAAAAAAGGTAAACTTTACATTTACTTATCGTATACCAAATTTATTATGAGAGAGAAAAGGTACAAAACAGATGTTTGCCTTTTGCTTTATACTGTAAAATAATTTTGCGTGCTTATTATTCTCCTTTGGATTTGTTTACGTTTCCTCCCATTATTTATATGAGGCAGGGTGGCAAAAAATGTTAGTTCTAATTTAGTTTGTTCCCTTATACGAGGATCAATTCTGATCTTTTATTATTTTAATATTTTCGTTTTAAACATTATTATTTTCGTATATACCTATTAAAAATATTAAATTATAATTACATTACAATAATATAAAATATTATTAATATTTTTGTCAGTAATAAATTGGAGTTACAAACATTATAATTTTTTATTGATTAAATATTAAATTATAGTAAACCTAAATATTTATTATATTGGTATACGATTATAAAATAATACTGAGGACAACATCTATTTACAAATCATAGAATTTAAAGAATATGATAACGCTGTTTTAGTAAGGTCTCCTAAAAATCTTATGCATAGTTGATACAATTTAGAAAATAATATTGTATTAAATATTTCAACGAAATTTTTTTCGAAATTTTTTTTTCAAAATAATAAACTTTATTTATTTAATTTTAGCCAACTTTTTTTGTTACTCTTTTTTGTTTACTATATTTTTTCTTTTTCTTACACGTAAAATTCTTATTATCGTCTATTTCTGACAATGTTTATCAAATTTGCATATGAGTTTGTGTGCAAACAAATGAATACATACATGAGTTCTTACTCTTTTTATGGATATACTTTGGTTAAATTGTTATTGAAATGGGTATTTTGTTGAATTGAAGCAAATTGAAACAAACATATAAAGTCCAAGGCAAGTTAATTAAGGCAAATATAATAAGATGTGCATAGATAAAAAAATAAAATCAGAAAAAACAACAAAATAAGCAAAAGCAAAATATGTGATGTTTATTTTCATTATTGTTTTTGTTGTTATAATTGAGTGAGTGTTAGAGAAATTGATTTTATACAGCTTATAATAATGTCAAATAATCATTAACTCAAAATTCCAACTCCTATTTATTTAGATTAAGGGCCGCAAACATGTAAATTTGTAAAGTGGAAATTTAGTAGCGGACTCTCCCTTATTACTTTTAAGTGACAAACATTTTTCGCTTGCTTTAATATGAAAAAGAACATTTCACAACGGTGCATTCCAAATTTAGGTTTACTTGCTAACAATGAAAAGTAAAAAGGTGACAATACTGATAATATTAATAACGATTCAGGTACAGGTTCTAAGTTTGTTAATCACCATATTATTATTGCGAAAGCATTGTTCTTGGATTACATTGAATGATAAAACTTCAAGAAAATCCAAAAGAAAAATTTTATTAAATCATTATTTTTTTTAAATAATACTTCATAATATTGGTAAATCTTATTATTAAAACACTTTCGGTTATACAGTTGACGACAATTGACGATCGTCATGCTT
The DNA here is from genome assembly GCA_963942445.1 of Argyra leucocephala. Lineage (NCBI taxonomy): Eukaryota > Metazoa > Arthropoda > Insecta > Diptera > Dolichopodidae > Argyra > Argyra leucocephala. Next base: position 9,422,971 of record OZ012682.1, read on the forward strand.
ACGGTTATGTAAAATGGCATACAAAGCATACATTGACCATTATTTATTTGATAAATTGAGCATACAAAGCAACAAAAAATTTTTTGATTAGTTGTTGATCTTCATTTGTTTTGTTCTTTGATTGTGTAGTTAAAATTTTTTTGAAATAACGGCTCCTTTCCCTCTTAAAAAGCTGATACGCATGCTCTGGAGGACCCGGTATATTATATGCATCACATCACTCCCGCACGAGATATATATTACAATAAAATAAAAACCTAAAAAATGCAAGCTCTTGAAAATTGAGTAAAACATTCTTTTTTTATTTTTATTTCAATATGTTATTTCATAAAAAAAAAACGTAAACAAAAATTTTTCCTTCTCAGCTGCGTTAAAATCGTATATATAAATATAATACATATCATATAATGAAAAGAATATTCAAGTAGAAGAAATTAAGAAAAACGTAAAATCAAAAAAAAAAAACTGTATTTTATTTTTACTTCATTCCTATAAAGAAGTTGTTTCTGTAAATAAAATAAATGTATGTGATATATATTTAATTCTTTTTCAATTTTCAGTCAGGTCAAAATATAGCTCAATTTTAATAGTCAGGTTTAATATGAATATTTTAGACTATGAGCACATGTATATTAATAAATGTATGTAGCTATATAGTATTTTTATAGTATTTATTATTCATATATGAATAAGTTGTTGTTATTTTAAATGCTGTATGAAGTTATTTTTGAATAGTATGGATAATAATTTTGAATTTCAATTTTATTTTTTATTATTTATTGTGAATTTTATTTCAATATTATTTATTGTGAATTATTTCTTAAATTCTTAAAATGCAAAATTTAATTTTTGAAACTAAAAATGCATTGAGTCGTTAAAAAAAAAACATTTGGTATTCCTTTTGACTACCTGTTTCAACACCTGAAAAAATTTATATATTGAAAATACATGAATGATAATCTGTTTGAATTAAAAAAAAAATTAAAATAAAATAATATGATGTTTAAGAAATAACATAATGCTTTTGAAACCAATATTATGTTTTGTATGTACATGTAAAAACATAAATCTTTCAAAATTTCTTTATTCTCATACCCTAATAAATTTAAGACGCCAATTTTTAAAATTTCGAACACAAAATTCCAGACAACCATACACATGAAAAAATTCTAACGGTTAGCCCGTTAGAATTAAATTAAAATCTCCCGTGGGCTATTTAAAATTGCATTGCAAAAATTAAGCTGTTTTTCAAAAAACATTGGAATGCAAGCTCAAATTAAGCATTTAGAACCTCGAGTACTTCTTGTGCCTCGAGGGCGGCATTTTTGGAAAGTGCGCAGTCCGCAAAAATGGTCAGCGCCGACCCTTATTAACCTAGTTGGTTGTTGCAGGTAGTTTTGTGAAATGAACTGATGGAATATGAAAATACTGTCTTATATTCAAGTGTTTGTTGAGACTTTTTTTTATAGAAAGTGTGAAACCCATTCAAAAGGAAACACTCACGAGATTTGTCATAGTAAGGCTTTCGCCCCCCCACCAAAACCATCTAAGCTAACATTTCGCCTATGATAATAATCTTCCCATGGTAGAAGTAATTTCCGCGACAAGAATGTGACGCCGTAGGCAAATTATTTACGTATTCCTTGATCATATGACTGTCGAACTAATCGGTCGTGTTTAATTTTCGCTCCGTAATTTTAAATTTTCATATTCTTTTCTCTCCAATAAATCAATAAATCACTATAAATAAAAAACTAGTAATTTGCAAGGAGTAAAGTTTTCTTCCTGAAAATGAGGAAAATTTTTGAATAAAAAATTTCAAATTTATTAATTTAAAAAAAGTGCAGCATTGCAACAAGTGAAATTTCTATAAAAGAACCTATAAAAATGGCGTCGCTTCAGAAAATTTACAAAAAAATTATTGAAATTTAATTTTGCTTTTAATTTGTGTGATACAACTAATTAAACAAAATTTTTATTAAAGTATTTATTAAAAAACACAAAAATGTATTTTAATAACATTTAACTTTATTGTATTTGAAAATATGTAAACGTAATAAACATATCAAAACAGAAACCAACTTAACAAATGTTTTCACATTACAAGTCTTTAGAATTAAAGTTGAAATTTAAAATATGAAATTAAATTTGTATATGTAGCAAACAAATAAGTAAACAGTGTTGAATTCAATTTATGTAGTTATATTAGCACAGTATATTTCAAATAAAACACATGTTTGGTCGATTTGTAATTTTGTATTGCAAATTAAATACACATTTGTCTTACTATTTCGAAATGAAAACAAAATTTTACATAAAACAATAATTATCAAATGCCAATGGTAACACAAAAAATTAATGGAAACTTGAAAACAATTTACTTAATCGCAATAAATATTTTAGTAATTCTATTACTTCTCTGTCTATTGGTGATTCTCTTGTATGTGATAAAAAAAGTAATTGCAAACCAGTTTAGTGATAAATTCACAGATATTATCTCGAAAAAATTCTTTAGACATAATTTTTCTAATCCGATTTTCTTTAACCCTCTGTAGCCCAGATAAATTTAAAGATAGACCCCTCTTCTAGAACAATTTTTTTCCTAAAATACTCCAAGGAATCACCCCTTAAGAACGTTCTGCTCTAAACCGGACCACCCTGTATGTTGCTTGTTTCTAAACTGGAAAAAGCTTGAATAAAAATACGAACTTTTTTTCCTTTGTTTGACTTCGACACTCTTTATGCATTATATTTACTGACTGAAAAAGTGACTGGTGGTGTGATTTCAATACAATTTATATCTTTATTCAATTTTATTAAATATTGATGGGAAAAAATCCGATAAAATAAAAGTAAGCAGTGGCTCGATCATTGCACCTAAGCTTTTCAATATTTTTTTGCACGATATTCCCTACCAAAACACAAGTCAACAAGATCATGTAATGTTCACTGCAATGTTTTATGCAGATGACATAGCAATAACTAGTCATGGGCGAGACCCTCAGGTAGCATTACAACATATAGACCAGCACACAAAGCCATTAGCGAAATATTATGCAAAATGTGGAATTAAAATAAACATTGAAAAATCGTGTCTTATATGTTTTAGAAACGCTAGCGGAAGGGTCCCAGAAACATTGCAAAAAAAAAACAAAGAGCTGGCTAATGGAAATCAATGGAACACGTATTCCAATTAAATAAATTAAATACCTAGAGGTAAACTTCAATAATCTCTATAAATTCAATGAACACGCCAAGAAATTACTCGCAAAAGCAATTTATTAATTACTAAATTTACTATATTTATTAATTACATAGCATTATTATTATTACATAGCAACTTAAATGTCAAATCGAAACTGCTCCTCTATAAACAGCTAATTTGCTCAGTGCTTTCATATGCATTTCCTATTTGGTTCACTCTGTCTCCCACATACGCAGAAAAGTTGCAATTTTTGAAAGGAAAATTTTAAGAAATTGTATTGGAAAGAATTTCGATACCTTAAATAAAAGATATTCCAACACTTTTATTTACGAGAGCTCTAGAATGAAGGCATTAATATCTTATATGGTCACAAACAGCATCAAGTACTTAAATAAATTAGAGGCACATCCGAATCCTATAATAAATTCTATTATAGACAATGTGCCAAACAATAGCTTTAACGATAAATACTATTTTGCACAATTAAAAGCGAAAAACTTGCAATTCGAGGACACACAAAATATGAAATATCTACGGAACTTCTACATTTGTAGCACCGAAACAAAAGATCATCATCGTGGGTGATCTTACATTATCTCGGAAAAAAAGAAAAAAAAAATTTTTTTTTAAAATAATTATTGTTATCAAAACACTGTCCTCTTTTTCTCTTTCTTTCATTTTCCTCTAAAATCCTTTCTTTTAAATTTTAAGTTTAATTTAAAAATTAGTCTTAAGTTAGTATAAGTCTCCTAGTCAGTTAAGAACAAAACTACATTAGAAAACCTTATGCAAATTTTCGCTAAAAACAAAAAGGGGATAAAAAAATAAATAAATAAAACCAAACAAATAATCCATATTGTTAGGAGTATTACAAACCTCTAAATGAGCTACTAAGCCATACATTATAGTTTAGTATATACAATTTTAAATTAGCTTTTAAGTTCATAGTAATAAGTAATTGTAAAAAAAAGTTAAAACATAATAAATTAAACTTAAAACTTAAACTCAATTTTATTAAATGGCTACATAAAGTAATTATATATCAATAAAAACAAATCTGATTTTCGAAAATAAATATATGAATATATGAATATATAAATAATTTTTATGAAAAATATATGTAATAATAATGAAACTTACAAAATGTGGCTTTAAAGTTGAAATTTGTATAAAATTTCAACAAATCTTATCAAATTGGTCACTATAATTATTGTAATTTTTTAACCCAATATTGTTAATTAATTACTATTATTGATAATATTTTTATTAATTTCTGTTTAAATTAAATTTCTGAATAAACCAAAATGTCTTTGTTTCTGACGAAGGCTACATTATTACTTGGACCCTAAAAATAAAGAAAAAATAATGGAAGATATAGTAGAACAGTTACAAAATAGGATACAGATCGATAACTACTTATTTTTCAATATTTAAATTTTAAAAAATTAAATATTTTAATTAGTAAATACTTGTGTGTTTAAACAAAGGTATTCCACCAATATTTCGTCTAGCAAAATTAAGATTTTAAGCCTAAAAATGCTGTTATAAGGACAGAATTAATTAGTACACGTACAGGCAAAAAAAAAGAAAGTCATGGGTAGAGACTGGTGGTAGTAAGTGAAACAACGTTTAAATGCAGATGATTGAGATTGAGGCCTGAATGTCTATTAGATTAGACAATTTTCATTATATTCTAAAAAAGATACTATAGGCTCATAGTAACTGAAGTAGAAAACAAAAAATTTTGATTGGAATTTATGTAAATATCATGTAAAAACCGCATCGATCGTTGTTTTATATTTTATTGAACTGAGTTTTTTTTTATATAACACAAACACACCATACACAAAATTAAAATGTAGGTATATACCAATATTTTTTTTTATATAACACCATACACAAACCTTAAATGAATTAGGTCAATAGTATTTAGTTTCCTTTAGTTTAATACTTTATGTTTTTACAAATTTTTCTTCAAATCTAAGTATTTAACTTACTGAAATATATAACAAAACTATAAAAATATATACATAAACTTAAATTAGAATATTTTGTAAATGAGCTACGTCTATTGACTTATTTATTTATTGACATTTTATTTACTCAATTCTCACTTTACCGTATTAACTAATTTTTTTTAAGCTTAGATACATACATATATACATAGTATGTCCATTAATTTTTAGTTAGTAATATTTTCTTTTTGTTTTATTTAAGATTTAGATTTATCTTATAAGTTTTATTATCACGAAATTTATATTAATAATTATATTTTATTACAAAATACAATATAGGCATACAAAATTTATATCAAATACTTATGTATTAATCACATGTAAATCCTTTACCAAATAATAGATGTATTGATTTATTGAAACTTTTATAAAGAATGCGGCAGGTATAAGTGAAAGTGTAGTTACGTAACTGAAAAAAAAACAATAACTGCAATCTTCTACCTCATATACATGTGTATAAGCATTTTCCTCGGTTTTGTTTAGTAAATAACAAAAGTAAATAAAGCTCATGCATAGATACACCTTGTGCTTGCGTAATTTCTTGAATGGTTTTTGTTTTCATTGAACTGTTGCTCTAAATGTGTGACCACACTGTGACGCTATGGGCTATGAGAAGAGAAACTTCAAATTTTGTCTTTTGTTTTGTTGTTTGTATTTAAATGTTTTTTGTTTTACTTTATTTCTGATTAGAGCAATAAATAATTACGTGTTGTATTCTACATTTTATTTTACTTATTGTTGAAGGTCCTCGGTCCCGACTTCTTAACCGTGAACCTATCCGAAATATTTTCAAAAATTATTTATAATTATTATTAATAACCTTTACCCAGAAAAACACATTTTAAACCCGTGATATAGAGTTTCGGGCCAATTCCTTGGGCCCCGGACCTATTGTCTTCATCACATTTAATTGCCGTTGTACTGATCACAAACAAAAAAATTTGAAGGTCCTCGGTTCCGACTTCTGAACCGCGGACCTATCCGAATTTTTTTAAAAATTATTTATAATAATTATTAATAACCTTTTCCAGAAAAACACAACTTAAACACGTGATATAGAGTTTTGCCCCGATTTTTTGGACTCTGGACCTATTGCCTTCATCACATTTAAGAGCCATTGTACTGTTCACAAAAAAAAATTCTAAGTCTTCGGTTCCGACACTCGGGACGCCGGACCTCTTGTTTGCAAAACATTTAATGACCATTGTACTAACGACAAGAAGAAAAAAAAATTCAAGGTCTTCGATCCCGTCACGTGGGACGCCCGACCTCTTGTTGGCAACGTGCTTATCGTTGTTGAGCGATCGTACTAAAGAGCCATTGCACTAAAGACAAGTTAAAAAAAAATTTTTTTTCGAGGGATTTGTGAGATGGGACTCGGCCCTATTTTTGCTGGAGCCTGTTCAATTTGTTGAACTTGGCACTTTCCACCAGTCACCACCTAGAAGATGTAGTTGAATACATATACATTGACCTTACTCTATTCAAGATTCATTGGCATATTGAACAAACCTGTTAGACGTAACATGTATGTTTCCAATCACTCTCTACGTGGATATTGTCTGTATGTGTCTAAAAAACAAAAGAAAAATAACAAAAAAAAATTTTTTGTACCAATAATTAGAATGTATATGAATGTATATGACTCACAATTTAGCGTGAAATGAGTTCAGCCCATATTCCTCTACCAAAAACGATCAACGTGTTAATAGTAAGTTTCACTTACAGAAAATTATCATCAAAGCTCGACATTCGATTGATATTTGTTCGGTATTTAAAAGAGAACGAACAACTTGCAACACAAAATATTAAAATTTTACACAATTTAATATATCAATGTGATGATGGACGAAAAAATAGAGGTAATTTACGAAAATTTGATGGTTTTAATTTACAAGTTAATAATAATAACTACAAATGAAAATTTTTACTGGAGTCTGATATTTCATACCATATGGTAATATGATAGGCCAGTTTCCGAGTGAACTGCTGCCAGACACAATTAATTATAGTACATATTTCTAAACTGAACTTTAACAAATAATTTAAGGTATGTTTTCATTCTAGGGCTGATTGGAAGCCTTTTTTTTTGGAAAAAAGGGAAACGATATAGTCGGTACAGGAATTTTCTCAGAAGATCAAAAGATATCAAAATCTTATGGTCTCCCTAAATATACTAACGCCTTTCAAAAAGAATAACTTGCAATTAATGAAACCCTTAAAACCGTTAATCATATTCATATCATTAATCCTATTCTTGCCAAGATGTTTAGAAAAATTATAATATGTACACAAAATTATGCCCATAATATAAAGTAAAAGACCTTCATCAATTTGGATTCTAAGTAGTACATACTACCATTGAACAGGTTCATCGAGTTTGAAAGAGATTGAAATTAGGAAGATTTACAATTTGACGAAAAAGTTTGATTTATAATGTAACAAATTATCTATGAGTTAAAAAATACGTGTATAACAAATGAGGAAGGTTATAATGATTTGGTTAAAAGAAGCAGTGTTACTACTATTAATTCAGCTCAATTATCACTTCCTGATGTTCTAAAAAGTAAAGGTAAATTCACTCAACGTGACAGTATATTAGTTCTAGAATTAAGCAAAAGTGTATGACTCATTTTGAAGTGGAAGGTTAAAAAAAAAACTGACACTACAAAAAATTATCTAAATTGGAAAGTCAACCCTGCTGGTCTAAAAACTTCAAACATTGACAGCAGGTACAATGGAGTTTTACTAATTGAAAGTGACAATATTAAGGAAAGAGATAAAATTATGGCAGCCATTAATAAAAATATATAGGTGATAAGAATTAAATTAAGGTACCCAGTATTCTTACACCGAGATTTCGACGTGTGAATATGAAATTCAAGCACGAAGAATATGAAATTATTGATAAACTTAAAAAACAAGATCCACTGTTAGAGGATTTTTCCCTTAAATTAATAAAATATTATAAGGTGAAAAACACTAAAAGCAGTTTTTTTAATGTTTTACTTGAAGTTGATAGCGAATGTACCAAAAACTTCAGCAGCTGAAAAATTGAATATTGGATGGGAAAGATGGAGGGTTTATGACGGTGTTGAAATTACTCGTTGCTTCAAATGGTTTCAACCTTAAGTCATCTGATTGTAAAGGTGATCATCGCACGAAGAAATGTGTTATTAAATGTATTAACTGTATGCGAGATAATGCCAAATTAAAACTAGGGCTAGATGAAAATCATATAACTTTTGATAATCTTTGTCCGGTAATCAATATGGTTGGATTCGAAATGAAGAAGAATTGGCTATAACAATAATCATTTACACGCTGGGTGGCGCAGTAGGTAGAGCGCCTGCCTTTCAACCGAAAGGTCCCGGGTTCGAATCCCGATGAAGCAAAAAAAAAAAAAATGCTTCATTGGTTTTTCGAGCTGGTCTAGTACATTGGGATATAATAAATGACAAAAAAATAATTAGGAGTTAATCTGGTAACAAATTAAATAAAAAATGAAACTATTCTATTTAAGAAGGCTTAGTTCCTGACAATGGTAGTAGTTTTCCACATTTAATGAGTAGATAAGCCAGTAATTTGTTAAAATAAATACTCGAATTATTGTAGATATTGTAGTGTAAAATTGCAGTACCGTACTTAATTAAGCACGAAAAGGTGATTCTACCTAAGTTACTGTCAAGATCATAAAAAAAAAAAAAAAATGATGGATGGCAATGATATGTTTGTTGATAATAGTGTTCCTTGTTGTAAATTTAGTAATGATTTTTGTGAAAGTGTTTTCCAAAACCCGGTTTTGACTAATTGTTTTTCTATAATTATTCAAAATATTCGTAGTATGCATGCTAATTTTGACGCTTTTATTGTTTATCTAAGTTCATTGTCGAATAAGCAAGCCAGATTTTATATTATTATCGGAGACATGGATCTATGATTGTGAAGCTTCACTTTATTGTATTTCTGGGTACGATCAATATTTTTGCTGCAACAATTCTCAAAATAATATTAAGTGTAGTCCGGATAATTTCTCATTTAGGAGTGCAGATGTTCTCAAAATCAGTTGTATAATTAAAAATTGTAAATTTAGTTTTGTTTGTATTTATAGATTTAATAGTATTAAATTTGATGTTTTCTTGGATGAGTTTTCAACTTTTTTAATCTCTGATCATGCTCAAAATTTGATAGTTTTAGGCGATATTAACTTGGATTATCTAAATGGAATAATGCTATAGCCTATTTAAACTTAATGTCTAGTTTTGGTCTTGAGTGTGTATCAACTGTTCTACACGGGTTTCCAATATATCTTCTACTTGTATTGACCACATTTTTGTTAGACTTATCTTATCCAGTGACATAGATTTGTATAGCTCTTGTATAGATCAATGCATTTCAGATCATTCAATGTGCTACCTATTTCTTCGGAATTTAAACTTTTTACCGCAACATACAAATAATCTGAACTCTAACAGAATTTTTCGTTCTAAAATAAATTTTGTGGAACTTAGTTCTCAGCTCAGATTTGAAACTGGGATGACACTTTTGTTGAATTAAACCCCTCAATAGGCTTCGATTTATTTATAAGTAAGTTGAAATATTACGATGCGAAAGAGAAAAAAGAACTTGCTGCCTTTAAAGACATGGATGAATTCGAGTCTAGTTAAACTCTTTTCCCAATGATTCTAGCCTAAAAAGAAGAATTAAAGCAGAATTTTACATAAAACAATTGCCAAATGCCAAAGGTAACGCAAAAAATGAATAGAAAGTTGTAAACAATTTATTTAATCCAAATAAAATATCTAGTAATTCTATTACTTCTCTGTCTATTAGTGATTCTCTTGAATGTGATAAAAAGAGTTATTGCAAACGAGTTTAATGAAAAATTCACAGATGTGAGTAATCTTACTGCAATTTAGTTCTGAGATTTGTGCTGAATATAGTTGAAGATGCTTGGCAGCAGCAAAGTAGTTACTTTGAAGATATAAATTCACTTGAACTTCATAGACTGACAATGAAATTAAATAATTCTAATTTCGATACGCTACGTATTTCGAATTTTGTTTTAAAAAAAATTAGTCTTAATATAGTGGAAGTTCTAGCTCATATTTTTAATTGCGGTGTAGAAATTGAAATTTTTCCTAATTGTCTGAAAATTGCTGAGGTAATACCTTTATTCAAGAAAGGAGATAAAAATTGCCAGATAACTATCGTCCTATTTTTATGTTAAGTTCTTTCTCTAAAATATTTGAAAGAGTGATAAAAATTAGAATGATGCAGTTTTTAGACATAATTTTTAATAAGCAATTTCCTGTATACAATTTAATTTTCGTGGTGGCAGATCTACTAAAGATCCACTTCTAACATTTTGTTCGCGTTTTTACGAAGCTCTTAATAATAAACTAAAAATTGTTGCGTTATTTATTGATATTAAAAAAGCATTTGATACTGTGAATCATAAAATCCTATTATACAAATTGTTATTGGATGAGACAAGCTGGCTTTCGAGGTAATTTTTTTGATTTACTTTCTTTGTATTTAACGGGTCGAACTCTAAGTTAAAATTGATGACACCATCAGTGATCTTAAAAGTATTTCTTTGGGTGTACCTCAAGGATCTATTCTGGGTCCTACATTATTTTTAATCTTCTTTAATTCTGTTCTTCTTCAAAAATTTAAGGGTTATTCAACTGCCTTTGCTGATGATGTTGGTCTATCCTACAAGAATAAATCATTTTTTGAAAATGTGTCTAATATTAATTGTAACGGACTTACTTCAATATTTATTTGTTACAATAGATTCTAAGTTAGATTGGTCAATTCATACGCGAATTTTAAATAAGTATTTTCATTTAGTTGTCAGACAATTTTATCACCTTAAGCAGTTCTGTTCTTCCAAGCTACTTACGTCTGAATACTATGGTTTATTTAATTCTGAGTTACAATATGGAATTGTTAATTGGGTGGTACTTTTAATAATTATCTCAAACCTTTGTTAATACAACAAAAATGTGTTATCAGACTAATTTTAAAAAAGCATCTTAGGGAAAGCAGCTTCACTTTATTCCAATGTTTGAATATTCTGCCTCTGAAGCATCTTTTTTACTTCCGAGTCCTCAAAGTATTCTTTAATAGAAATGGTTACTTACGAAGTAGGTATTCTGAAATATATAATCTGAGAATCAACAACAGATGATTAGCTATCCTACCCCCTTATAATGTACAATATTTTTTACGCTCATTTCAAGCAATTGCATCTCGCCTTTATAATTTACTATCTCCACCTATAACTAACAATTGTTATGGTTCTAAATTACTCAGTTTGGTTAAACTCTGGCTTTTTAATTTCAAGCATGATCAAGTAAATGACTTAGTACGCATAGTTACGTACATTTTTGTATTTAATTAAGCTTAATTATTTTTTTTATAAGATATTGATTTTTATTTTTAGTTATTTTTAATAGGTTAATAAGCTCTTATTTTCGGTGTTTATCCGTTATTGTTGTTCTATCTTTTATTTTGGTCAAATATTTTTTTTTGTAAGCTACAGCATGATTTTTGCATAGAGTGTTTTTAACTTTTATTTCGATTGTTTGCTTAATTTAGTATCCGTGACTTCCATATTGTAAGAAAAACATTTCCTAAACCGCCTTTAAACTGTTTTAAAATTTAATTTTTAAAAATTACTTTCTACATAGTAAAAATTTTGCAGTAACTTTTTTTATATTATGGAATACAATTTAAGCTTTTGTTAAGAATTAAAATAACTTTTAAAAGAATTTCGTATAGGTCCGCGGTTCAGAAGTCGGGACTGACGACCTTGAACAAAAAAATTGTCCAAAATCTAAAATTTCAATTATGTTCATTACGTATCAAAATAAGTATAAAAAACAATTTTTTTTTGGTTTTGTTTTTCCTTCAAGGTCTTTGGTCTGGACTTTCGCACCGTCGGACCAATCAGAATTTTTTTAAAAATGATTTATAATAATAATTATTAATAACCTTTTTTCAGACAAGTACAATTTAAACAGGTGATGTAGAGTTTCGGCCCCGGCTTATTGTCTTCATTACATTTAAGGGCCATTACACTGATGACAAAAAAAAAATCTTCGAGGTCTTCGGTCCTGACACTTCGGACACCGGAACTCTTGTTTGCATCGTGCTTAAGAGCTATTGTACTAAAGACAAGTTAAGAAAAAATTTTTTTTGCGAGGGCCATATCCCAGTATCCAGTCAAATGAAAAACTGTATACCAAAAGTTTATAAACGGTATCGAAAAATTATTCGATGCATGCTCTCCTTTTTTTTGCGAATTTGAAACTTATATTAAACAGATTAGAATAGACTGGATTGTAAGGTTTTTTTTGTGTACAATATGGAATATGATGCATTTTAGAAAAAACGTTTTTTTTAAATATGGAAGTCACGGTATATAATATCTTTTGCAACGATATATAATATCTTTTTATCAATATAATAACACTTTTCTTTTTTCGTTATTTTATAATTCTTAATATTATAATTATAAGTTTAACTGATATATTGGGCCTTATTCTGAGAAGCGAATTTTTCGGTACGTACTGAAAAATGTGATAAATTTTATTTTTGGTATTCTGCGAAGCGAAATAGCGATAGAGATCGGTTTTTATCGCAACGTTTCGTTTTTTATGGTATTACGAGAATCCATTATTTTTGTTCGCTGTCAGAAAAAACGATAAATATATCATTATAGATCAAGTTAGTGAAAGATGTCGAATGAGAAAAAGTAAGTATATAATTAATGTAAAAATCAGGTAAATTAATTTTATTTATATATATATTTGTATTTAAAAATAATTATTAAATATTTTTTTAAATTTTTAATTATAGAAAAGTTATAAATAGGAGGCAGTTTGAATGTATGGTTGAGTATATGGAAAATCATCCAAGCATTGCTAAAGGGAGAAAATATGCAGAGAATTTAAATGAAGGAAGTTACAAGAGGTTGTGGGAAGAACTTACAAAAAACCTAAACAGTTGTGGGCCTCCATTAAGAAAACCTGAGGAATGAGAAAAAGTCAGTAACTAATTTCATATACATATTTACATATTAAAATGGAGGCTATTCGTAAAAAATGGAGGCTATTCGTAAAACGACTACCATTCCTCAATGTAAGAGATGCCAAAGATTTGGTCATACACAAAAGTTTTGCCAGCGTCTAGCTCAGTGTGTTAAATGTGCTGGTCCCCACTTAACAATTTCTTGTAAAGAAAAAAAAATATTAAGCCTAAATGTGCTAATTGCCTTGAGGCACACCCAGCGAGTTATCGTGGTTGCCAGGTGGCTAGAGAGTTGCAAAAAAGGAAGAAGCTACAAAAAAATGCCCCAAAACAAATGCAACATAGACAAGAAAAACAAAAGACAAAACCTAGGCAACCTAGTGCACAGAAACAGAATTGCATTGAAACTTCAGAGATACCTAAAACTTTTACGTCGAAAAAAGTCGTAGAAGGCTTATCATATTCACAGGTAACACAAAATAACATAAGTCAAAAAAGAAACCCGAAAGAACAAAATAAAGTTTCTACACAAAAGTTGACTGAAAATACCATTATGCAGATGATGCAAAATATGATAAAAACAATGAATGAAATCTCAACAAGACTATGCACATTAGAAAACAAACATAATGAAATATATATGTATACACCAAAAAATAAATCCGCAAGGCATGGTTAAGAACGCACTTCGTATAGTCACGTGGAATGCCAATGGTATTCTGAACAAGAAAAATAATTTGGAAATTCTATTGAGAACACAAAATATTGATGTATGTCTCTTGACAGAAACACATATGACAGATAAGTCATCGCTTAAAATAAATGACTATACATGCTACAGCGCAAACCATCCGAGTAATACACCCAGAGGTGGTAGCTCAATTTTAATAAAGAAAGATATTAAGCACCACGAGGAACTTAGTCTAGAAATAGATGAATTCCAACTAATCGTGCTACGAATTATGTCTGTTAAACAAACTACTCGTTGTGGAAAGCAACAAAGAGTACAAAAACCTCGATCTCTCAAATCCCGCCAATCAGAATGAAAAGCGGTGAATGGGCGAAAGATAATAAAAATAAAGCTGAAACATTCGCAGATCATCTTGAAAAAATTTTTTGTCCAGACGAGACAGATTCGGATGATCTCACTGAAGAAAATAATAATTGGCAAGAAAATGTTATATCACCATTTTCAGAGAGTGAAATAGTTGAACAAATTAAAAAACTCAGAGATAAAAAAGCTCCAGGTTTTGATCTAATTACATCGGAAGTCCTGAAAGAACTTCCGAAAAAAGCTACAACAATGCTAACACGCATTATAAACGCTGCTATAAGAATAAGGTATGTGCCGAATATGTGGAAAATAGCAGAGATAATTATGATACCAAAGCCAGGTAAGCCCATAAATGAGGTCAAATCCTACAGACCAATATCATTACTACCAATAGTATCAAAATTATTTGAAAAACTATTATTGATTCGAATGAGACCGATCATAGAAAATAGTAATCTGATTCCAAATTATCAATTTGGCTTTAGATCTAAGCATTCGACAATCGATCAAATTCATAGAATAACAGACATAATAGAAAAAGCTTTAGAGGAAAAGAAAGTATGCTCTACCATATTTCTAGATGTAGCCCAAGCTTTTGATAAAGTATGGCATCGAGGCTTAATAAATAAACTAAATAATATGTTACCTAAACAATACGTAGATATACTCTCATCATATCTAGAAAACAGACTATTCAGAATAAAACAAGACGAAGAGTATTCTACTATTAGAGATATTAAAACGGGTGTGCCTCAAGGTAGTATTCGGGGTCCCATACTGTATTTGCTCTACACCAATGATTTACCAGAAATAGAAAATATAACTGTAGCTACATTCGCTGACGATACTGCGTTGATGGCAGTAGGATCAAATATTGACGAGGCTACAATTAAATTGCAAAGAGCAAGCGACAAGCTATACCTCTGGACAAAGAAATGGAAAATTAAACTCAATGAGTTAAAATCAGTACATGTAAATTTTACAAATAAAAAATTAGAAAATCAAACACCATTGGTAAATCTGAATGGGGTCAATATACCCCAAGAAAACAATGCTAAATACCTAGGAATGACATTAGATGTCAAACTTAGATGGAAAGAGCACGTTAAAAAGAAAAAATTTGAGCTTGAAAATAAGTATAAAGAAATGTACTGGCTCTTAGGTCGTAATTCTAAATTACCTATACATAACAAGATTTTGTTATATAATCAGATACTCAAACCGATATGGTTGTACGGCATACAAATATGGGGATGTGCCAAACAAACACATGTGCTTTGTATACAAAAATTCCAAAATAAAGTCTTGCGCAACATGGTAAATGCCCCCTGGTATGTTCGCAACAGTGATTTGCACAGAGATCTAAAAATTCCTTGCATAGAAAATGAAATAAAAAGATATGCAACAAAGCATATAGCTCGTCTGGAGGGACATGTTAACGTTGAGGCCACTCAATTGCTAGATAATCAAAATGATGTCAGAAGGCTTAAAAGAACTAAGCCACTAGACTTAATACGATAGAATTTCGTAAACTTTTTCTTTAAGAAAATCAAAATAGCAATAAATTAATGGTTAGTCCGTTGGACTAGTATTAATGGGAGGGGTGTGGTTTAGTCAGTAAAAATCTGGCACACAATGGAAGCTACGGGGCTCATTGTGTCTATGAAGATTCCCACCAATCCACGCAAAAAAAAAAAAAAAAAAAAAAATATACATATTTACAGCCATAAAATTGTTCGGTGTTAAGTTAAATTTAAATTTGTTTTAGGTCTGGAGTGATTTTAAAACCAAAGTTCGTCGAAAAATAATAGAAAATAAAGAGGAAAGGAGCAACAGGTGGAGGGGAAAATAAATCACTCCCCATTAATTCCTTGGAAGAAGTTGTTGTAAAAATTCTTTCTTTGGACATTATTTCCAAAAGAACCGTAGAATACGGTATTGTGGATGAGGAGGAAAATGAAATTGTTCCTTCAGAACCTTATATACCGGAGGTGTTGGACGATATCAACAGAAAAAATTGATGCTAGAAGAAGTCAGAAACAGAATTTCAGAATAAGACTGGTTAAATATAAGATTTAGTCATTTAAGATTTAAAATATTTTGATATGAATATTTTTGTGATAATGAAATTGGTTACAAATTTTATTTAAGTTTATTAGTTATATAACAGGGTTGTTATTTTATTTTAATATTCTTATGTTTTTATGTAAATATTTTTTTATTGAAATCAATTACAAATTTACTTTACTTTTTATATTTAAGTTTATTTTTAATATTTAACAGAGTTGTTATTTTATTTTAATGTTCTTTTATAATAACTATTCTTATGTAAATATTTTTTTATTGAAATCAATTACAAATTTACTTTATTTTTTATATTAAAATGAATTAAAAGTTTTATTTTACTTTTCCCTTGCACCCCAAGGTGCATCGAAATATATTTTTCAACATGCCGATGGTCCTCTCTATAATTGCTCGTGCTTGTGCGTGTTTGAAATTATATCGAGTTTCTGGACTTTCACTAGCAGGTGCACGGAAGGGAACCATCATGTATGATTTTAAAGTGTAACCACTATCACCTAATAAATAAATAATTTGAATTATTCAAAGTATAATTTCATTTAAATTTTGACATGAAAAAGATGCATATATTATAATTTAATCCATGAATTTTTATCCCCATTTTGATACTGTCGCTTCAAATGTACATCTAAATAACTGGTCTCACAGATTAACGAATCGTGCATTACACCTGGATTATTAGAAGTAATGTACCGTATGTAGTTGTTATGATCGCAAACCTAAAATAATATTATTTTTGTTTAAATAGAATTTTAGAAAAATTATTAATTTATACCATCATAACGTGAAACCTTTTCGATCATAATAAAGGTGTTATATATCTCTATGTGGTACAATAATTTTAAACATGTGTTCCATCAACACATGCAATAATTCCTGGAAATCCAAATTTGTTGTAAAATCCCAATTTGATGGATGATTTTTCTTCTTCGGTTTCAGGAAATTTTATAAACTCTCGACACAATTCCGTTTCTAATATTGATAATGTTTCGGCTAATATTTTCGAAACAGTTGACTGAGCTAAGTCTACCAAAAATTCTTTCCCCACGCCTTTTTAATAACTTCCTTCAGCAAGGAAGCGCAATGTCCCCGCCAATTTTATAATCAGTTTTACCGAATGTGGACCAATTGCAGGACTTAAATTATGTTCCAATTTATCCAAGATCATTGAAAAGGCTTCTTCCGAGAGCCTAAAATACTTAATGAATCTAAAAAAAAACAAATATAATTGATCACATTTTTATATTTCAGATCATATTCATATAGTTGTTATAACTTACGTTAAAATCGGCAAATCTAATGGATTCGATTTATCCCTCAATTCCCTTCTTTTTATTCTAAGTAAATGATGCGGCTCTTCCTCCTCATCAGACGATGTTTGGTAATAACAATGAAAAAACATTTTTAATAACTATAATTTTAATTTCACTTCACTTATATTCACTTTTCAAACAGAAAATTCAAAAAAAAAATTTCAAAACATAAAAAAAAAAAATTTGACAGTTTTAACGAACTATGCTGCCAGTTTTGCAAAATATCGTATCATTCGCTTCTCAGAATACCAAATGTGATGCAATGTGATGCTCTACCGGTACGTAGCGAAAAAGTGATTCGCTTCTCAGAATAAGGCCCATTAATATCTAATTTTATTTTTGAATACAATTTTATAAGTTTCTTTTTTTCTTCTGTTCTCATAATTATAGTAAAATAATTCCTTACTTAAATTTGTTAATTGTTTAATATATAAAATATGTAATTTGTATTTTTTTTTATTTATTCTCTTAAATTTTTTTTAAATATCACTTTAATAATTTTAAGTATATTTTGTTTTTTACATTATATCAATTTTTTTTACAAAAATCTCTTGTCTATAGAATTGTTATTATATATTAATTAAACAGGAATAAAAATAAAAATATGAAATGAAAAAAAAAAGTTGCGGCACGTATCATGAAACATTTTGAAAATAAGCAATTTTGCACTGCCTTATTTCGCGGCGTTTTGCAAAGTCTGGTATGACTGTTTAAAATTTAAAGTACAAAATCATCTATATCATATCTCTCCAATAGACTCTTAAAAGCTATTTTAAAAAAATCCATAATTAGAGAATTTAAAATAAATGCCGGAGTACTACAAGGTAGGATGATTGGTTCACAGTACGGATACTTTACTTGTTGTGTTGATCATGTTTTAGGGCACAGGTGAAGTAGAAGTAACACTTGGTTCCAATGTGGTTTTGCAAGTGTACGTACTACCTCCTCATGGTGATCACTGGTAACTAGATTCTTCTACGCTAAAGTACGGCGCTAAAAGAGTAAACCTTGAAAAAAAATCCCCAAATTACTCGGTGAAACAGCATGCGCCAAAGTATGAATGGTTAGTGAGTTAACTAACCTCTAGTATGCGAACTCTGAATACCTGTCGACCACCAGTTTCAAACTAGCCTTCCCGTGGTATTGCAGATCTCTACCACGGGTGACTTTTCCTTTCTCCGCAACTCGTGTGATAAAATTATAACTAAAAATGAAAAAACTAACTTAAAATTATCAAGCTTGTATTGTTGCAAATTAGCAAGAGGGGATAAATTTGTTCAAGTATTCCAATCAAAACTACGCCAAATACCTGACTTGGAAGTACAGCCAACATTAGAAATTGATTATAAGATTAAAGCTTTTCAGAAAGCAATGAATGTTGCTTTCAAAGTCTCGTCTCCAATCAGATGCAGTAAGAAAACATTTCCTCCTTGGTGGAATGAAGATTTGTCACATCTTAGGAAAATGACTAGAGTAATCTTCAATATCTGCCACAAACACAAATTCTGGCAGCCATACAACGACCGCCTAAAACGCATTACTGTCAATCAATTGAAAGTACGAGGGACTCTGCAAGACTGGGAAGGATACTATCCGAGGTCCATTCCAATTACTCTTATATTAAAAGAATGGATGGTACTTGCATGGAGTCTAGCGCAGAATCCCTGGAATTCTTATTAAACACACACTTTTCAGGATGCGGAAACCAATTTAGCAAATCCGCAATTCCTAATACTCTGGGTTTAAATAGCTTCCCTCCGTATGAATCACCTGGCCTTGACGGCATACTGCCCATTATGCTCCAAAAGTTGCAAGATAAAGTAACTTCATGGTTGGTGCAAATCTTCAAAAGTTGTATTGCACGTAATCATGTACCTGAAGTATGGAGACATGTTCGTGTAGTATTTATTCCCAAGGCGGGCAAGAGAGGTCACGAATTTGCCAAGGACAATAGACCGATCAGTCTATCGTCATTTGTACTTAAGACCCTCGAACGTATTTTGGATTACCACATTAGATCGAAAATGGACAGGATGCTCCTATCTTAATCTCAGCATGCCTACCTCAAAGGAAGATCAAACGATACGGCTCTTCACGAGGAACCACTACAAAGAATATACTTTAGCCACGTTCATAGATATTGAAGGAGCTTTCAATAATGTTCGAACTGAAACCTTTGCGCTCGTGCCCTACTGACGCTCTAAATGTGATCTTGATCATCTTTCCTCCCGAATTGTACATAAAATACGTTGCATCAGGCGGTGCAGTCAGACTAAAGGGAAACTGGCTTCTGGTATTTCAGATCATATGGCCACGGTAATATCATAGGCCAGTTTTCAAATAAACTTCTGCCAGACAACACCGCTTATATCAACCCTAAACTGAACTTCAACAAAAAGCCTAAAGTAGGTTTTCCTACCAGGGTCAGTGGTTGAGAAAAGGGAAAATGATATAAGAATTTTCACTGATGGGTCGAAAATAAACTACGGAGTAGGTGCCGGAATTTGCTCAGAAGATTTAAAAATATCAAAATCTTATGGTCTCCCTAAATACGCTAGTGTCTTTCAAGCAGAGCTGCTTGCAATTAGGGAAGCGCTTAAAACCCTCAATCACATTCATACAACCAAAACAAAAGTCATCATCTTCACGGATAGTCAAGCCGCTATCAAAGCTTTGGTGGCAGACACTATTTGTTCTAAGCTGGTGGTACAATGCCGAACCGAAATTGGAAGCTTTGATAACCGGTTCTCGATCTCCCTACTATGGGTTCTTGGTCACAGTAACATAGATGGATATGAGAGAACCGATGAACTAACAAGGCAAGGTTCTAATCTGGACAGTCGCCTTGAGGAAGACCTTCACTGTCCAATGAGAGTCGTCAAGGAGCGCATTCATTCATACTTTCGAGCCAGAGCGAATGAAAGGTGGCATAGACTAAATACCTGTACGACCTCGAGAAAAAAATGGCCCGCGTATAATATCAATAAAACCAGGTCCCGTACTGATACAGCAAGAATAGTAGCCATCAGTACGGGCTATTGGCCAATAAGAAGCCACGCTGTGAAGCTAGGTCTTTTTTTTATCTTCTTAACAGTAGCTTAGATAAAATTACCTTTTCGTGCTTACTTACAAGTAATTGCAAGTTTACATTACAATATCTACAAATATTTCGAGTATTTATTTAACAAATTACTGGCTTCCAACTCATTAAATGTGGAAAACTACTACTATTGTCAGGAACTAAGCTTTCTTAAATAGAATAGTTTTATTTTATTAAACTTGTTACCATATTATACTCTCAATTATTTGTTTGTCACTTATTTTATCCCAATGACAAAGGGTACTGGACCAGGTCGAAAAACCCATAAAGCATTTTTTTTACTTCATCGGGAATCGAACCTGGGACCTTTCGGTTGAAAGGCACGCGTGCTCTACCTACTGCGCCACCTAGCGTGTTTTGCGTCATTGGCCAATAGGAAGCCACGCTGTCAAGCTAGGTATTCCTTTCAATCCCCACTGTCGCAGTTGCAAGGGTAAGAATGAGGCAGAAGCTCTTCAACACTTTCTTTGCAGCTGACTAACATTAGCTAGAGTCAGACTCTGGACTTTAGGTGAAGCTTTCCCTAACAATATAGGTTTTAACGCGGAAAGTAAAATAGAAGATCTGATTAACCTTCTCAATCTCATAGGGTGGCTCTAGTACTTAACAACTTTAGAGAGTGGAAATGAGAGAACGACCACCTATAACAACCGACAAGAAGAAATGGGTCACTCGAGTCGTGGTATCGAAAAGACACAATTAAGTGCTAACTGGTTTTCTGGAATATCTAATGTTAAAAAAGTGCAGTCACATCATAATCCCAAATTCAACATTAGTAGCCTGCAGCGCCCGATATAGCCAGAAGCTTTAAAGAGCAAATTAGCCTAAACTTAACAGCCACACCTCCTTCAAACCATTCTTCGATTGATGATCAATGGAAAAACTGTGCCAGTATCATCAAAAAGGTAGCCGCAAGCACAATTGGCTTCCAACGAAACACCAGAAATACATGGTATGACAAGGAATGTGTATCAAAAACGTTGAAGAAGAACGAGGAGTATAAAAAGGCGTATAAATATACCGCAGAGAGCTATATGCTTCTATGTCGGAATTCGGTGTACCAGCCAAACTCATCCGATTATCAAAAATGACACTGGAAAACACAAGATGTGCTGTGGTGATTGGCATTATCACTACTTCCAGACGTGTACCGGGTTTCGACAAGGAGATGCACTATCATTCGACTTTTTCAATCTAGTACTGGAACGTATAGTGCGACGAGCGGAAGTAAACACGGCCGGTACTATATTTTTCAGATCTGTTCAACTACTAGGGTATGCCGACGACATTGACATCATCACCAGATCACAACGGGCGGTCGTCGAGGCATTTACCCAGATGGAAGAAAAAGCGAAACGAATGGGTCTCAAAGTAAATGAGGATAAGACAAAATATAGTTGTCGACAAATAAAAAGACCTCTCAATATCATATTGGTCAAAACATCACTGTCGGCATATATAATTTCGAGGTAGTTCAGGAGTTTACCTACCTTGGAACCCGTGTTTATCCCACAAACGACATCAATGTGAAGGTACGGCGAAGAATAACCCTTGCAAACCGTTGCTGCTCCGGTTTGTCGAAACATCTCGGGTCAAATTTCTTCTCTCGAAACACCAAAGTACAAATCTACAAAACGGTCATACTCCCGGTTTTGCTTTACGGATCAGAAACATGGACACTGCCTAAGGCAAGTGAGCATGCACTTGATGTCTTCGAAAAGAAAATTCTTCGTCGGATATATGGTCCTGAAAACGACGATGGGGTCTGGAGGAGAAGATATAATGCCGATTTCTATGAGCTGTACAATGAGGTGGACGTAGTCACGAAAATTAAAGTCAAAATACTACAGTGACTCGGACACCTAGAGCAGATGGACGAAAATGCTCCAGCCAAGAGAATCTTCGAATCCAGACCCGAAGGTACAAGACGTCGGGGCAGACCAAAACTTGGGGAGACGAAATATCGGCGGATTTAAAGCAATTTCGAATCTTCAACAGGAGAGAATCCGCCCATGACGGCAAAAATGGAGGATGTTGATGAGTCAGGCCCAGGACCTACATGGTCTGTTGGCCACCTAAGTAAGTAAGTAAGTAAGAGAGTAAATGTAACTTTTATACTTAGAAAAGGTCAGGTCCTCAGATAAACATAAATGGAGTATGGATTCAAGCAAAATTCGAATGGATTTCAAGCAAAATAGACCAACTCAAAATAAAATTAAACTTAATACTTGTTAATAGGTAAACATTCAAAGATGAAATTAGAATGAACTTGTAGTTTTATTACTATAATGTCATAAAAGAATTAAATTATTAAATTTTTTAATTAAATTAATTTGTATACCCTTGAAATGAGAGAAATTTCTTTAGGTAAAGATAATTAAAAATAAATAAATTAATAAATAAAATAAAATAATATAATATACAATTCCATATTAAAACCTGTCTGACCATAGAGATGCCAGCTATAGAGACGTACTTCTCATTCTAATTGGAGATAATTCAGAGAATGCAATGCAAAGTTTTAAAAGTTATAACTGATGATGGTATGTGAAAAATGGAAATTTACACAACGACTTAATATATCAACAGTAAAAGAAGAGCTTAAAAAGGTTACAAATATTTACGAGACCAGACTCACTCAAAATCCAAATTCATTGGCAGAGAGCATACTGAATATTCCACCTAGTAGCAGACTAAAAAAGAAGACCTTAACTGTCTAACAGGAAAAATAAAAAAAATGGTCTTATCCTAAAAGTAAGACCATCAGTACACCAGTATTTATTTCAATACATCCCTAAGGGAATTTTATTTTTATCTTATGAAATATTATTGTCAATTTCAAACAGAAAAAAAGATCCAATAAATTCAAACACTTAAAAAAAATAAATAGTAATAAACAGACAACGGCGAGTTGTGGCCAATTATACTTAGCTTCAACCCAGTTGCTTTCTTTTGCATCTCCAATTTCTTGCAGACTCTCTTTAAGGTAAAAAAATTGTTAAGTTTGTGCAACAATCCTTCATGCCATACTTTATCAAATGCTTGACTAATATCTTGAAATATCGCTGAACAGTACTTTTTCCCTCTAGGCTTAACTTGACCACATGTGGTATTCTATGTATTAGCTCAATAGGTTCATGTCCGTTTCTGAACCCGAATTGATATTCTGGAACAATTTTGCTTTTTTCTAAAATCGGTTATAATCTTTCCAAGAATAGTCTTTCAAATATTTTTGATGAGCACGGTAGTAGGCTAATCAGTCTGTAGGATGCAATTTCTTCACTTGACTTGCCTGGTTTTGGTAAAACTAAGTAGATCCTAACCTGGGGTTTTTTTGTTTTGATATTATTTTTAATCATTGAGGGTATTTCGAACATACTAAAACTCTTGATTGGTAAACCCATTTGAAGTGGAATGGTGAGGAAATTATATATTTCTAAATGCTTTAAATGGTTTAAATACTTGCTTAAAAACCTAACTACTTACTTGCTGCGAACTTACTTACTTCTGTCTTTTCTTCATTACTAAATTCCTAATGTTTGGTGGCCCTGTTAAGTTTTGTTTTATCACTGACCAACCTAGTTGTTTGTAATATTTGTCATAGACGCCTCCTTTCAATCACTTTGATTTTGATAAAAGCTGGACATATTTCAAGTTTTTCCATATTTTTTGGTGATGTAGTTTCCCAAGCCGCTTTCTGTATAGATTCTGTATAGGCGAGTGGTCTGATGACATGTCTAAGCAGGACTCAGCATTTATGCAATTTTAATTCGTAAAAACGTAAAAATCAATAATATTGGGAATTTTTTTTTATCCGTCGGCCATTACGTTGGTTGCCCTGTTGATAAACGCGGTAGGTTGTTAGCTAACATGGATTTTAAGAGTTCTCTCCCCCTTGATTTTATGAGTCGAGAGCCCCAGTGATGATGTTTGAGTTGTTATCACTTGCAGCGATGAAGCGGTGGCCGAGCTTATTGTAAGATTCTTCAAAAGGTTCCTTTTTTATTGTACATTTCGGTGGACAGTATACAGCAGAAATTACAATTGCACCTCTCCAATCTTCTACTGAAACTCTAGTTGCTTGTATGTAATCGTTGTTGTGTTTATTTATTTCATGATAATTAAGTGATGATTTTATTATGATGGCTATTTCCCCATGACCACTACCACCAGGATGTCTGGTATTATAAATGTCATACTTTGGTATTTTCAGATAGCTTTTGTTGGTGAATTTTTTTTCGAATTAGAAGTTTTTTTTAAAGTTATCAAAACAATAAAAATTACCCGTAAAAATTTATTATATTTCCCTGGTTTGCCACCTCAAAATATTGTAATGTATTGTAGTGTAATGTATGTAATGTACATGTAATGTATTGTAATGAATGTAATGTAACAAAAATGTTAGTCTCAAAATATGCTAAGAAAAGTTAATTGTTTTGCGAAAATAGAAATAGTTTTCAGTTAAATATTTAAATGAAGAGAATGTAAATATATTTTGATTGCTTGACCGTCGCGAATGTTACGTTAGTTGGTTCTGAAAGGCATAAGTAAAACGAAAGTATCAAAACTTGTACTGAAGAGATATTATAAAACAAATAATAATTGTAACTAGCAAAGTTATACTAATATTAAAATTATTTCCTTCTAAACAATATTTCCTTGCTATTGCCGTATTCTTGTTCCCCTTTTCAACAATCAATTTCAATTTAGGCTTCAATGAAATTAGGATGTAAAGTTCTTATTATTAACCTATTACCATAGTTTTGATGCTTCAAATTTCGTAGAAGCAATATTGGAGCTGCTAAGCTGCTAATTGGTGAGGTAGAAGCTGTGTCAAATTCCCCGAGCAAAGAAACTTTGTTCGGTACTTACCAGCTCCGTTGTCATCGGTAACTGTATCTACCTATTTGTATACATGGACCCCTGGATTAAATTGCAGTATTTTCTGATTAATAAAACAAATTGTCAAATTTTTGTGGCTAATTCACAATGTAAATTCACATAGCCATGTAAAACTTTTATACTGATTCCTAAAAATACGTGTTTGTTTATTTTCCAGTCTGTAACACAGTTGTTTTTTGAAACACTCCTGAAAAGTCCTAGGAGCTGTGTGGCACCGACTCGAACTAGTACAAACTTTCGAAATCAGTAACAGTCGGATCTCTTTATTTGTAAAAGATTGTCTAAGTGTAAAGTTGCATGTCTGAGTTGCATTAATAGAGTTGGTTTTCGAAATATTCCTGCGAAAATATATTAAAGAAATTTATATAATTATAGATAAGAGATTTCATTTAAACACCAGACATATGTATGTGTTGAAAGAAAATCAATATCAGATTTAATTGGTTCATTAAATTGTGGTCGTCTTTACAATCAGTGTATTCAAATGCAAAGGTTTTATTCAAAACCAATTCTCTTAATTGAATTTGATCAAAATAAAACATTTCATTTGCAGGTATTTATAATTCATATCGTATAAGTTAGTATCATAAATTATTAACTTACAAATTTATTTTTCTTTTGAAATTAATTTTAGAATAAATTTATGTTATCTGGTGTCTCGACAATTTCATCAAATGCAGATGTTGTACAAAGATTACAACTTACCTAAATTGCGTTTAATATGGTCAACAAGCCCCTATGCTACTATACAACTACTAGAAGAAACTCCCGGGTACATACCCGACCGAGCAAAAGAAAGGAATTTTTCTGTTAAACGGCACAATAGAATTATACATTTGACATGTTGAAAATATCTGACAACAATATATAGAATAGTAATATTGATAGAAAACCACAAAAAAATAAAAAATGTTAAAAATTTTAAGTTTATATTAATTTTAAAATAAAATAAAAACTATCAAATAGCATTAAACTTTTTTTGTAAGATTTAATTTGTTTTTAATATTTCTCGAGGGAAGCCGAAAGCCTCGACAGATACTAATCAGACCGCACACGTAGGTACTTAGCTATGTGGAACTCTAACCACCAAACCCTTTACCATAACTGATATTATTAATCGATTAATTGATTTTTCGCGTTAATTGGGAAAACGTGTGTTGGAATGTTATTAAAAAATAGTTTCCGATAATTTTATTAAGCCATTAATCATACTTATGGGTTAGTACCGTTTCCCAATTATTATGAGTGAATCTTAAGATTCATTATATAGGAAACAATTGGATAAAATGAAGTATTCTAGACCTGGTATGCAACGTCGTCATATGGTCAACCTCCTGGTATGCAGCATTGTCAGTTACAGTGTCGTTGTCAGTAATTTTCCCTGTCTTGATCCTGCTAGAATTTTAATTTTTAGAACAGTGAACTGTGTAGAGCTGACCATGGTTGAAAGAAGGTTGAGGGAGATAAGTACCGACTCTTTGAAATGTTTGACCTTGTGATTTATTGATTGATATTGCATATGCAAGACTTACTGGCAATTGATGTCTAATAAATTCTTATAAAATAATTTTCATTCTATATCTGATATTTTGTTTATATTTTATAAATAAAACAGTTAATTTTATAAAGATTAACCTAAAACTTTAAGCAATTTTTATTTTTTTGCGGATTGCTAAAAATATTATTATTCTATACATTATTTTCAGGTACTTTAAACATGTCAAATGCATTTTCTTGACTTGACTATTCAGGTGTTGAAATTAAAAAAGATGTACCTACAAAAGTTTTGCACAAAAAAACAGAACAAAACAGATCAATTTAGAACTATTTTAACAATCTACTCAACAACAATGAGAGCACTTTTGGGTAAAAAAAGTTAAACTAACGGAAACTACTCAACACAACAAATTTTTTTACTCCAGATCTTTCTAGATCGTTCTTGAACAGTTTACTGAATAAACCTAATATTTTACTAAAATATTAACAATTTAGCGAATGAATATATTTTATTTTTTTATTGTGGTACTTTAAATTTTAGTTTTCTATTTGCCGACAGATGGATTTCTATGTAGATTTTAATAAATATTATATTTTTGTTCTTATAAAAAAAAAATTGTCACAAAATAATTTTTTTAAAAAAATGCAATCATTCAATTTTCGACATACTTCAAATTATTTCGAAATAATTTTAAATTGAAAAAGAAATACAACTAATGAAATTATATAAATATACCTCAGGTTTGCTATACGGTTTAATTGAAAATCAGCTTCATTATGAATTGTATCCATCATTTCAATTTATCCTTGATAGGTAAATACCATATTTTATTTTTGAATTGATTCTACTTAGAAAACATCCGTATACGTAAATAATAATTTATTTATAAAAAAATTTTTTGCAGGTATGTTAAAATGTTTTACATGGGGTGAAATTTTAAATGAAAATTTCTAATTAATAATTAAAAAAATTTAAAAAATATATAATTTTGCTTAGTCTCCTTTTAAATATCTATCCTTTTAAAATATAATAATGAACATCGGTGGTTAGATGGTTCAGATTTGAACCGTACTTTTTCAATCAATATATTAAACATAAATGATGTATTTTAAAATGACTATGTCATTAAAGTAATTATTCAACGCATGACTATTCATATTCATATAAAACTATTTGGGACGGTATAGAACTATCTGGAACGGTTACTGAATAGACCTAATATTTTACTGTTTTTCAATTGAAGTATGTACTTCTTGGCCGGCAGATGGTTTTTTATGTAGATTTTAATAGATATATTATTTTGTTCATAGTTTTTTTTTTAAATATTTTTTTTTAAAATAAGATATTTTAATAACTTTTTCAAAACTTTTTACGTTTAAAAAACAAATTTAATATAATTATAATTAAATATAATTTAAACGAAATGAAAAGTTTATTTTATTGTTTATTTAAATAAAAAAGGTACCTATTTTTTTACTATTATTTACTTTTTAATCATAAATTAAGATATGTTTCTTTTTTATTAAAGTAAATATTATAAAATCTATAAAATAAATTTGAACAATAAAATTTTAACATAGCTTCGATATACATAATATTTCGCCAATATACTAATAAGATTTCCTAACCAAAATACACTACAAATTATATTGGCCCATATTTCGATAGTCATCTCATAAAAATGAAATTATTTACATTTAAATGATTTTTTGAGATTTCGATAGTTGGGAAAAATGAAATTAAATTTGAAATTTAAATGAGATGATTTTTGTTTTGAAACGGGCAACATTTTTTGTTTTGACGTGTTTTGGATATAATTAATAAAGAAAATAATTTTATTGCGAAGATAAACGTGAAGTAAAAGAAAAAAAATATGTCCAAAAGGTTTTTTTAATATGCAAATTAACATTGAACAGAGTAAAGCCAATGTGTGTGTATTCAACGGGACCGTGTCATATGAACTACTTCTTCTAAGGGGTGACTGGTGGAAAGTGCCAAGTTCAAGAAATTAAGCAGCTTCCAGCAAAAATAGGTCCGAGTCCCACCTCACAAAGCAAACAAGCGGTCCCAAGTGTCAGAGCCAAAGACCTTAAAAATTTTTTTTTTTTTTAATTTTTTTTGTCATCAGTAAATTGACTCTTAAATGTGATGAAGACAATAGGTCCGAGATCCTAGGAAATGGGGCCGAAGTTCTATACCACCAGTTTAAATTGTATTTTTCTAGGAAAAGGTTATTAATAATTATTAAGAATAATTTTTAAAAAATTTTCAGATTGTTCCGCGGATTGTTTCGCGAAATATTAACCAGATAGTAATAATGCATCTTTACTTGGTGGTGATGAATCTACACAATTTGAAATTGATAAATTCAATTCAAATATATATGATTTTACGTTACGTTTACCTGTAATAAATTCAAAAAATATTCATAAAATAATGCGAAATGGTGGTAGTTTAAAAGAACTCTTTAAAAAAATCGCAGATAAATTAACAGATCTTTGTGTTTCTAAAAGAGATGGTAATAGTAATATAAAAGTAATTTGTAATAATACATTTGTAATATAATTGTAATTTGTAATTTGTAATGTCATATACTTATAATTTATAACTTATAAATTTATTCTGAAAATAAGAAAATTAAAATTATTTAATAAAATATAAAATCTTTTATTTCATTTTTTAAGCAAATTTTTTATTGTAAAATTTCTTTTATAATTGATTTTTTACAAACAGAAAAGTAATAAATTTATTCTAAAAAAAAATTAGAAACAGGTATAGGATTAATCTAGATTTTCGCAATGCCATCAGAGAATGTTTGATAATTATTATTAATAATAATAATTTCATAATTTAAAATTTATATCCAAACATAAATTTTTACATTCACAAATAAATAAACAAAAATAATTTTAATTATTGCGAATGGAGTGCGGACTAAACCAACTCGCATGGAAAAAGTTTTTGACGGCTTGTTCGTGAACTCAAAGAAGGAGGTTACCATCTCCACCCCCAATTTTAACGGACGAATTAAAGAAGCAAGTTAAAAACCAACCTTATTTGAACACAACATTTTGGATCGACTCATGTGTTCCACAGAAAAAAAATAGTGTAAACACCACTACCATTAAAACATTCCTAAGAGCCAATCCTTACATTTCCCTAATTATACGTAAGCATTCGTTTCCTGGACATACGCTCTTCCAAAAGGTGAACTGCGTACACTCCGTGATTGACAGACACCTAAAAAATATGGAAATACACATTTAGGTAGGTAGGTAAAAGTGGCCATTCCAGTTGCTTCTGGACTCGAGGGACCTTTTTTTGTTGTTGGTAGTTATAAGGGGATCATTTTTTTACTCTCCCCTTACATTTAGTGAAACTGTTAATTGGAATTTCGTCCGGAAAATTAAACTAAAAATACTTTGGCAACCCCCAAGGACAATTAGGTGACTAGTATTATTAAAATCCCATATAAACCAATTAGGTAAATAGAAGCAACAAAACTTCCTATTCAAAAATACAAGATATAAGGTATGTTTTGGATGCGGATTCGTAGTGGGAAAACGGCTTAGAGGAAACATCATTGATTTTAAACCTGTTAATGAACGTCTTTGGATGACGGAACCGTCATCCGTATCAAAGGCAAATTCTTCAACATCAGCCTAATATGTGTGCAAGCACTAACCGACGAAGCGGAGGACTTCATGAAGGATGAATTCTACGACATCCTAGATTAAACATATGGATCCTGTCCTGAGTACGATGCGAAAATCGTGCTTGGAGACTTCAATGCTGAAATCGGTAAGGAAGGAATTTTAGGCAAAACGGTTGGTAACCATAGTCTTCACCTCACCACAGATAATGGATACCGAACAATTGATTTTACAGCAGCTCGTAGGCGGTAACATCGACTCTGACCACTTCCTAGTTGTGGCCCAGTTCACAGCACGAATATCCAATGTCAAAAAAAGACGCACCAGCCAAAATAGGAAGTTTAACGTTGGAAGACTTCAATCAACTGAGATAGCCTTAACATACAACGAGCGAGTAAGCGATATACTCAATACCACATCTCGACAACATAATCTCTCCGTCAACGAAAAATGGAAACAATGCTCAAACATCATTACGATGGCTGCTACACGTACCGTTGGTTTTGAAACACTTCGCGTTAGAAACTCATGGTATGAAGATGAATGTTAGCAAAGGCGGTAGAGAAAAATGAAGCCTACAGGAAAGCGCTGCGACGTAAAACAAGAGCAGCTCAAGAAGAGTATAGAGCAAAAAGAAGAAACGAGAAGAAAATTTTAAGGCGCAAAAACCGTTTATTCGAAAAGTCTCAACTATTGGATATAGAATTAAACCGAGACAGAGGCGAAGCTTTTATAAAAAGGCCAAGCAGCTTGCACCTGGTTTCAAGCTCCGTACACACGCGTTGAGGAATGATTCGAGAAATTTGGTAACCGATACGCAAGGGATATTAGAGACATGGAAACAGCATTTTAAGAATCTGCTGAATGGCGCAAACATAGAAAACGCAGATACGCCTCGCCATAACCCAGTCAACTCCGAAGATACAGATACACCCAGTCCTGCAGAAGTGGAAGCAGCCATCCGAAAATTAAAGAACAACAAAGCTGCTGGACAAGATAGCCTGCCAGCTAAACTTTTTAAGGCACGAGGTGAAGTGATGATTGAATTCATGTACCAAATCATCACACAAATCTGGATCGAGGAGAGCATGCCTGATGACTGGAGCTTAAGTTCAATATCTCCAATATTCAAAAAGTGCGATCCCATGTCCTGCGCCAACTATAGATTGAAAGTTTAGCAAATACTCATAGCTCTGGTGCGGATAAAATTAAAACATCACTGATTAAAGAATGTAGTTCTGAATTGGTGAAACCAATCACAATGCTTATTAATGCTGGAATGGATGAAGGTATAATGCCCGATGCACTAAAAATTAATAAAGTGATCTCGGTGTATAAAAAAGAAGGAAATAAAACTGACATCAACAATTTTAGACCAATTTCATTAGCATCAGTTTTTAGTAAAATTATAGAAACCTATGTCAATAATCAATTAACGGAATATTTGACAAATAGAAGTTAATTTGTGAAAATGAATATGGTTTGACAAAAAACTCAAATACTACAGCGGCAATATTTGATCTAATAACACACATGCAGAATGAAATATCTAAAAGGAAAAAAGTAGGCGTGATCTTCTTAGATTTATCAAAGGAATTTGAATTCAGTAGACAGGACAATTCTTATGAGAGTATCATATGAGTGTGGTATTGCCGATTCTGAATTTAATTGGCTCCAGAGTTATCTGAAGAACAGAAAACAGTACACGTAATGTGATGAAATAAAAAGCCATAGCAATAACATCGATTTCATTGTTATTGAGGGAACTCCACTAGGACCAGTACTGTTTTCATGTTACACAAGCAATTTCTCAGGATTAAAATTAAATGGAAATTCGATTATATACGCGGATGATATTGCGATAGCTTACTCTGAAACAAATATACTCGATCTGAGCTCAAAAATGGATGGTGCTATGAACATTATATATAATTGGATGAAATTACATAAACTTACAGTAAATGTAAAGAAAACAAAGTTAATGCTAATTAAAGCAAAAAATTTAAATCTGTCTGTGTATTATGACGGAAATAAATTATAAAAAGTAAATAAATACAAGTATCTTGGCGTGATTATAGATGAAGAACTAAGTTGGAATAGTCATGTCGATAATATAATCACAAAAACTAGAAGAATAGCTTGTGTTTTGAGAAAAATTGGTAAAAGAGTACCTAAAAAAATAAAACTATCAATATACTACAGCCTGTTTCATAGCTCAATTTCATTTGGTAGTGGAATATGGGGGAATTCCTACCTTTCATAAAAATCTGGATTCACTGCAAAAAATACAGAACAAATCTATACAAAATCTATTCGGCTTACCTATAAGAACGACTACGAATGAAATTCATTATAAATATAGTATCTTAAAATTATATGATTTAAAAAAAATGTCACAGGTTATCCATATACATAATATTGAATACCAAAACGTAAAATCAAACACAGAAATAATAAAAAACAAAGAAATACATGGATACAGTACTAGATCTGCAAATCAACTACGGTGTCAGCCAGGTTTGAGATTGAATGGACTAGAGGCAATTATCAACAGTAGCTACAGATTCTACAACCAGAAGATGAAATTAAAAGGTTGCCTAAACATAAATTTAAAAAGAATATTGAAAACACATTTTTAGAAAACTATAAAATATAAAAGTGCGTATCGTTTTGTTCTACTTTATATCTATTTCTATTTTATGTATAATCACTACCTTATCATGAACTTTTGTTTAAAAGGTTGGTTTAAGAACTTTTGTTTAAAAGTAAGGTTTAAGGGTTTGGAGAAGAAGGTACAATGCCGAACTATACCAGCTGTTCAACGACATGGACCTAGCTAAAAAAAGTTAGAATAAAATGGCTTCATTGGCTAGGCCATGTAGAGCCCTAGGCAGCGCGTCGTCGAGGGAGGCCACACCTTCATTGGAGAGATGAAGTATCGGCAGATATGAAAAAATTTCAAACCACCAACTGGAGAGACTCCGCTCCGGACCGAAATACGTGGAGGCGCCCAGCAAGTAAGTAAGTAAAAGGATGTTTTACCCTTTATCCCTGTATTGGCCGGGAATATTTTCAAGCTATTTTGCAGAATAAATAGAATACTATATAAGAAGAATACAAAACTATAGGTAACTAATGATAATAGTAATTTTAATAATAAATAACTTTAAAGATTTATAATGTTTAAAATTGTTTATAAGCTGAATAGGATATAGAGAAACAAAATGATTTCAGCATATCGAAATGATTAAGGTTTTTTTTTCTAAAACTAACTGATATTATACTTAGAATTTAAAAGTTTTTGAATTTATATTTAAAAATAACTTAATTTTATGTTATAAAAGTTAGAAATTTTGCAATATATATTTTTTGTTAAAAAGAAATTAGTCCATGACGTGGAATAAAATCAACCTTGGGAACGCTTCTGCAAAAGTTGACATAACTTTTTTAAATATCGATTTATTTGCTCGAAACCAAAAAAAATTACTTAAAATTAATTTGCTAAAATTACAAAAATATATTTTTAAGGAGTTTTTCGGCTAGTTTTCAAAATAAATTTGAACAAACTTTTAAATCCGATTTTCTCGGAATGACGTGAACGGCGTATGGCATAAATAATACTCAGGCGACGATATATTAGTAAAAAAAATTACAAAATTTCTTCTCTTCCACGCTCACTTTTGCATAGTACTAAACATTTTTAGAAGAACTTTATTAAATTAAAAAGAAAGAAAAACGCATAATTCCTTTTATTTTACTAAGATCTTTATTTGTCTATTTTTACAAATATCGATATATTTTGACGTAAAGAATAAATTTTATTATTTCGCGAAAAAACAAAAAATAAATTACAACATTATCATCATCAAAAACAACAATTGACGGCGCAAAAGCAGCAGGAAGAAGAGAAACTGAATAACAGTAAGACCTCAAAAAGTGCAACTAAGGGAAATTGGAGTTTTTTGCAAATACCTGCGGAATTTGGGGGATTGGGGGGAAAAATTTCTAATTTTTGTAAATACTAAAAAACATTTTTTTTTACAATTAAAAATAAAATAAATTTTAATTCTTAATTCAAAGAAACCAATGATTAATTTTTATCATCAAAGAGCCATACTTATAATTTAGTTCAAATTTTCACAGCAGTACGCACCTATACATATAAATATAACCATTAAATTTAACAGTATACATATTTCGATAAGTATATATTTAGTAAGCTATTTCAACCTTCACCTGAACCCGAAACCATTAAATTTTATTTTATTGAACATGAACCCGAACCCGAAATTTCCAAGGTATGAAACACTGGTTGCAAGTAATGTGTGTTACAGTTATGGATGGCATACTGTATATGCATTTTTTAAAATGCATTCGATAAAAAAATTTCAACAATGTGTTTGAATTTTGATTTTTTTGAATAAAAATATTTTCTTGCTAATCCTACCTAAAATTAAAAAATAAAGTATTACAATAAAATTTAACATTAACTAGAAGAAACCCCTGGGTAAATACCCGGCCGAGCAAAAGAAAGGAATTTTTATTTTTTTGTGGTTTGCTATTAATATTTAATATTTGCTAAATTCTATACATTGTTTTCGGATACTTTAAACATGTCAAATGTTCAAAATTTGCTTGACTTGACTATTCAGGTGCTCAAAATAAAAAAGATATACCTACACAATTTTTGCACAAAAAATTCGGAACAAAACAGATCAATTTAGAACTATTTTAAACAATCTACTCAACAACGATCAGAGCACTTTTGGCAAAAAAGTTAAATTGACGGAAACAACTGAACACAACAAATTTTTTTACTGTAGATCGTTCTAGATCGTTCTTGAACAGTTTATTGAATAAACCCAACGAATTAGAATTAAATGGAAGTGGCTATCCCATACAAAAATACAAACATTTTGTCCATATTTTTTTAGTACTTCTCTTTCTGTTTGGTTTCCAATTGTCAAAAAAAAAATTTTTTCAGTGTTAGGCCAATATAGTTTTTTTAAGTAGAAAATTAGTAAAATCTTTGAGTATGAATAAAATAAAAGGTATCAAAATATAATCTTAATAAAAATAACAATGTTTTTTCAATTTAAACTTTCTTTTACTTTATTACCGTATTCTATTATTACACAGAAAAGTATTGCTGTTAAATTATTTGAAAAAAAAAAAATCATTCATGTTTCTGAAATATTGAAAATGTAGCAGTAGTGTGTAATATATGGATATATGAAATTTTCAAAAAGTACGAACACTAGCAATGAAGTAGGCAAAAATAAAATTTGTTATTGTCAAATAAATATTAAAAAAAGTCAATAAAATTTTTGATTTTTATTATAAATTGTTAAAAAATTACAAATTTTAAGGAAAAATGGAACGTAAAAAGAAGATTTGTATCATTCCAGGCTGTAAGTCTCATTTGAAAAAAGAAAATTACGTGTCTTTACATATGTAAGTATTATATTTTATATCTTTTGAATTTTTAAAAACTTCTAAACAAAACAGTGTAGTATTAGGATAATTTAAATATCCGGACAAAGAAATTTTTTTTTTTGAATATCATTTTAAATATTTATTTTGAATATATTGGATTAT
The DNA here is from genome assembly GCA_963942445.1 of Argyra leucocephala. Classification (NCBI taxonomy): domain Eukaryota; kingdom Metazoa; phylum Arthropoda; class Insecta; order Diptera; family Dolichopodidae; genus Argyra; species Argyra leucocephala. The sequence goes on from OZ012682.1 coordinate 9,459,431, forward strand.
ATATATATTTGAATATATTGGATATAATTTTAAAAAAAGTATATATATGTTTGTAGTTTCCCAAAAGACGATGGTTTGAAACAATGATGGATTGAAGGAATTCAAACTGCAAAATGGATACCAAATTTAAAAAAGCATAGTAAAATTAAATTAATTTAATTAATTTTGATTAATTTATCCATTATTGTTAGATATTCTTACTCATCATATTTAAATAAAAAAAATAAAGTCAAAAAACATACAAATTGAGGCATATTAAATTCAGAGCACTATCCTGTTTATTTATCAAAATAATTTCCATTAAAAAGAGAGAAAATATATTGAACGAATATATTCGTCTATTTCTGTTTTTTGACAATCGGAAATACCAAAGAAAGAGAGGAATATACCCAAAACATTGGACACTTTTTTGTATGGATAGCCACTTCCATTTAATTCTAATTCGTTGAATAAACCTAATATTTTGCTGAAATATTAACGATTTAGAGATTTAATATATTTTATTTTTTTATTAGGTTTAAATTTCAGTTTTATATTTGCCGACAGATGGATTTCTATGTAGATTTTAATAAATATTATATTTTTGTTCTTATAAAAAAAAAATTGCCACAAAATAGTTGTTTTCAAAAAATGCAATCATTCCATTTTCGAAATACTTCAAATTACTTCGAAATAATTTTAAATTGAAAAAGAAATACAGCTGATGAAATTATATAAATATACCTCAGATTTGCTATACGGTTTAATGGAAAACCAGCTTCATTATGAATTGTATCCATCATTTTAATTTCTCCTTGGTAGGTAAATACTATATTTTATTTTTGTATTGATTTTACTTAGAAAAAAAGCCGTATACGTAAATAATAATTTATTTAAAAAAAAAAAATTTTTTTGTAGGTATGTTAAAATGTCTTACATGTGGTGAAATTTTAAATGAAAATTTCTAATTAAAATAAAAAAATTTAAAAAAAATATATAACTTTGCTTAGTCTCCTTTTAAATATCTATCATTTTAAAAAATAATAATGAACATCGGTTGTTAGATGGTTCAGATTTGAACCGTAGTTTTTCAATCTATAAATTAAACATTCTTAAATTATGTATTTTCAAATGACTATGACCAATGACATTAAAGAAATTATGAAACGTATGACTATTCATATTCATATAGAACTATCTGGAACAGGTTACTGAATAAACCTAATACTTTACTATTTTTCTTGTATGTAGGTACTTTAAATTTTAGTTTGATTATTGGGGGTCAGATGGTTTTTTATGTAGATTTTAATAAATATATAATTTTGCTCCTAGTTTTTTTTTAAATAAATTGTCAGTTTTCTCATAACTTTTTCAAAACTTTTTAAATTTAAAAAATAAAAATTTTAGTCATAAATTAAGATATGTTTCTTTTTTATTAAAATTAAATATTATAAAATCTGTAAAATAAATTTGACCAACAAAATTTTAACATAGGTTCGATATACATAATATTTCACCAATATACTAATAAGACTTCCTAACCAAAATACAGTACAAATTATATATTATATGAAGTTTCATTTAAGAATTCGTGGAAGTAAGACGTGAAATTTTAGTGAAGCTTTTGGGTAAAAATCAACGTATTTTGTTGAATACTAAAAATGATAAAAATAAAAAAAAAAAAAAAAAGTTATGAGTGAAAATATTATTCAAGGGACAGAACAAACTATTGATAATTTTAATAAAATAATAAATAAGTGTAACGATCTAGCACGTGTTAAAATAAAAAATAATAAAAAAAAAAAAAAAACAAAAACAATGACAAATAAAACAAAAAAAACATTGGAGCAATCCAACGAAGATTTAAAAAAAGAAATTTTGGAATTAAAATCTATAATACAAAATTTAAAACAAAATAAAATAGAAAAAACAACAAAAAATAATAATGACAATGAAGGTTCTTATAACCAAAATAGGTACGAGGTACTCGGTACACTCGAAGAAATGGAAGAAGAATCACCGAATACAGATAATAACGAAGAATTTAAAAAATTAATAGAAACGGCAAAAACAAAAAATTTAAAGAAAAAAGAAGAACAAAAATCCAGAGCCAATATAATATTATCAACAGATAATAAACAAATTAGAGAACCAATAGAAGTGACAAATACAACAGAAAATGAAAATCAAAACAATAACAACACAAGTAACAAGAGTAAAGAAAAAATACCTCCGATTATTATTTACAACCAAGAGATGCCAGAATTAAAAAATATTCTGAAAAATAAACAAATAAAAGATTTTTCTGTGAAAAAAATTAATGATGAAAAACATTTAATTTTTTTAAACAATATCATAGACTATAATAAAACAAAAGAACTGTTAAAAAAAATCAACGCAAATTATTTCACATATACGCCAAAGGCACAAAAAAATAAAACATTAATATTGAAAGGACTAAATTCAGAAGATGAACCAGAATATATCAAGGAAGAATTACGATCATTAAACTTAGAGAAGGTAAATATAGTGAAAGTAACAAGATTAATAACCAAACGCTCAATAAGAGAAAACAAAAACCTGCCAATATTTATTGTACAAATATCACCGGAAAGTGATATATCAATAATACAAAAGATTAAAAGAATAAACTACCAAATAGTAAGGTGGGAAAAAATTACAAAAAACGAAATACCACAATGCAAAAGATGTCAAAGGTTAGGCCATGCGGCAAGTAATTGTAACATGGACTACCGATGCGTCAAATGTAATAAACAACACGAAATAGGAATGTGCACAATGCCAAAAGAATCAGCCTATGCTGAACTATACTGCGCATTATGCAACAGCAACGGTCATCCAGCATCGTATAGAGGGTGCCCTGAATATATGAAAAAAATTAAAAACACAGAATTAAGAAAGGCAGCAATTAATAAAAGAAATGAAGCCAAAATGAAAATGATAAATAACTATGTACAACCACAGTTGTCGTATGCAAATGCAACCAGAAATTTTAATGGCAACACTATTAGCAATAATAATAATTATAATAATAATAACAAGAACGACAATTATAATAACAATAATAATAAAACTAATAATAATACACTAACAAATTTAATACAAAATAATGAGAATACAAATATTTTACTCGATTTAAAAAAAACTTTACAAATAATAGAAAACAAAATAAATGAACATACAAAAAAAATAGACTACCTATATGAGACAATGCCATTCAACTCATACTATGAATAATAATAATATAAATTATAAAAAAAAATTAAAAATTATCTCTATTAACGTTAACTCTATAATATCAATGTATAAAAGAGCGTACCTAGTACATTTTCTAGAAAAATATAATCCAGATATAGTACTATTGTCAGAAACCAAATTAAATTCTAAGCACAAGCTCAATTTTAAAGATTACAATTTTATAAGAACTGACAGACCGGGAGCTACACAAGGAGGTGGTACAGGTATTCTTATTAAAAAAATATTTAGGTATTGTTTAGATACTCAAAATTTTATTTATGATAAATTTAAATGTCTCGAGATAAGCACAATAGAATTAAAATTAGAGCAAAACAAAAAACTAAAATTAGTAGCATTATATGCAGGGCATAATCATAATGATAGGTTTGAAATTGAATTAAATAAAATTTTTGAGGTTTTAAAATTATACCAGGAAGATACGTTTTATGTAATCGCAGGAGATTTCAATGCTAAGCACACGAACTGGTCAAATAACACAAACAATACAAGAGGGAACATATTTAAAAATTGGTTAGAAAAAAACGATATATTACATAAATCAAAATTATATGGAACCGTAGAGCCAACATATCCGAGAACAAATTCTTATTTAGACTTAGCAATTATTGATTTTAGATTGAACCTAAGTAACAATAGCAATAATAAACTGAGAACGATTCCATATGATAGTGATCATAATGCATTAGAAATAGAATTAATATTGGATACTAATAGGCTAACATTAACAGAAGAAAGTAACAAAAATAAATTAAATTATAAAATAACAAATTGGAAAAAATTTCAAAAAATCTTAGATGAAAAAATGAGTAGCATTTCAACTAATGAAAACCCTTTTATCCCTAATTATAGAAATTTAGAAAATATCGAAATAGAAAATAAGTTAAAAGAGTTAGAAAAAATTATAAATAATGCAGTAGAGTCATGTAGCCCCAAATTTAAGGAACACACTATAGAAAAATTTTTAAATTATAAAATTAGGAAACTTCAAAATTATAAAAGTACAGTATTAACGGCCTTAAAAATGGCACATAGAAACAATCAACACTCATGTAATAGAACAATTAGATTAAAATCATTATTAAGAAATATTAATACACTCATTAAACAAAATTTATACATTCAAAAGAACAAATACTGGGAGAACATTTTAAAAAAAATTCATCCCTCTAATAACAAAAATATGTTCCCTATTATTAATAAATTATTTAGGAAAAAAACAAATAAAAATATCGACAAGCTCAGGATAGAAGAAAATCAAAAATACTTGATTGAGAGCATGGGTATTAATATCAGACAATTAGAAAAGGATGAACAGGGTAGATATATTATAAGAAATCAAACAGATATTTTAGATATTATAGGAAATTATATTGAACAATCACATAACCAAGTACATACAAATTCGTTATTTCAAAATGATATTAGAATACAACAAACAATCATAGAATTTAACAGGCAAATAAAAATAGAAAAGGATGCAAATATAAAAATAATTTATTTTAGTGAGACATGCAAAGCAAATAACTTAACAACAGCTCAAACATGTAATAATTATTTCGTTAAAATAACAGATTTAAAAGAAATATTTAAGACATTAAGCAACAAATGTTCCGCAGGCATTGATAAAATTCCAAATATAGTGTTAAAACATCTTCCAAATAGCATAATAGAAAACTATTGTATAATTTTCAATAATATACTTAATAATTGTTACTTTCCAAAGATGTGGAGAATAGCAAAAATAGTACCAATCCCAAAACCAGGAAAAGATCATAATGATCCAAAAAATTTTAGACCAATAAATTTATTACCAAACATAAGTAAAGTATTAGAAATTATAATAGCCAAAAACATTACAAAATTTATTAAAGAAAAAAGAATTATGCCAGAAAACCAGTTCGGATTTAGAAAAAAACATTCAGCAGTACATGCAATAAATAAATTAACGTCTGATATATGCTGGGCAATTAATAAAAAGGAATGTGTGGGAGCATGCCTTATAGACTTAAAAGAAGCTTTCAATTCGGTATGGATTGATGGACTAATTTTCAAACTTTTAAAATATAATTTTCCAACTCAGATAATAAAAATGATAAAAAATATGCTAGAAGATAAAAAATTTATCACAGTAGATGGACAAACATGTTCTAAGAAAATATTTAAAATAACAAATGGTTTACAGCAAGGGACTGTAAACGCACCTTTGCTCTTTAATTTATATATTGCTGAGCTATTAAATAAACTAAATCAAAACCAGTCTCTGACAAGGAGCTTGGCCTTTGCGGATGATCTTATTATTTATAATGTAAATAGATATGTATCAAAAATGCAAGCACAGCTGCAAGAAAATTATAATGAAACACAAAGCTATATTGATACTTGGAAACTAAGAATCAATTATAGCAAGTGTGAAGTTATATTATTCAGAACAAGTCTAGATAAAGCTAACTCTGATGTTAGAAAAAACTGGAGAAAGTTTGAAAGAAAGTGTATAAGGCATTGCACAGGTAAATTTAGAAAACCGGAATCAGACTACAAACACTATATATCGAACAAAACGCTCTATGAGACTAGCAAAATCAATAAAATAGATCAATTTATAATTAACTTAACGAGAAAGCATTTTTCTAGGGTAGAATTTGTGACAGAAAATAGTCTGATTGCTCACTCAATACATCCAGATGATGGGTACATTGAGATGACAATGAGAACCGGTTATATACCTCCAGAAGGATGGATTTACCTGGATAAAAATAAATATATTCAAAATGATGATAAAGTGCCCATAATATACCATATATTTAGGAGAGCTACAAATAAAAAAATAGAATACCAACCAAATTTTAAAACCGAAGATAATAGAGAAATGTTAAGGTACGATATGTATATAACAAATAAAGACTTATTAAGCACCGATAAGTATTGGTGGCTTGAACAGAATAATGAATAAACTCATAAAAACATAGTATAGTTAGGGTAAATATAAGTTAGATTAGGATAGTTGTAAGTTAGTTATAATTAGGTGATAGTCTAGAATAAGTAGTATAGGGTAAATATAAGTTAGATTAGGATAGTTGTAAGTTAGTTATAATTAGGTGATAGTCTAGAATAAGTAGTATAGAGTTTTATAAAAACAAAATACAAATTAAAAATTGGTTTTTATTAGAAAAAAAGTTTTTCCAGTTAAATTATACAAAGAAAGAATGCACTTACGCATTAATAAAATAATAATAAATAGCTAACAGCTGATCAAGTAAATTAATAAATTTAAGAAATACTAAATCTTAGAGTACCTTCCTCAAAAGGTCATTAAGTTTGGAAATAAGAAATAAGAAAATTTGGTTTAAGTGTTTTTTGTACAGATATAAGAAAAAAAAAAAAAGAAATGGATTAAAAAAAATAAAACACATTAAAAAAAAAAAAAAAAAAAAAAAACATTATATATTATATTTATTGTACCTTCATTTTAGCTGTTTGAGTATACATATATAGGTAGGATAAATGCTAATTGGTATAATATACTAATTATATGCAGACATCTACATGATACATCATAGTGTCAAAACTGTCAACTGTGAATAAATTCCATGTATGGATAAGTAACAAGTATACGTAATTTGTATGCCTAGATTTATTTTAAACTAAACGGTTTCGTATTTTGTTGAAATAATATTTAAAAATTACTTGTTTTTATTAAAAAAATCTTGTTTTTGTTATTAATTATATTATATTATAAAAATTATTATTATTATACATAATAATAAAAAAATATTTGTTTAATAACAAAAAAAAAATTTGAATTAATAGAAAATCGAACTCACAAATTTGTGATATTAAAACCTATGTTAATAATATTATCCTACTAATTCATTTTTTTTCCTACTAAAAGTACAAAAAACCAAATGCGATAAGTAAAAAAAAATTTGACTCAAAAGAGAATCGACAAAAAAAATTTATTGATCGAAAAAAGAAACGAAGCACACGAAAAACCACGAAAAGTGTGCCTTCAATATCGTGCTCTAGTGTATTATAATATATATAAAATAAAAATTGATTTTGATCGCTAAGGCCTGCATCATCGCCGATTGATTGAATGAAAAAAAAAACGAAGCACACGAAAAACTACGAAAGTGTGCTTCAAAATCGTGCTCTTGTGTATTATAATATATATTTGTCATTTGAATGAAATAAATACAATTTAAATAAAATGAGACTATGTATTCTATTTAAGAAGGCTTAATTCCTGAAAATAGCAGTAGTCTTCCACATTTAATTATTTGATGTGTTGGAAAAATTAATAAATAAAAACTCGATTAACATCTAATCTAAGAATTTCGGTACCGTACCAGTTAATGTATGAAAAGGTTTTTCTATCTAAGACTGGATATGAAAAATAAAAAAAAAAGAGAAAATTAAAAAAAAAGCATGCATGAAGAGTGTTTCACATGCAATATAACCAGAATATAATCGCAATGATAAAGAACGAACTGTACTAATCATTCGTAGAGAGTTCGTTAAATGAGCTAGAAAAGCTAATTTTGAAAATTAGAGAATTATATTAATTAGCTATTAAAATCACATAATGAAGAGATTAATAATGAAAATTAATCACATTATTGTAAAATATTGTTATGAATGTTGAGCTTGCGTTGGAGGACAATATTGATATATCTACCTAAGGTTGTTGCACAAGAAAAAAGGTTAAGTTCAGGTAACATATTTCTGAAGCGGAATTCAACTTTTTTAACATTCAACTTTCTTAAGATAATATCCCTAGCGAAAATTGTAGTTTAAAAATGACTAGATCTGCTACAAACGCTTCGAATTATTGCATACAAAGAAATTTATTTGATCAAAAAACCTATGAAAATTCAGTAAATCTTGGACAATTTTTTAACAAAATCATCAGATTAGTCATCTTAATTATTTCTACGCGTAGCTGCTGTTTGATACAAGAAGACTTATATCTCCTTTTTCCAGAATATTATTTTTATGCATAGCTCCTGTTGGGTACAAAATCGAAGATGTCTCCTTTTCCAAAATATTTATATTATTTGCCAATTTATTAACCAATTAGTAGATCCTTCCTAATTTGTAATCTGACATAAACTAAAACAGGAACATACATATTTTGTAAAAAGCGTATTAACCTTATTTTGTAATACATAATTACTTAATTCTTGCTAATCTAGAATTTCTCATACACCGAGTGTGCCATTGTTATTATTTTTTAAAATTTTTATATAGCTATTTTAAAATTTAAAAAAAATGTATTATCTAAGGCGATTCTACCTAAGTTACTGTACAGAAGATAAAAAAAACAAAAAAAAGAGGGTGCTGTATCGATTGGTGATATTTTCAACTTCCGAAAAGGGTTCTTTAAGCCAAAAATTCGCCGAAATTGGCCGAGATCGAGGTTTTCAAATTGAAAGGAGCGCTTTTTTGTGCAAATTCGAATTCTACTTGAAAAAATAAGAGACTTTCAAAAGATTTTGTATTTGAGGATTTTGTGTTTGGGAATTTGTATTTGCCGATTTTATATTTTAGAACTTTTATATTTGGGGATTTAGAAGGCCTTCCATATATTATACATACATAAACAAAAATATCCACTAATATTAAAGTTTTAACTCACTTATCGGTGATGAAAATATGTGTAGATTTTATTAAATATATTCGGATATGAACCCATTATTTAATGTAAATTTTGCGCTTTCCACAAACATTTAGCTATTATTCTAACAGACCTATACATAAACTGGATTCAGGAAGATATTTAGGAAAAACAAGATAAAAAGAACAAAAGATTTTGGAAAATAAGACTAATTTAGTCACATTATTTCAATTAAAATATTTACGTGTTTATTGAGGAAAAAATATAAATATTAAGTACATAGCACGTTGGGTAGGCATTAGGAAAAATTCAAATAAAGGTCCCAGGTTAGATTCCCGATCTGACGTTTTTATGATTATCCATGGTAGTGGGAATCTATGAGTTAAAACATGATCTTTATTCTTTAATGAGCATTTTAATTCCTTCTGCAAATATAAATAGGTTATACGAGAATGGTAGCTCTGTCAACTTATATGATAAGTTCGCCATTCTGAATAATACAAACACACAATGATGTCTTTTTGCAAAAATGAAGATTGCAGCCTAATCTGCATCCCTGCTATCTCGAAGTATAAATACAAACATGCATTATATTTTATATCATTAGTACAGCTCCAGATAGATAAAGGTAAGTTAAGTTATAATATTGTTGTTAATCATGTAGGAGATAATCTATTATTACGAAGAAATTTTTTTTTCAGTTCTAATATCAAAATTGTTGAACAAAAAATTTAATTGACAGTGTGTTTAATTGAATCACGACAGTGTGTATAATAAATAACGTAGAATTGTGGGTATTTAGAAATAAATGTACTGAAAGTGGAATTCGAAAAATTAGTTTTTGGAACTTATGTTTTTCTTCTTAGTTAAAACAAAAAAAGAAACCTTATTTTGTTATGTTTTTATTTTTGCTTTTCTTTTGTTTAATTAATTTTAATTGAATTTTAATTTTTTATAAACTATGCAAACCAAAAATTTACGTTAATATAATATTTTTTTTTGTTTTTTTTTTAATTTTGTATTTTTTAATGTTTTTTTTGTCACTACATCTGATAATTCACAATCTATTCACAGCCAAATTTTTATTTATATATTTATATATATATTGTATACGTTCTATTAATTGGTTATATGTATCTAAATTTATATTATTTAGAAAGGAAGAAAGTACACATAACTATTCAAAAAACAAAATAAGAAGTATAGATCACAAATTCACAACCAAATTTTTCCGACTAAAAAACTAAATGGGGTTTATTTATTTTGTTTTTTTTTTTATTATTATAAATTTGTATTCCGCCGATCTTCTCGAGGTTATTTTTCCAACTAGTATGCAGTGTACATTTTTTTTATTTAAAAAGATAATATTTTGAGAGATTTTGAAATTAACAGAGCCAACCAAATGTGAATACATATATATATATAGATATACATATTATCTGTATACATATATATATATATATATATGTACTTATAAAATATGTTGTTTTGAAGTAAATTCTTAATTCCAATTTTCTTTGTTTTTTATTTTTCTTTTTGGATTTTTGCTTTTCATTTACTTTTTTGTCTTAAAAAAAGAAATGTGTTGTTTGTTGAATGATGACGCGTAGACGCAGAAATCATAATAATAAATATCCATTGTCAAAAACAAAAATATATCAAAAATAATATATGATAAAAAAAAAAAAAAATAATATACAAAATTTTGATCTAGGTAATTTTAAGAGAGAAATTTAGAAAGAGAAAACAAAAAACTGCCATCGCCCACTTAATGCAAATGCAGAGAGAGTTACAGAAAAAAAATTATTGTTTTTTAAATTAAAAATTTCTTAATCAAATTTTAACTGCATTACTTAAATAACAATATAAAAATATGTACAATAATTTTAATAATGTTCTTTACTGGATTAGATTAGATTTATGTAAATGGAATAGGGATCGTATCCAAGTCACGACAATCACAAATGGGCTCATTGTAATTGTCTGGGCTCTTGTAATGGATAATTACAAGTAAACTTTAATAAGATCGCTTTCTGGATGGATGTAAAAACTCTTTTGATGGTACAAATAGAACAAACAAATAATCAAAATATTCAAAAATTAATGGGAGCCCACATTTTCACGAAAGGGAAGTGACCAATAGTTGATCTGCAGATTTATATAAGTAAATACATAATCAATACAACCAAAAAACCAAATATTAAATATTGCAGTTAAATTATTTGAATTAAATATTTTGAATTATTGTATATGTAATTTCAAGTAAATATTTCTTTGTTACTGGAGGCTGCTGTACAATGGTTTTACCTATATAGTTATCGATAAAAAAATCGTACTGGTACCATATTAAATTTTCTTTATACAGAGCTGTGAACCCAGTTATACAGAGGTGGGGGTAGATGAAATTGTAATTATCGAATCTGATTATTCCTGCAATTTAATATACAGGTTGATTACAATTTACCTGATAATCGTTTAAGGCGCAGTTTTTTGGATGATTTTAATAAAACCATTCTGTTATTTATTTGATTCTTCTTTTGAATCTTCTAAGCGTATACGAGCAAACAAATATGTCCTATACGAGCAAACAAATATGCTACAGGAGGTAAACCAAAATTTAATTGAAAAAATAATTTCTGACTGCGCTAGAAGAGGTTAAACAAAATTGAATTGAAAAAATAATGTCTGACAAATATTCACTACACGAAAATGGGCAACACAGGGCAATTCGTTCCTTACAGGTTTTTTTTCAGAATTGATGTTCCTAACTAACAGTACTTTATATTCACATTAGAATCAAAAATTTCGAAAAGGAATCTGTCTTCTATATCACCACAGCCGCAAATGGGCTTATTGTAACTAACTAACGGTACTTACTAAGCTTGTATCTAGTCCAAATAGCTGTCTAAACTTTACGACGTTTACTGGATATGGATGCAATAGACCTACAGTTTTTAAGTAATAACTCCCTCAAACTTAAAATGTTGAAATAAAAAAGCGATATTTTTGTGAAAAACGTTGCTTATCTCGAAAAAATTTGGTGACACTTTTTTCACTTTATTAAATTCTAATTTTAATACAATTTTTAAATTTTTTATACAACTTCGCGATATACCTATACTTTTTCATATTAGACTTACCATATGTCAGGTAAAGGTAAAACTAAAAAATTAAGATTCAATATTGTAAAATAAAATCAGTTAATTTATTAATCAAAATTACTTAAATCAAGATATAATTTTACCATGAAATACAACAAGCCTGGTATTCGCAAAGTTGTATATATGTCACAGGTGAATTGTCAAAATTTCAAATTATAAGAATAACAATAATTGTAACCAGTGCACGAAAAAAATCAATTTAAGAACTAATAATGGGCTCCAATGTGACGGTGACTGTAAAAAGCGGTTCTGCAGCCACTGCTCATCATTAGATATTGAAGTCATCCGTGAATATTCACAGAATGTTGAAAATATTTGGTTTTGTCAACAATGCAAATTGAAGCGCCAAAAAAGAAAATCAACCTCCACTATTATGATAAGTGCAACACCAAATGAGAACACAAATAAAGTTGCAGAAACTACAATCAATTATCAAACAATACACAGTAAACTTGAGACTATCATAAACAACCAAACATCTCAAAGTTCTGATTTTCAAATACTACAAAATGAGGTTAGAGACTTAAAAGGGTATATTGATACATTGATTGAAAAAAACATAAGATTACGTAATGAGAATAGCCAGCTTAAGGATGATATGATGTACAACAGAATCGAAGTGGAAAAAATAAAACAATATCGGTTAGATAAACAGATTGAAATATGTGGTTTAGCAATCGACGTTCCTGAAGAAGATCCTGCTTCTATTATCAAACAAATTTCTGCAAATGTTGGAATAGTCGTGGAATCAAAAGATGTTCAACATATCTATAAGGCTGGAACAAAATTTACTAAATCAGGTGAGCCAGAAAATATAATAGTAGAATTTGCTAACAAAGAGGTGAAAAATAAATTCATGACTGATGTAAAAAAATTGAAAATGGATATATTTAACAAATCAATGTCACAGGTAAATGACTCTATTTTTTTTATCAATGAAAGACTTACACAATATTTTGGTCTGTTATTTAAAAAGCCCAGAGATTTAAAACGAAATAAGAAAATTGAGTTTCCATGGGTAAAAGTGGCAAATTATTTATTAGAAAAACATCAACTTCAAAAATCAGAGTTTTATAAGATATTAATTTAAATGTAGACTGAAGTATCATATGCTTTGCCATTAGACACCCATGTTAAAACTAACTCGTATAATATAAATGAAATAACTATTGAAGAAAAAAATTCACTTAAAATTCTTAATTTAAACGCTAGAAGCTTAAAACATAATTTAGATAATCTCACTTATTTACTAGATTCTATTAATTGCACTATACACCTAATTATTATTACTGAAACCTGGATTGTAGATATAGATCTTGATATAGTTAATATTAAACAATATTCAAAAGTGTTCTCATGTCGTCAAAATAGAATTGGTGGAGGTGCTGGTATATTTATTTACAATTCCTTAAAATATGCAGTTCATGATATATATTGTGATGAATATAATAGTATAGCTAGTATAAAAATAAATATAAACAACACAATTTTTACAATATAAGCTGTATATAGACCTCCAGAGGGTTCAATAACGCAGATTAGTAAATTTTTTGAAAAGTTTGAGTCACATTTGGAAAATCTAAAAAATAAAAATTCACTTGTAATAGACACACATAATATGACTTTAACTTCAACATTAAAAACAAAATAGATAAAAATATAAAAACTTAAAAAACTATTGTTGAAACAAATGCATTTTATTTTTGCAATAAGGAAGTTACTAGACCAGATTCGAATACTTTTTTGGATCCAAAATTAAAACTATATATTTCACTTTTTTACAATGATATATCAGATCATTTGGTAAACAGAAAAATGTAAACTAAAATATAATCAAAAATGAGTTGAATGGCGCTGTGATCAATGAAATTAATTTAGGCAAATTAGCAGACAAACTGACATTTACAATAAAAAATGCAATGAAAAGAGTTACCGTTGAAAGAAAAATTACTGAAAAAAGTAGTAGATATGCAGCTCCGTGGATAGATGAGGAATGTATTGACTTAACAGAAAGGAAAAATTATTGGTATAAGGAATTAGTGCAAAATAAAAATTCTGAGCATATTAAATCAAAATATAAGTTTTGGCTAAATAAATTAACAACATTAAAAAGAATAAAAAGAGAAAAATATGATGATAAACAGTTTAAAAAAGCAGATGGTGATATAAAAAAGAATTGGAAATATATAAAACAAATAATTAAAGGGCAAAATACGTACAAAAATGAATTTTATTCTGGCATATCAATGAATATGGATAATAATAATTTTAATTTATTTTACTGTAATGTTGGGGAACAAATGGCAAAAGTTTTTGATAGGGTTTATTTTCCAAAATCTAGAACCGAGAATCAATTCAAATTTAAATCAATAGATGTAAGTAGTACTTTGAAATTAATAAATAAAATATCAAACTCTACTTCATCAGGAGCAGACGAAATTCCACCTAATTTAATCAAGTTCTGTAAGGAGGAATTAGCTGAAAACATTAGGAATTTGATAAATCTATCACTTCATTCTGCCGAACTGCCTGACATAATGAAAATAAGCAGAGTCATTCCTATTTAAAAAAATTTAGGTGATACCGATGACATCACAAATTTTAGACTTAAATCCATTTCATCAACATTTAGTAAAGTCATTGAAACTTATGTTAATGAGCAACTTGTTAGTTATTTAGAAAAAGAAAAAATAAATAGTAGTAAACAATATGGTTTTAAAAGGAACTATAGTACACAAGGAGCATTATTTGACATAATTTCTGAAATACAAACAGGAATTGATGATAAAACCAGCTGGGTGGCGCAGTAAGTAGAGCCGAAAGGTCCCGGGTTCGATTCCCGATGAAGGAAAAAAAAAAAAATGCTTCATTGGTTTTTCGAGCTGGTCTAGTACCCTTTGTCATTGGGATATAACAAATGACAGAAAAATAATTGAGAGTATATATAATCTGGTAACAAATTAAATAAAATGAAACTATTCTATTTGAGAAGGCTTAGTTCCTGACAATAGTAGTAGTTTTCCACATTTAATTTGTTAAAATAAATACCAGTGGCCAGTAATTTGTTAAAATAAATACTCAAATTATTGTAGATATTGTAGTGTAAAATTGCAGTACCGTACTTAATTACGCACGAAAAGGTGATTCTACTTAAGTTACTGTCAAGATCATAAAAAAAAAAAAAAAAAAAAAATTGTGAGTGTGGTATTTTTCGATTTGCAAAAAGCCTTTGATTCTGTTGACAGAACTATACTGTTGAGAATACTTTTTGAATGCGGGATCAAAGGAAAGGAGTATAAATGGTTTAAAAATTATCTAACAAATAAGATGCAGTTCACTGAATGTGAAAAGGTAAAAAGCGATTTGACCAAAGTATCGTTTGGGGTAACACAGGGTACTTCTCTTGGCCCGACTTTGTTTTCATGCTATATAAGTGACTTCTTGAATGTGAATTTAAATGGAAAATCTTTTATGTACGCAGATGACTTGGCAGTAGTTTTTAAGCAGTAAGTCATTGGTATGTTTGGAAAATGATATAAATGAAGACTTGTCAATTATTAGTGGATGGATGAATGAACACAAATTAACTGTAAATACAAAAAAAAAACAAAATACGTAATATGTGAAAATACAAGAAATCAAGATATCAATATTAGTTTTAACAATTACAAATTGGAGAAAGTTGATTCCTACAAATATCTAGGAGTAATAATTGACAGTAATTTAAATTGGAATTTACAAATAAATGGTGAATTAAAAAAAGCAAGAAGAATAGCAGGTATTTTCAAATTAATTAGTAAAAGAGTACCACAAAATATGAAAAGATCACTTTATTATAGCATGTTCCATAGTACTATCGCATATGCAATACATATATGGGGAAACTCTTTCATTAAAGATTTGAGTTCAATACAGAAAATACAAAACAAAGCCATAAAAAATTTGTTTGGATATCACCAAAGAACTTCAACTTAATCAATTCACAAGTCACATAATATATTGCCACTACTACTTTATATCAAATACAAATTCACAACTCAAATTCATATGACGTTGACGGAGAATACCAATACAAATACAACATTCACATTTAATAGAGAATATCACAGTTACAATACAAGATCTGCTACAAATATTAGAATAATGTCATCAAAAATCAGGTTTAATGGGCTTGATGCAGTATACAATTTAGGATATAGAAATTATAATGATTTACCAAATGAAATCAAAATAATAAGTAGATTAGACATATTTAAGAAAAAATTAAATGAATTCTATTTAAATAAAATTTAAAAATCAATGTAGTTAATAAGTATTTAAAATAATAGTGTTGATTTTTGGGTTTTTTTTTCTAGTGATAAGTTTTTTTTTTTTTTTAGTTTTTCTTCTTTCTTTCTTACAATTAATGGATATTGTTGTAAACTAAGTGTAGTTAGCTTAAGTTATTATACATTTAGTTATTAAGTTGATTTTTTTCTACTGGACTGAATTATTAATTTTGTTATCTTATTTTTTTTTTATATATATATACACTCTGTACGAGCGAATGAGCTCTTTGAGAAATAAATTAATAAAATGAATGAAAAAAAATATGCAGCTTGCATGTTTTTGGAACTGTAGTGGGTATTTGCGAGAAATGATTTTTCCCAATTTGTGTAGATCAGTTTTAATTTAGAAAAATTTCCTCGAAATACTCGAACGAATCACCCCTTAGAGGATTGACTGATACAACTTGACCAACCCTGTATACATATTCATTGTATAGTAGATTGTTTTGGGGAAATTACCTAAATTCAAACAAAAAAAATCCCAATAATGAACCCTAATTTTTATTTGGTAGGATAAAAATTTTGTTAATTGTTTTATTTAATTAATTGCAAAATGAAAATATGGGTTCACAAAAACTCAAAATTTGCTAAGTGAGAAATTTGCTAATTGATTTTTTTGCATTTTGAGTTTGTTGATAAGTAGATTTAGACGAAATAGATGTTTGTTATCCGAGTTTGGCCAAGGGTTATGCTTCGGCTCCTCGGCGCCTCGGCGGTTATGCCGATTAACAATTAAGACTTTTTTGTTCCCTGTTAATGCTACCACCCGTGCGTCCTATATTAGTTTGTTATTGGTGTTGTTTTTAGGTCATCATTTGCCTAGGAAATTCAGTACTGGATTGAGAAAATAGGTCAGATCACCAATTTTTGAATTCCGAAATTTGAACTGAAAACCTTACCCAAAGTGCGGAATGTGGTTCTTGTAGTTAATGCTGGCCGGCTGCAAATAAAGTATTCAAAATCTAGTGTTTCGTTATTTTTATTGCAGTTGCGTGGATGAGGATTTATTTATTTATCTCTTAACGTCAACATACATAAGGCGATGGGTCTTTTAAAGTGTATACAAGTGAAAATTAGATATTCTCGATGAAGTAAAAACTGAATTGAATTTTTTACCAATTCCATCATAAGTTACACAATTTTTTTAAAATTAAGTATATTTTTATAATTTGAAATCTTATTTAGAATTAAATATTTCTGAATAAAGTATTTTATTGCAAAAAAAAAATGATTAGAAAGAAAATATTGCAAATAAATATTGTACAGACTGGTTTTCTATCGACCAATGACCCATACTAGTCGCTAGTACTTTTCATATATCAATACGCGACCTAGAAGCTGTTTTGTTATACGAGGGTTATACTTCTGCGTAGCTGGCACAGGTAACTACCTATTGACTGTGCTGGGTGGCACACTAGGTAGAGCACCTGCCTTTCAATCGAAAGGTCCCAGGTTAAATTCCCGATGAAACAAGAAAAAAATGCTTTATTGGTCTTTCGACCTGGTCCAGTACCCTTTGTCATTTGGATATAATAAATGACAAAAAATAATTGTGAGTATAATCTGGTAACAAATTAAGTAAAATGCAACTATTCTATTTAATGAGTTGATAAGCCAGTAATTTGTTAAATAAATACACAAAATATCGTAGATAGAGTAGTGTAAAATTGCAGTATCGTACTTAATTAAGCACGAAAAGGCTATCGCAGTAGTTTTCCACATTTAATGAGTAAGCTAGTAATTTAAAAAATAAATGGTCAAAATATTGTAGATATTTGTATTATGGAATAAAAGTCGTTCTCTAATCATTTTATATTTATTCTGCAAATAGTTTACTGATAGGTTCACTAATCATATCTTATATTTATTTTGCAAATATGGATATTTCGGAACCAACTTAATTCTTTCATCAGTACTTGAGACTAATTAACATTTTAACACAAATACTTATATTTATATAATTTGAACCCTTAATAATATGTTCATTTTACATTACAGTAGTAATTCCTGGTGCTACCTGATCTACAATGTCTTTTTTATTGCAGCATAAAGTTGCAGTACCGTACTTAATTAAGCACGAAAAGGTGATTCTACCTAATTTATTGTCACAAGCACAAAAAAGAACTAGCCTTATGATTTCTCTGGCCAGATAATAGAAATCAATGCGTTCCTTCACAGCTTCTATTAAAGAGTGAACTTAAGGGAACAATTAAGTAAACAACCTTTACTTGATCATTTCATAGGACTCTTATTCCCTTGTGTATAACTGTTGTGTGAAAAGAGTGGAAGGAGTCAAAAATTGGCCAACTAAACCTTCAAGTTATTTTCTCCATTACTCCATCCACTTAACGTAAGTAAGGTATCCTAGACAAAAATCTTCATAGCAGAGTGACTATTCGCGAAGATGATAGCTTTTATTTTTGGTTGCCTGAACATGATTAAACATATTAAGAGCTTCTTTTATGAGAGCTTCTTTTATTAAATCTGCCTAGAAGACTCTGCCATATTTAGGAAACCCGTAAGCCTTTGATATTTTTTAAGTAAATAAAATGAATAAGTATTAAAATGTTATTATTAACTATTTTTAAGATATTAAATAAAGTGAATTTTAGTTTTAAGTTTTTCAATTTGTAACTTATTTATTATGTAATAAAAAAATATGTAAAACATTGATGTAAAACATTTGATTTTTTTAAGAAAATATAGAAAATAAACAAATAAAATAAATTGTTTCATTTATAATGCTAATGCTAGACCGGCAAATGTTACGCCGGGAATAGCTAGTAATTTACAATATTGTTTGATCTATCTATAACTATTTTTTTTTATATTTTTTATTTAGGTATTTATTTATTTATTAAACAGTGGACCTGTAGATAAATCCGCACGCCTACTTCAGGTTTATATTTTTTTTTGTTTTATTTTGAAAGCACTTTTCACTGTATGTATTAAAATTTTATTTTCACAACAGGTAAGTAGGTATTATAATACGTACAGTATCATAAATTATTATAATTGTAATTATTATTGTTATTTAAATAATAATAATAAAATGAATAAAAAAATGAATAAAATTATAATTTACAATATTTATAATATACTTAATATGTATAATATAATAAATAATAATTTTATTTGTTTTTCATAGAATCAAATTGAAAATTTTGACCGCTAATAGTTTTGAAGAAAAACTTTTATATAAGACAGCGTTTATACGTTTTTGAATTATGTTTATAACGTATAAATGATGTTCATTAAAGTTTGACATCCGACTTTGTTATAGAATATCATAAAGTTTTTTTTAAATAATAGTGCTCGACACGCATTTTCGTATTTCGCAAGTTGAAAAAGTGATTTTGCGAGAAAAGGTATTTATAATTTTGTAATTGTGTTATGCCAATATATTGAAAGATATACATTAAAAACACACAAAAAATGTGTGATCATTATTCATCAATACAAAAAATACTTAGAATAATTGATTTACTATTTAAATATTTATATTTGATAAATGTTCGGAAATTACACTGAATATATATATCTGTTTATAAGTATTTATTATTAGTACTCGTCACGCATATTCGTGGCTTCGTATTTTGCGTGAAGAAATATAGTATACTTTGCAACTATATTGGTTTATCTTTGAGATATGTAATTAAAATTTTTGAAATAAAATTTGATGTAATTGCAATAAAAGTTGTAAATGTAATAAAAATAAGTAAAACAAAACTTTCATGAAATAAAATGTGATCTCTAAACGCTCCCTAACAAATACTATTAATAGAGAAGTACATTTCAACAAAATGTGGCGAACGGAGATGTCGCTGGCAGTATAAATATGAAATTAAATGCATTTAAACTAAATACATACCACACCCACATTAAAAACACATTAAAATAGCCATAGATACGTTTTTAGTGCTTTTTTTTATTATCATAATAGCCCTAACTATTTCAAAACTCAAAATAAAAAACAAAATATTTATTTATAGAATTTATATTTTTATTTCCCTTTTAAATTTTGGTTTTGACATTTTGGTATGATTAGGTATGACCATTATAGTAAAGGTTATGATTGGTTACGACTATGACATCATATGACGCCTTATGACTATTATAGTTAGGGGTAAAGCCAATAATTATGCTTTTTCTCTTATTGTTCAGTTTTTATTGACGCCTTATGACTATTATAGTTACGGGTAAAGCCAATAATTTTGCCTTTTCTCTCATTCTTCAGTTTTTATTGTTATATTGCTATCTCGCTAGGGTCTCTGATGAAGGTAAGGGTAGTCTGTGATTTTTCTTTTTAAAGTTTTTTTAATTTTTATGTGTACTAAATTTGCCGTGTATTGAATTGGAACTTGATAATAATGTCATAACATATTTTGTTTTTATTGTTCTTAGCAGATCGTAAATTTCGGTTTATGATTCTCCATGCACAATATAATATTTACTCAATGCTACTGCACATTTGAATTTATACTTTTGAATTATTTTTTAATAAAATACATAAATTTCAAATTGTGGAATTTGTGAACATGGTCTGGGTAAGGTAAACAATATATTTTCTAAATTTACTATTTGTTTTACCGGTAAGTTTTTTTGCTGTAATGTCGTAATATCGTAATATTTTAACAAAGCTATTATAATAATACTCTGATAATTCGGTTTTTGTCTTTGCTACTTTGTTTTTTTGTTTTTTAAATTAATTCATATAATCAGATAGTCAATGCTATTGCTCAATAGGTGAATTGTTCTTAGGTTAATTTTAATTTGTTTTTGGTTTTATTTGGTTTTATCGTTTTGTGGTTTATGTCTTTAAATTTTTTCACACTATCGTAGCTCTTGATAGTTCTAATAAAGTTTTCTAATCTAGTTGAAAAAAGCTTCGTGTTGTAAAAGCTTTGTGAAAAGTTTAACAGACGTTTAAGCGTATTAATATATAAGATTGTGTATAATTATCAAGTATTATAGTATAGTGTATGATAATACTAAATTCTTCTCAGTGTAATTTTTATCTTGTTCTTTCATGTTCAAAATAAATTTTAGTAACATTCGTGGCTTATCACCGAATTTCCATGATGTCGGAGCCCATCTACATACTGAAAAACCAGCAATTTTAGCATTAAATGAAACCCAAGTAAACAGTGAAAATAATTTCAACATTAACAAATATTCAATTGTTCCACTTTTTGTTTCCCATCGAGGGGTCGCCCTATATAAACGATCTGATGTTGCTTACAATACTCTTCACAACTTCAAGAGCTCCAACCCACTGTTCCACTACATGTGGGTAAAACTTCATGTTGGAAAGCACATCATTCACTTCTGTTTTCTATACAGATCACCTCAATTAAGTCGGCCCGAAACTATTGTGGAATTAGATAACCTGTCTAACACAATCAACACGATTTTGGAAAACCATCCAGATTCTGAAATTGTGCTAGCCGGAGATTTTAACGTTGATAATATCAACTGGCTCAAACATTCTAGTCGCAATACTCCCGAAGATACGCAAGTTGAACTTTTTTCTATTAAGTTTCTAAATAATTAAGCAAACACACATTCCTTTTATCATTCTTCTTTATTCTAATCTCAATTACCAACTAACTTAAAACTAATCATTATCATACCTACATACTACCGATTACTTCTTTACCATTTACTTTAAACTATTACTAATGTAATACAGAATATAACTGTTGGCAACAGTACCGACCTTAAGTGCAGGGACATAACATCTCCTTCCTTAAGTTAATATTTCACATATTTTCTATTGCATAATATTTTTCTAGCTTGTACTTTAATAATATATTATTTATTTATTTACTTTTTTTTCTAATTCATTATTAAATAATTAATTACTGAAATTCAATTTTACAAATTTATTTATATTTTAATATTTATACGACTTTGGTCTTACAACATTTCTTTTAGACCTTCTCGTATTTTCTTGTTCAAAATCAATTGTAGAAGCAATATTCTCCTCAGAATCAAAGAAGGTCGAATCTGAATCGTAAGGTGTTTCACCTTGCGATTCTTCCCGCGAAATACTTTTATTTGTTTTCGAACAATGTTCTGACTTTCTTTTAATTATTTCAACCATCTCCGAAGGAAAATGATTTTATCTTGATTACTTTTATGATATTCATATGTTTTGAAATTACATTTATCAACAAATTTTTCTAATTAGTTTATTTGTGCCAATTTTATATTATTATTTACTTCTATCATATAAACAAATTTACTTTTTCTCTTTACTATTTTAGCTTCAATCCGTTTTCCCTTAAAACTAGGTTCTTTTTATATCTTACAATTTCATTAATTTTAAAATATTTTGATTTCTTACATGTTTTAGTTACCTCATTTAATATAAATTTTGGTTTGAATGAAAATACTTTATGAGCTGGTGTAATCATTTTGTCTGTACAGAGCAAATTTCGATAATTATTTAAAAATGTTGCAATTACTTTCTCTAAATTGTCAGGATTTGACCTCCTTTCAAAAACAAATTTTTTCAAAACTGATTTTACATGGCTCCATTGCTTTCGGGATGATATGGAGGACTATGTGACAGTTTTATGTCATTGTTTTTACAAAAATCTTTAAATCTCAAACTGTTAAATGGAGGGCTATTGTATACGATTTCCCCACATGTCCCAAAAACTAAAAACACATCTTCTAAAACTTTAATAACACTAGACACATTATTATTTTTAGCATATTTTATTTCTAACCATTTTGAAAACACATCTACGATTATGAGAAATTGCTTTTCTTGGAAGTAAAAGAAATCTAAATGTTTTGTCCATTATGGTTTTACGCTTATGTCTTTATGGTTTAATTGACAAGCTTCACAAGACTTAACGAAACATTCGATGTCTTTATCTATGTTTTTCCAATATGCATAAATCGTAGCTAGCTGCTTCATTTTAACAATTCCTATATGAATTAAATGTAACAACTCCAAAACGTTACCTTTTAATGAATCGGGAATAATTAATCTTCCATTATAGATAACACATCCCTTATCAATACTCAACCACTCATTTTTTAGATAAAATTTTTTAAATTCTTTTGAGATATTATCTATTTCCCAGCCGTTTTTAATGAAATTATATAAATGCCTTAAAAAACGGTTATTATGAGTTTCCGACTTTATTAGTTAAATGTCTAAGTTAAAAACTGAACCATTTCGATTTGCATTAATTGCGAATTCACATTCTTCTGATAGAGGCTTGCGCTGGTCTAAAGGTAATCTAGAAAGACAATTTGCTCGTGGTATTTCACAACCCTTTCTATATTTTAATTTATAATCAAATATACTTAATCTATTAAAATATCTCTGTAGTCTTTTACAAACCACTAATGGTTGACCTTTCTTTTGATTACGAACACCTTCTAAAGGTTTATGGTCACTAAAAATATTTATTTTGTGCTCATAAATGTATTTATAAAAGTTTTCCATAGTGAAAACAGCTGCTAAAGTTTCCAGACGCAAAATTGGATAGTTTTTCTCAGCTTTCGTTAATGTACGAGATACGAAAAATACCGGTTTTTCTATTCTATTTACTATATGACACAACACTCCCGCTATACCATCATCACTTGCATCAGTTATGACCACGATTTCCTTAGTAGGATCACAATGTTCTAAAATTGGGAATGACGAAATTTTTTTTTACATAATATGTTAAATGCCTTTTCACAACTTTCGCTCCATATTCACTTAAGAATCCTTTTTCTATAATTTATAAAGAGGGTTTAAATCTTTGTTTGAACTTGCGACAAATTTCGAATAATAATTGATCATTGCCAGTTGTGTCACATTTTGCGAGTTAGGCGCTTCAACAATAGCCTTGAATTTTTCATCACTGGGTAATAATCCCCTTTTTGCTCTAAATATTTTATATCTTTCGCATATTTTATATAACCAAAAAGGCCCTTGATCGTATTCACTACTAGTAGTTTTTGTGACTCCGAAGCTACTGCCAATTGAGAATACGCCCCTTTTAAATCTAAAATACAATAATATTCAAAATTAGCTGGATTTGCTAAAATCTCTTCTATAACTGGCAATGAGTAATAACTCCTAATAAGATGCGGATTAAGATTTTAGATTTAGATTTAGATACAATACTTAAAAATATACATTTACTAAATAAAAATAATAAGAATAAATATAGGATCATTCGGATATTCATTAGAATATGTGATGAATGAAACTGCAAGCAAAAATACAGGCATTAAAAATATAAAATATTGTTGGGTAACACCTTGCTTGTTTACTTTTGTAAAATTAATAAATAAATAATATGTCAATCATAAGAATTGGCATTTTAACAATTTTCTTCGTTAAGTATTGTCAATTGGTATGTACCTTTCTGGTAGTACATTTTTCATTTCGCATATGATCAGATCTTTCAATTGGTATGTACCTTTCTGGTAGTACATTTTTCATTAAGCTTATGATCAGATGTTTATTCGAAATTCGAAATATAAAAAAATACGGTTGTTTTAAATTGTACAGCCACAACTAAAATTAAAAACGTTCTCTTTCATTTTTGGAGTTCGTCAAGCAAGGTTCAGTAGAAGCAAAGTTTTTTTGGTAACAATTTTTTTTTATATATATTTTTGGTTTTTTTTGTAATTTATTTTTCTTAAATGAAATGATTTGTAATAAATTTTGTCATTAAATGAAATTAATGGTTATTACAAATAATAAATAAAGATTTAATTAATTAAAATAAACAATAAAACAAAAAATAAGTGTTTTTCTTAAAACAAATAAAATTGTATTTTTATTTTGTGGTTTAACAGTTGGTAATTCATTAAACATCTTTAGACCACCATAAATTAATTGATTTTTCACAGTTTCACTTCTAAAGAAATCTAGTCGGAGGTTGAATATATTTCTTAATCTATAATGTTGAACATCTTGAACATATATGAGTTTGGAACTAAGATAATTCGGTAACAATCTATTTTTCATCTTAAATACAAAAAGTAGTACATGTAGACGAAGTCTTTGCCTTATGTTGAGCCATTTTAAAGTTTTTAACATAAAATCAATTGAGGTATATCTCTTGCTTTTGAGTATGGTTCTCATTCCACGGTTTTGTAGTTTTTGAAATCTTTCTATTATTTCATTATTTAGAAATGCTGTAATAGTTGCACAATACTCAAAATGGGGCTTGTTCATGGTGTTGAAGATCCTTATAGTACTTAATAGACAACCTATTTCTTATTTGACTTAAAAACCCAAGTTTTTTTAAAATTTTCTTGCACATAAATTCGCCGTGTTCTGTGAAATTTAATTTATTGTCTATTACTAAACCCAAATATTTGATATGCTCAACTATTTCAATAATATTTTAATCAATTATAATATCATAATTACATTCACCATTTATAACGTTGGCTTTAGTTTTGGTAATGTTAAGGCTCAGTTTGTTGTTTTTGAACCATTCAGCTAATTTTTAATGTCCGAGTTGATTCTCCGAACGCATTCTTATACAAAATAATCCATTATAAAGATCAACGTATCATCTGCAAACAAGGATATTTGTACAAAGTCTACAACCTTCTCAATATCATTTATGTACAACAAAAAAATTAAAACACCCAGCACTGAACCTTGTGGTATCCCAATTGAAATATCTTTATAACTTGAGAACAGATTCTTGACCTTAGTTCTTTGATATCTGTTGAGTAAATATGATTGAAGCCACTTATTTTCATTTCCCCTTATGCCATAATATTTCCATTTTTTGTAATAAAATTTGGTGATCGACTTTTCAAATGCGTCTTAGGTCAAGAAATACCGCAACTACTACTCTTTTATCATTTTTTGCTAACTTCCAGTTTGATATGACTAAATTTAATGATGACTCACAACTAGGTTTTTTTCCGAAAACCAGATTGATTTTCTGATATTAGATTATTTTTTCCAAATAATCTTCTAGCTGTTTGTTGACTGATTTCTCAATAATTTTAGCTTCAGTTAGAATCATATTTATGGGTCGAAATTCATTGTGCCTTTAACCTTTGAAACTGGTATGACTATAGATTTTTTCCATTTATCAGGGAAAACTTCCGTTTCTAACGATTGATTTATTAAATCGATTAGATAGGGCCCAACTAAATCAAGATTATCTAAAAATACTTTTTTATTAAGTAAATTTATGTCTTTTTTATTGTTCATGGATTTTATGATAGTTTTGAGCTCTTGAATATTAATATTTTTAAAATTAAATCTTGTGCTAGAATATTCAACTAAATTATGTAATTGGTTTCTTTCGTTAATTTCTATAATGATTTTAATAAAATATTCATTAAATTTGTTGACGGTTTTTCTTTCATCATTTATTATTTTTAAAAGATTAAGATTTAAGATTTTTAATTCATTTATTCAAATTATAGTAAAATACAATACTTAAAAATATACATTTACTAAATAAAAATAATAAGAATAAATATAGGATCATTCGGATATTTATTAGAATATGTGATGAATGAAACTGCAAGCAAAAATACAGGCATTAAAAATATAAAATATTGTTGGGTACATACATAGTAAAGTAGAAAATTAAAGCTAAATATGGAAAAAACTAAAATATCTTAAAATTAAAATTATATAATGAAAAAAATAAAATTTAAAATAAAATTTCATAAAATTTAAAGCAAAATTTAAATAATAAACGAGAGTAAGCAGAATTAAATACAAAATTATAACAAGAATAAAAAGTAAATAAATAACTAGAAGACTGAAAGAAAATTAAAAAAATTATAGTTAGAAAAAAAAAAACTAAATTAAAGTTAAAACTAAATAGTATTAAAAACAGATTCAATTTGAAGGTGATCCAGTTCAAAAAGCCAAAATCGAAGATTTTTGCAAAATGAAACAGGTGATCTGTCCGATCTTAAAGAATAAGGTAACATATTAAAAATTTTTGGAGCTATATAATCATAAAAGTGGCAAAAATGAGAGGTACGGGCTCTTGGAACATTTACAAGGTATAAATTATTAATTCTAAGATGATATCTAGTAACAAATCGGTGAGCGAGATAGCCCGACCTATTGAAAAAAACTTTCAACGTTTTAAACAGGTGTAAATGTCGAAGTGGTAGAATATCCAACTTTTTAAATAAAGGAAAACTAGGTAATAGTCTATTTTTTTTTTAAATGATCCTTATACAGTGTTTTTGAGCGATGAGAAGAGGTTGAATTTTATTAAAATAAGAACCACCCCAGCAACTAATTTCATATTGCAGCTTAGAACTGAATAGAGCAAAATACACCATTAGCATAACTTTTAAAGAACAATACAGATTTAAGTGGTAAATGTTTCGCAAAACATTTTTAAAATAATTATTTAAATAGTAAGTATGTGCAGACCAATTCAGTTTATTATCAAGTAAAACACCCAAGTACCTAAACGTATCTACACTTTCAATGTTAAAACAAGAAATACTACAAGGCGAAGAGAAGACAAAAGAGTTTAGAAACTGTATAGGAAATAAAGGAAATTTAGGACAATCAGGCGAATGATACCAAATACTAAAATTCTCGAGGAGACAATTATTAAGCCTAAATTGTATAATTTTAGTTTTATTACTTATAACTAATTTATGAACATAAAACAATTTTCGAATTAGGTCCAAGTCAAAATTTAAATCGCAAAATAAGTTAAGTAGATTATTATTGTTGTACGAAAAAGTAGTGTCATGACATCCGCAAAAGCTGTAGGTATACCCTTGAACTGTTATTGCAATAATGAATTAATAAAAATAAGAAACAGAACAGGACCTAATACTGAACCTTGGGCTACACCAACCTTGATACTAAGAAGGTCACTGAACTTTCCATTCAATTTGACTCGTTGCTTCCTATTATTAAGATATGACTCGAACCAATTAAAAATAAAACCTCTAAACCCCGCATTAAAAATTTTAGTTAATAGTAAATCATGACTCACTGTATCAAACGCTTTAGTGATATCAACAAATAAACCACTACAGAAATTACCATTGTTAATACCACCATAAATTTCACTGCAGAACTTTATAAGTGCATCCTCGGTACTTCGTTTTTTCCTAAAACCAAATTGTGCGTCACTAAAAAATTTACTTTTATCAAGAAACTGTAATATTCTGGACTTAATAGCTTTCTCAAAAATTTTTGAAATAGCAGGCAGTATAGAAATAGGTCTGTAGTTATTAGATTCCATCACATTTCCTTTTTTAAAAAGGGGAATTACTTCAGCTACTTTTAACTCATCAGGAAAGATTCCTTGATAAACGCTGAGATTAAAAACATAACTTAAAACATCAACAAAAAGTAGCGAAATCTTCTTAAAGAAATTATTGGAAAAAGAATCGTTAGGTGAAGAATTAGATATTTTAAGACTCATAATGAGTCTATGAATTTCCAAAGACGTTATAGGTTCAAAAAAGAAGCTATGTCTCTGAAAAGGTTCCTCACATAAATTAGATACAAAATTCTCAGATTGTGCATTAAAAGAAATTACATTATTTACTAGTTGTTCAGAAGTATTCACAAAAAAATTATTAAAGTGATTAGCTAAGATTGATGGATCAGATACTATTTGAGAATTAATTACCAAAGAGGAAACAGAAGTAGAATAATCCTTATTTAAAATTGAGTTTATAATTTTCCACTCAGCTTTACTTTTCCCTCTATTTTCGCTAAACTGTCTGGAATAATAATTGTCTTTGCACTGACGTATTTTAACTTTAACTTCTTTACAGAGTTTTTTATAATATAACATTAAGTTAGTGTTACTTGGATGTTTTTTAACAGATATGCATAGGACAGGCATATTTTATTTCTTTTACGAATAAGTTTCAATAGAACTTTAGACATCCAAGGTTTTATCTTGTGTGTATTATTAGTAAAAGTACGAGTGGACAAACAAGATTTAACATGCTTACTAAGCGTTTTAGAGAAAATAGAATAGGCTGCTGAGGGGTCATCAGAGTTATAAACATCTTCCCAATGCTCAAAAACTAAAATATTATTTAATTTGGAATAATCAATATTATAGGAGAAATTAATAGAAGAAGATTAATGTGCATCAAGTACAGGAGAAGAATTTAAAAATTTTAGAAACACCATACAGTGATCGGATAAGCCAAGATCATAGACATCACTATCAAATAGTTGTTGATTATTTTTATGTAACCTAATAAAGATATGATCAAGGCAAGTACCAGAAACGAGCCTAGTTGGTTCAGAATCCAAGGAGGTGAACCCAAAAGAAGAAAGAAGTAATAAATAATCTATTGAACTTTGTTTCTGAGAAAGTATATCAATGTTGAAGTCGCCTATCAAAATTATGTTTTTAGAATTTTCCTCAGATAAAAAGCTGGATAATTCACTTATAGAACATCTATGCAATCTATAAATACAGATAAGACAATAATCTACACCCGAAATATTAAAAAATAATTTAACAATATCTTTTAAATAAATTAAAAGTATAGCTCCTACAATTTAAACCGCTTTTATGATAAAGTGCCACTCCACCGGCAGCGTAAGAAGAATTACAAGATGCCAATAAACTATAATTCGGAATACCATAATCCACCTTCTCATAATCAAAAATCCAAATTTCACTTACAACTATTATATCTGGCCACGTCTGTAAAGAATTTAAATAGCCTAATAAACTTAAATAATTGTCTCTCAGACTTCTAATATTCTGATGCAAAATATGAATATTAGAAATATTGTTAATACTTTCAAGTGAAGAAAAATTACAATCATTAAAATTAGACGATAGTTCATTAATGTTATTTAGAGGAATATTCATAATTATTTAATAAAAAATGTAATCAAATTAAAAAGACAATAAATAGATCAATTTAAAAACTAAATTTTATCAAGATCCTCTAAGCTACTAATAATAATAAATCTATCACCTTCTTTTTTCCTTAAAAAGATTGTTGAATTTCTAATCCAAAGAAATTTGTATCCTTTCTCATTTTTTAGTTTGCGAGCTTTCTTCAGTACGAGATGGTAATATGATGTTAAACTCTCGTTAATAAAGATACTTTTTCCTTTATACTGCTCACCAAAAACATCTGCTAAATATTTCTTCTTATTTTTATACTTATTTTGCATCACAATATTTTTCATCTCCATACTTTTAAATTTAACACAAACAATGCTTTTCTGTTAAATAAATTATTTTCATTTTGCTTTATATTCCGCTTATTTATTTTTTTAATGAATTTTTAACTATATCGTCATTACTAAGATCATCAGAGAGAAGAGACACCACTTTGTTTTTGACATTATCATTGCTGACATCTGGAATACCAATAACATCAACACACTTTCTCTTTTTTTGTTGCTCTAAATTGTTAACTTTTTTTCAAGAGAGAATACTCTATTCAGCAAAATATCTCTCTCATTAAGAAGAGATTTAATTTGAATATTATTTTCAGCAATCATTTGCTTCATCTCTAGATTAAGCAAAAAGGGAGATTGCAAAGTAATGTTGTTCGTGTTTGTGTTTTCCGAAGAATCTATTTGTTGACTCAATTGAGAGCTTACAGGTGTAATTTTATTAATACTACTAATATTTCCAATACTTGTAGCCGTAGGAGTAGTTAATTGTGGGCTGAGAAAATTATGCTGAGAAACATGCTGAGAAACAGATGATGATTTTCTCCTCATTCCAACACAGCATACACATCTATAGTTCTGTTTACTATTTTCAAAGTATTCTATATCTTTCTTTTCCAAATTGGCGCATTTTGCATGGAAAAATTATTTGCAATCTATACAGATGATTTTCAAATCAAATCTATCAACCTTTTGGTTACAAATATTGCACTTCATAATTATTTATTGTAATGTTTTTTTTTTTTAAAATTTAAACAAGAAAAAAATTGATTTTGAAATTACTTAAAAAGTTAAAATAATAAAAATTTAAAAGTAAGAAACTTTCTCTACACTTGTATACCCAACAATAGTTTGTGAGAGAATGAATTTCATGGTCAAAAAAGATTTGCTTGATATTATTGTGTTTGTTGGTTTTTAAAACATGCGACTTTGTTACGTTCCACATACTTTCTGGTCAAAAGCACTTTCCACCTTGTGTTTTAAATAATTGTTTTTTCATTGCTTTTAATATTCTTCTGTAATAAACTTCCCCATTATTCTAGTCACTAAATATATTAGCCTTTTGGTTACATGAACAATAAAATTGACTATTCCGAATGTGGTTTCTCACAGATTATTTGAGAATTTTATTTGTTCTACATTTTTCTTCTCTATTTGGTAGGTTATCAATTCGAATGTGAATGGTTTCATGGTCACTAATTTTTAGGCCGTGATCAATTTTAACAAAAATTTTATTTGTATTGTTTTATTAATAACTAGCAAAGTTACCCGACGACCACAAGATGTATCGAATTTACTTCAATGAAGTTTGCTTTATGAATCGAATTAAAAAAAATTGGTTTATCATTATATTCTAATATTTTTTTCACTATGATAACAAAATCAACAATACTACAACTTAAACCATAATTATATTAAAATTATTCCTTTGTAAATATTATTTCGGGTTTTTTTTTGAAGGAGTATAAACAAACACGTTCCTTGCTATTGCTCTATTCTTGAAATAAAGATATGTTCGCCTATTCCACAATCAATTTGAATTTATGCTTAAATGAAATGAGGAAAAAAGTTCTTATTCTTAATCTAGTACCATAATTTCGGCTGCTTCAAGTTTTGTAGAAGCAATATTGATGCTAATACTTTTAATTCAAATTGATGAGGAGGAGGAACTTCATTTTCATCGATAACTGTATCTATCGATTTGTATGCATGGACCTCAAAGATCACTCTGCAGTATTTTCTGATTACTAAAACGAATTGTCACATTTTTTGCCTAATTGACATAGAAATAACAAAATTTTATACTACTTCCGAACCAATCCACATTTTCGTAATCGGTAACAGTTGTATTTTTTTATTTGTGAAAGGGAATTTAAGTGTAAATGGCCTGTAACACTATTGGTTTTTGAAATATTTCTGAGATGTACGTGCTAGGAGTTGTACCGCAGCAACCCGAACCAGTCCAAATTTTCAAAATTCGTAACAGTCTTTATAAAAACTTGTTTTCCAGCGTTAGAGTAAAATTTTGGTATAACAGTGAAAATAGTCGAATATTTTCCTTTTAATTTTACTGATATGCTTATCATGCAGATAGAGTGACAGGTAGGGGTGGTGCAGCAAAGCATCGACATCTACAAAACTAAAAATGACTCACTCCTAAATAAAGACCAAGGCAACGGATATTCTTCTTTATTTAAATTTTTAGTGAAATACAATAAAACGAATAACACCACCCCTACCTGTCACTCTAACGTCGGAAAAATTATTTCAAATACCAACAATAAAATAAATAAAAATATTTTTATTCAACCCCCTACCTGTGCTATTTCATTGGATAATAAACAACCATGCAGCTGCGAGAAACATCAAATTGTCACCTGTACGAATAAAATAAATAAGACAATTTTAGATTTCTTTCCTCAGTCGAGTACAAAACACTGAAGAAGTCTGCAAGTAGTAGACGACATACGCGTATCTGCATGATAAGCATATCAGTAAAATTAAAAGGAAAATATTCGACTATTTTCACTGTTGTATCGTAACAGTCGTATTTCTTTATTTGTTGAAAAGTATCTGAGTGTAATTTTTCATGCTTGTAACACTATTCCTTTTTGAAATATTCCTGAGAGGTACGTGTTAGGACTTGTACGACAGCAACCCGAATCAGTCAAAATTTTAGAAATCGCTAACAGTCGTATTATCGCTAATAGTCTTTATTTCTGGAAAAGTATGTGAGTGTAAATTTGCAGGCTTGTAACACTATTGGTTTTAGAAATATTTCTGAGATGGACGTGCTAGGAGTTGTACGGCAGCAACCTGAACCATTCCAAATTTTCGACATCGGTAACAGTCGTATTTCTTTATTTGTGGAAGAGTATCTAAGTCTAAATTGTCTTGCCGGTAACACTATTGGTTTTCGAAATATTCCTGAGACGTACGTGATAGGAGTTGTACGGCAGCAACCCGAACCAGTCCAAATATTCAAAATTCGTAACAGTAGTATTTCTTTATTTGTTGAAGAGTATCTGAGTGTAATTTTTCATGCTTGTAATACTATTAGTTTTTGAAATACTCCTGAGACGTACTTGCTAGGACTTGTATGACAACAATCCGAACCAGTCCAAATTTTCGAAATCGGTAACAGTCGTATTTCTTTATTTGTGGAAGAGTATCTAAGTCTAAATTGTCTTGCCGGTAACACTATTGGTTTTTGAAATATTCCTGAGATGTAACAGTCATATTTCTTTATTTGTGGAAAAGTATGTGAGTGTAAATTTTCATACCTGTAACACTATTCGTTTTTGAAATATTCCTGAGACGTACGTGCTAGGACTTGTACGACAGCAATCCGAACCAGTCCAAATTTTCGAAATCGGTAACAGTCGTATTTCTTTATTTCTGGAAGAGTATCTAAGTCTAAATTGTCTTGCCGGTAACACTATTGGTTTTCGAAATATTCCTGAGACGTACGTGCTAGGACTTGTACGACAGCAACCCGAACCAGTCCAAATTTTCGAAATCGGTAACAGTCGTATTTCTTTATTTCGGGAAAAGTATGTGAGTGTAAATTTGCATGCCTGTAACACTATTGGTTTTAGAAATATTTCTGAGACGGACGTGCTAGGAGTTGTACGGCAGCAACCTGAATCATTCCAAATTTTCGACATCGGTAACAGTCGTATTTCTGTATTTGTGAAAAAGTATCTAACTGTAAATTTTCTTGCCTGTAACACAATTGGTTTTTGAAATATTCCTCAGACTTGTTAGGAGTTGTACGGCAGCAACCCGAACCTGTCATCTGATGGCTTTGTAGATTACCGCGTCCGGTACCTTTTTTGACCATGAATAACTGTGCAAAATTTTAGAACTCTTTCTTTGAAACTGTGGGCGTGTATAGCGAATAAACAAACAAACTTTCCCGTTTATAAGTATAGATTACATAATCTATCAATGTTCTACTATCAACTGTTTATTTATTTATTTATTTATTTATTTCGAGCTTAATTCAAGCAAGTTACAATAAATCATACTTAAATTAAATTTATAAACTAAAAATTAAACATTCAAAAAAGAATTAATAAAAAAAAAATTACAAAATTTTTATATTATAACAAAATTAAAAAAGAAAACATAATCTTATATTTAACAATAATTGAAAAATAAAAATGAAAAAACTTCAATTAAGAAGACAGGTCAAAGATTAATCAAAAAAAATTAGTTACACAAATACAGATTATTTTTTAATGATTGTTTAGTTAGGGAAAAGTTAATATAGGGTTTGTATGCATTACAGAGAGACATCATCCTATTAATTGGTTCATATTTACCATAATTAGTCCGATGGTACTGCAAAATAAACATATTAGCAGTTCTTAGTCTAGAATGAGAACAATAATTAAGTTTAGCAAACAATTGGGGAGACGAAATGTTGTCTTTACTTAACTCAATTAGAAATACAATGTCAGCAACTTTACGCCGTTTTTCAAGGGTATTAAGATGAATTAAATTTAGTCGATGTTCATAAGGAGGTAATCTTAAAGGATCTTCCCAAGGAAGAAGACGTAAAGCATATCTAAGGCATTTTCTTTGAACCGATTCAATTCTGTCTATGTGAACACCATAAAATGGACACCAAACCTGACTAGCATATTCTAAATTAGGTCTAACCAAGCAGGTATAGAGGGATTTTAATACATACGGATCTTCAAATTCTCTAGCCCAACGTTTAATAAAACCGAGCATAGAATTAGCTTTGTTTAAAATATCTGAATAATGAAGATGGAATGAAAGTTTAGTATCGAAGAGTATTCCTAGGTCTTTAATTGATGTAACCTTTGGAATACTTTGGCTATTAAAAGAATATACATAAGAAATTGGGCATAATCGTCGTGTAAAAGTAATATAAGCACATTTATTGACATTAAGCTGCAGATTATTATACGAACACCAACTATAGAAACGATTCAGATCAGCTTGTAACGCTAATGCATCCTCTAAATTAACAACTTTTTTATAAATTTTCATGTCATCGGCGTAAATTTTAATATGACTATTAATTAATAAAGATGAAACATCATAATAGAAATAATGAAGAGTAAAGAAACGAGATGACTACCTTGAGGCACACCTGTGGGAGCTTCGAACTCAGTGGAAATTGACGATCTAAACGAAACACTATAACTACGACCAGAAAGGTAAGAATGAACCCAATTAATAAAGTAACTAGGAAATCCTAATTTATTTAACTTAAAGATGATAATGTTATGTGGAAGCAAATCAAAAGCTTTGCTGAAATCTGTATATATAGCATCCGTTTGAAACTCATCTTCCATGTTATTAATAAAGGTAGATGTTGACTCAACAAGATTAGCAACAGTTATTCGGGTTGACTCAGTAACAATTTTTTTGTACCCAGCATCACTGATTATTTGCGCTATTTTTGATTTGTTTGTCATCAAAACCATCATCAACTTCTTCGCTTAAATCATCCATCATTCTTTCAAAGTCTACAGAGAATTCATTAAAGGTATATGACTGATTTGAAAACTTATACAGTACTTATCCAGTACTTGCAAGCAAAAAAAATGATTTTTTAACGTACTCTTATGATTAGGTACCATAAATTCAAACTAATTTCTTTACTATTAATGATTGTACAAGAACATTTGTCTTTAGCACAGATTAATACTCCCCCAACGAAGTATTATAACCATTATAACCATTTATTTGAACCAAACTGTCATCATCATTATCAAGATGAGTTTCAGAAAGAAAAAGTCAAATTTTTTTGATGAGACTGTTTGTTCAAGTTCATCATAATTATTAATTACACCTTGTATATAAGCAATTCAACCCTTGATTCTCATGATTATTAAAAAAAGTTGATTGTTAATACAACTTCTTTTTTTCAGCTTCGACTTTTTTCATAAGAACACTACAATGGCTATCAAATGCACTGTGACTCGTATCAATGTTTAGGTTTTGTTCTCTATTAACTCTTATACAATTACAACATTTCCTTTGATTATTTGCACAATTATGTTGTTCATTATCATTAATGTCTTCAGCACAGTATGCGCATGTACTTTTTTCTTTATTACAATTGATGCGGCTGTGACCAAATCCAAGACACTTAGTACATCTTCTAACATATGTTCCATCAACAACTTTACACACATCAAATCCAACCTTGACTTTACCAATTTTCATTGTTATATTATAGAGAACTACATCAAGTTCAATAACAGTTACGTATGGATTATATAAGTCTTCTTTTAAAAATAGCTTTAACATTTAAATCGCTATCCGCCAAAGATTTGTTTTGGTGTCTAATTTTATTTATTTCTCATACCAGATATAGATAAATTATTTTGTATTATATCTACATTTTCTTTGATATCTTCTCTTGCTTTAATATTATCTTGCATTTTTTTTGGTTTTATCAGCACTATTTTATTTTCTTTAACGATATCCGAATAAGAAGGTTGGGAAGCACTGTTCTCAAAATTTTCATATCATTAGTTAAAGTGTCCATAGCCTTTTTGTTTTCACTTAAATACATTTTCAACAGTCTCTTCTACCGACTCAACGTGTACTTCAGCAGATTTCAATGTATTTATTTTATTTTTGCATATGAATAAAACAATTCTATTTTATTCTAATTTAATTTTATTTTATTTCAAATAATTTGAATTATAATCTTGTTATTTAATTTTTATTTTTTATTTATTAAATCCTAATTTTTTATTTATTACACATGGTAACCACTTTTTAATTTCTTTAAAATGATTTTTGTACCATGCATTTTCACCAATTTTAAGGAAAACTTTTTTATGTAACATATTTTTGTTATTTTTATTTTTGCTTTGAATATTCTCATTATTATTTTTTTAATTTCGTTACTTAGATGTACTTCGTTCTGTTTCTTATCATTAATAAGGTCTAACATAATTTGTGGTTTATATTTAAATATAAGTTTACTGAATACAAATACAAGTGTGTTTGTGAATTGGTTGAATTAACAGAGTTTCGATATTGAATTTTTTTAACGTTATCTTAACGATTTGAACTGTACGAAAAATGACATTCATTTTTTAACTACACTTTCTACTTCTGTTTTGTTCATAAGCAAAACATCTACATATTTGCATCAATAATAATTAGGAAAACTTTACCACCGAAATTGTATTTATATTAGGATTGAAAATGTCTTTATTCGCTTGGTTATCCGTATGAATAATAAAAATAATGTTTTATTTAAAAAAAAATGTTTGGTAGCATATATAGTTGCTAGTCCTTCTCTATGTACAAAAATATCCTCAATATTGGGTATTGGATAATGTTCTGTTCTAATTAATTAATTTATAGTTACTTTACAGTCCATGCACAATCTGATACTTCCATCGGGCTTAGGTACACAAACTAATGGCGATGCCCATTCACTATATTTAACTATCATTAAAATTTTTTCTTCCACTAACCTATCAATTTCTAATGAAACTTTTTTCTGTAACCTAATTTGAAACGTTCAGCTCTTTTATTAATTTTGGGTGAGTAATGATCTTGCAGAATTTTGATTAATCTGACATCAAAACTCTTACTACTAGGTAATTCTGGAGCTGTTAACGACTTCGCCATTTTATAAATTTCTGAACCAACCATGGTGACAAAAACTGGAGTTCTTTTGTTCTATCTTTGTAAGCAGTAAAATCATCACCAGGAACAAACTCATTTATATTTCCTACATAAGGCATTGGGAATGAAATTATGCGTTCCACGTGGTTTTTCTTATCTTCTTTTTTACTTGTCATCAACTAGTTTTTTATCTTCGTCGCCAATTATTTACAAAACATTAAGGATGTATGGACCGTTGAAGAACATCTTTTGACGAAGCCTAGCATGAAGTTAGATTCATTTATTATGACTTTTAAATGTTGTTTGAAACACAATTTATTGTCAGAGAGAATACCAAGGTCTTTAAAGTCCGAGACTCTTTCAATAGATTTAGTTTCAGTATAATAAACCATTACTGATTCAAGACAGCGAGAAAAAGTCATTAAAGCACATTTATGAATATTTAAGGTCAGATTGTTATTTTTACACCAATTTCAAAAAGAGTTTAAGTCTTGTTGAAGAAGTGATATGTCGCCTGCTGCTATAATTTTTTTGTAAATTTTCATGTCATCTGCATAAATAGTAATTTTACTATGTTAAATGACGGAAGCTATATCATTAATGGAAATAATAAAGAGAAGCGTACCTAAGTGGCTGCCTTGTGGAACGCCAGAGTTACCTTTAAAAGGTTCAGAAGTAGCAGGTCTAAATAATGCGTTGTCGTTTCCATTTAATTAAGTAGGAATTAATCCAATTGACAAAAGAAGGAGGGAATCCCATTTTTTTTATTTTAGAATAATAATGGAATGAGGAAGAAGATCAAAAGCCTTATTTAAATCGATGTATATGACATCTGTCTGAGACCCAACTTCTACAAAGTATATGAATTTAGAACAGCATTCTATTGAATTGGCTACTGTGGATTTTTTTTTCAAAAAACCATGCGGGTTCGGGGACAGTAAGTTTGAACAATGATCATAAATATAGTCAAATACTATTAATTCAAATATTTTAGGAATACTTGAAAATTTTGCAATTGGGCGATAATTTTTATATCATTCCTTTCGAGGTCTTCATTCCCACCGATGATTGCCAACGACAGAATTATATCAGATTAAGTTGAAAAAGCCAACCTTTTTGTGAAATTATTCGCTGCTAATTCCACACTCCCTCCCACAGCTCAAGAAGTACCAATTCTCACTGAAGTAGACTTTTCCCTTGGAAGAGTTTACTTTAGAACACGCACTGTGGTGAAAGTTCTTATGAATCTTGATATAAGGAAGTCGATCGGTCCTGACGGGTTTCCAGCTATGGTCCTGAGACACATTGCCCTCGCCATTTCTAAACCGCTGCGCAATCTCTTTCATTTATCATACTCCACTGGTAAATATCCAACTCAATGGAAAATTGCGCATGTTAATCCTATTCCCAAAAAAGGTGACAAAAGCGATCCCTCGAACTACAGACCTATAGCCATCACATCGATCCTCTCCAAAGTAATGGAGATCATTATCAACAAAAAGCTAATGAAGTATCTTGAATGCAAAGGTGTCATTAGTGATAGGCAATATGGTTTTAGATCCCAACGCTCTACTGGCGATCTAATGACTTGCCTTAGCGAGAAGCTCAACATTAGCATTCACAACTCTGGCGAATCTACTACTGTAGCTCTGGATATTTCAAAAGCCTTTGATCGAGTGTGGCGCTGCGCTCTTTTATCCAAATGCCAAGCTATAGACGTGGGTTCTGTTTTCATAAAATGGATTGGAAATTTCCTCTCGAATCGTTCGATTCGTGTCTTAATTGACGGATTCATATCCGACAAAAATCATACTAACGCTGGTGTTCCTCAATGATCAATTCTCTCACCTACTCTCTTTTTGATATTTATCAATGATCTTCTCCAATCAACTTTCAATCCTACCCATAGTTTTGCAGACGACAGCACTCTAGTAGCATCCTTCGATTTTCTTCGAAAATCACATGCTACAATACTAGTTACTGATACTAAACGTAGCATCATGGTCAGCATGCTCAACCATGACCTAGCCATTATTTTCAACTGGGGGAAAAGTAATAGAATTGAGTTCAACACCTCCAAAACTCAAAGCTGTCTAGTCTCGCGCAAAACTACCCAATTTAATCCCACCCTATTATTCGGGGGTGTGCGTATTCAGCTAACTGAACACTTGAATATCCTGGGCATGAAGGTCATTAATAAAATGATATGGAATGACCATATCTTTGACATTGCTAAAAATGCCGCGAGATGTTTGGGTTATTTGAGTCGCTGCAAAACGTATTTTTCTCCCCAGGACATGCTAAATATCTATAAATCATACATACGACCCAAGTTGGAATACAATTCACATATATGGGCGGGTGCATCTCGAAACGCACTAAATTTTCTTGACAAAGTTCAAAAGCGTGCCTTCGTCTTATTGACAACCCTAATGTGACATCCTCCCTTGTACCACTTGAAAATCCTCGTGTTGTTGGAGCACTTTCGCTATTTTATAGATATCTCGTAGGTTTAGGCACTTGTTCAGATGAAATAAAAACCCTAATGCCACCTCTCAAACATTTCCGCCGAGGAACAAGAGAGGCATCAAGTGCCCACCCCTACTCAGTGCGAACTCTAAGGTGGCTCAAAACTGGCTATGGGAATTCGTTTGTAGTCAAATTTTCTCGTTTGTGGAACCATATTCCAACAAACGTGTTTCCCCAATACAAAAATATACCTACGTACAATCTATAAAAGTTCAAGAGTAATATTAATAAATTTATTCAAAATGTCCCTACTGATCAAAGGGATATTTTTCTTTCTACAATCCTCAATTAGTCCAAGCTATATATTCGTGTATAAAGGTATCGTTTGAAACCTAGTGTTTGGCTTAACTTAAAAAAAAAAAAAAAAAAAATCAGAAAAGGGACCATGAAACCAACCTCTTCAATTCTATTGCTTCAAGATCAGGGAATGTAATAAAAAATGCGATTAGTTTAAGTTTCAGTAAATATCAAATTTAATTTATTTTATTTATTTTTCCTCAATCAATATTATTCCATTAAAACAACCAAATAAAAACACGTTTCTTCTTCATAGAAAAATAAATTTTTGAAAATTTTTATAGTTCATCAAGTAATGATTTTAAAATATAATTTCTCTCCTTCTCGAAATCATACATCCCTATTTCCATATTACTGCTTTACATCACATATTTTTCTAAAATTAAATTGAATTTTTTCATTTGTTCCAACATGTTTTTGTTATTTCTTTCAGTTGGTACTGATGATGTTGCGGAAGAAGTTAAAGGCACTGCGGGTGATGATTGTCCTACGGAAGAAGTTAATGGCCCTGACGA
The DNA here is from genome assembly GCA_963942445.1 of Argyra leucocephala. Taxonomy (NCBI): domain Eukaryota; kingdom Metazoa; phylum Arthropoda; class Insecta; order Diptera; family Dolichopodidae; genus Argyra; species Argyra leucocephala. The sequence goes on from OZ012682.1 coordinate 9,500,920, forward strand.
TGATGATGGCCTTGAGTAAGAAGTTAACTTTTGTATAGAGAGGCTATTTAGAAGGTCAACCATTTAAATTTAAAAATTTTTAAACCTTAGTGAGATTATGAATTTTATGTTTAATGTCAGTAGTGTCAACAAAGATGAAGTGTTCTTCCAACATATTTTTTATCTCTAAAATAATATGGTCATTTCTTTTATTTTTTTTTAAAGTAATGTTTCGTCTCTCTCCATACTTCCACCAGCATCATCATGTCATCCTGTGTCCACGCTCTCCTTTTTTGTTTAGATTTCTCCAGCAACTGAAATGTACTAACAATAACATAATAAAATTAAAACATAATAAAAGCAAAGCACATATTTAAATTACTTACTTGTTTTGGTGATTATTGTTGTCAGGAATATATCGTTGTTGAATATGTAGGTTTAGGTATTCAAAATCAGTATTTAAAAATATCATTGTCAGGATTGCATAAAAATAAAAAAGTACGATAAGAACTACCATATAACATAAAAGCAGGGTTGTGAACGTGAATTTAACATGATTTATTTCTAATTTATTTTTAACCATAGTTATAAGCATGATTAGTTGTATATGCAAAAAAAAAAAAAAATGGCGCTTAAATTATGTTTATACTATGGTTAGGGACTTAATCATAGATAACTCGGTAAATGCGAACATAGTATTTCAAATTAGGCTTATGCCAGAGGTTGTAGTACCTTACCAGATTCCCTAAACTTCTTCAAACTAGAAATTTCAGATTAATTTGTTAGGTACTAGTACAACAGCCTTTGATTTGATTCTAATTTTTAAAACAATTAAAATAGTGCTTTAAATGAAAAAAAATTTAACAATAATCTAAATTCAGTATCAATAATAACATAATTATTAAAACAGAAAATTTAAATTACAATATTGCATTAAACAAAAATATATAACTAAAATTAACAATAGCCAAAACTTAAATTTTATTTCATTCTCTCCTATTATTCTATTATATTATAATGTCGTTAACTGTTCGCCTTAGTTGACAATAGTTAAATGTGACGCGAACGTACATACTCGTTCTTGTTCAAATCGTATCAGTGTAGAAATTATTTATAAATTATATATTATAAGAATATTTTTGTAGCTTAGAAGCAAAGACCCCGGTGTTGCATTTTGCTGAGTTTAGCGTAAATTGAAAAAACTTCTGATTTTTGAACTACTGTAACTTTTTATATAATTCTTTCTGAAAAATATCAATAATGATGCTCATAATTGAATTTTAATAAAAAATCAGGATAAAATAGTTATTCCAGGAGTTAATTAATTAATAAAATAAGGAAAAAAAAATTTTTTTTTTAGAAATATTTGCCTTTAATTTAAGCGTACTAAAACTACAAAAATAAACTTTAGAATCGCAGCTTGATATAATGTTTTCATATCAAGTTATGATTGTAATTACGGAAAAAGCAAATTAGCCGAAATTCTAGGAAGTCTTGATATGAGATTAAGAGATTTGGTAAAAAGTTCGGCTAATTTGCTTTTTCCGTAATTACAATCATAACTTGATATGAAAACATTATATCAAGCTGCGATTCTAAAGTTTATTTTTGTAGTTTTAGTACGCTTAAATTAAAGGCAAATATTTCTAAAAAAAAATTTTTTTTTCCTTATTTTATTTTCGACTTTTTAGTGAAAATATTTTTTTAATGAAAAATAATATATTTTCAAAGAACAACACATATAATCAAATGGCACTAAAATTCACTCTAACGCAATTTGGTTATTATTGCTCATACCTCAAATGTGTAATTATATTTTATATTACTGTAATAAATTTTATAAAAATATGTATATTTTTAAAAATTTTTTGGAGATTTTTGATTAGATACCTTTGAATTTTTTAATTTACGTATTAAAGAATTTTCACCAATAAAAAATTACGCACTTTATAAAAAGAAACCCTGTTAAATACAAAAAATATTTGACGTAAAATCGTAGATTAAACCTGAGAAAAAGTCTGAAATGTAAACACTCATCCGACTTTATCTACGATAAAATTCGATTTTGTCCGACGTGTAAACGCTGCCTAAGCATAAATTGGCATATAAAAGTATAATATATACATGCATAAATCGAAATTGAATTTTTTTACATTCGAGAAGAGTAATTTCTAACTGAGTGGTAGATAACTGATAGGTTCAAATTTTGTTTTCTTCCATAAATAATGTTTGCACATTATTTTCAATTAAACTAAGCCATATGATTATGTATGTTACAAATGCAAGCCCTATATGACACATATACGTACATTTACATATACTTAGTGAGAGAATGAGAAATAATGAAAGAAAGAGATTAATAAAAGAAACCAAATTAAAAATACAAAAAAAATATAATGAAAATGATCATTGAAAATAATTGAAATTGAATAATAATAGATAAAAATACAAAAAAAATATAATGAAAATGATCATTAAAAATGATTGAAATATAATGATAATGATTTGTATTGCACACATTTGTTTTGTATTACTTTTTTGTTTTTGTTTTTTTGCTTCTTTACACCATAGAAATGACAATAAATATAGTGAATTTAAAGAGAAACCAAATTTTAACTTTATCAAATATCCATATTTCATTATTAGTACACACACATATGTAAATTTCCCCTTAGTTGAATGCAAAGAATATCTACAATCTATATTAACAAGAATACGCACTCCCATTTTACGACAATCTAATTTTTAAGAAATATCAAACCGAGCAAAATATCATTAGTTAAAAGAGGTAAAATTTACATTTACTTATCGTATACCAAATTTATTATGAGAGAGAAAAGGTACAAAATAGATGTTTGCTGTTTGCTTTATACTCTAAAATAATTTTGCGTTCTTATTATTCTCCTTTGGATTTGTTTCCGTTCCCCCCCCATTATTTATGTGAGGCAGGGTGGCAAAAAATGTTAGTTCTAATTTAGTTTGTTCCCTTATACGATGATTAATTCCGATCTTTTATTATTTCAATATTTGCATTTTAAACATTATTATTTTCTTATATACCTATTAAAAATATTAAATTATAATTACATTACAATAATATAAAATATTATTAAAATTTTTGTCAGTATTAATTTGCAGTAATAATTACAAACATTATTATTTTTTATTAATTATATTAGTAAACCTAAATATTTATTATATTGGTATACGATTATAAAATAATACTGAGGACAACATCTATTTACAAATCACAGAATTTAAAGAATATGACAACGCTGTTTTAGTTAGGTCTCCTAAAAGTCTTACGCATAGTTGATACAATTTAGAAAATAATATTGTTAAATATTTCAACGAAATTTTTGTCGAAAATTTTTTTCAAAATTATAAACTTTATTTATTTAATTTCAGCCAACTTTTTTGTTACTCTCTTTTGTTTACTATATTTTTTCTTTTTCTTACACGTAAAATTCTTATTATCGTCTATTTCTGACAATGTTTATCAAATTTGCATATGAATTTGTGTGCAAACAAATGAATACATACATGAGTTCATACTCTTTTTATGGATATACTTTGGTTAAATGGTTATTGAAATGGGTATTTTGTTGAATTGAAGCAAATTCAAACAAACATATAAAGTCCAAGGCAAGTTAATTAAGGCAAATATAATAAATATGGAATAGAACTATTTTGCTACGAAGGTGTGCAATATGGTTGTTTTGAAAGTTAGAAGATAGGAATAGGCGACTTTTGATACATATTTTTTTCTAAAAAAATATGCAATTCAATACTACTGTATTTTAAATATGTGTACAATTTCTGATTCATTTCGAACGTGCACCAGATCTCGACAAGGATTTCGGTAATGCGCTGTAATGTACTTTCTTTAGTCTAGTGTTGGATAATATAGTGCGACGTTCCGGTGTACAATACAGGGCATTATATTTTACAAATCGGGGCAGCTCCTATGTTTCGCTAATGACGTCGATATTATCGGAACAACACGACGAGCTGTCATCGAAGCCTTTACTCAGATTGAAGAGGAAGCAGGTAAAGCGGGTCTTCTCATAAATAAGAATAACACAAAATAGATGTTGTCGACAAATAAAATGTCCTCACAACCCCATATAGGACACAACATCACTGTCGGCTCATATAATTTTGAGGTAGTTCAGGAGTTTATCTACTTCGGAACCAACTTGAAGTTCACCAATTACATCAATATTGAAATAAGGCGAAGAATTATCCTGTATCTGTCGATGAGGTTTGGAGAAGAAGCTATAATACCGAACTATACCAGCTGTTCAAGGACATGAACGTAGCCAAAAAAAATCAGAATTTGAAGTCTTTATTGGCTAGGCCATGTGGAGCGTATGAATGAAAATGCTTCAGCTAGGAAACTTTTTGAATCCAACCTCCGAGAAACGCGTCGCCGAGGGAGGCCACACCTTCGTTGGAGAGATGAAGTATCGACAGATATGAAAAAACTTCAAATCACCAATTGGAGAGATTCAGCTCGTGGCAGAAGTCAGTGGACCACAATTTTGCGTCAGGCTCAGGACCTTCAAGGTCTGTAGCGCACAACGTAAGTCAGTAAATAATATTTCACTGCGATCTAATTATGACATTTGTTTAATTTTGCGCTAAAATTGGAATAGACTTTTTTTGTTACTTTTTTTATTACTTTTTATTTTCGACAATCGAATTGCTAAGGAATAGGCATATTTTGACTAAAAGTATGGGACAGACACATTTTGCTACACTCATATGATGAAATTATTTAAACAACATTTTATTTGAATAAGGTATATTTCTTCATTCACGTCCACGTCCACGGTGATACAAATGAAAAAAGAACAGTTCCTATTTTCCACGTTTATTTACATGTTTCAGCCCTCTACGGAAGTTGTGATTGTTCAAAAATCAGTCACTGGTTGTCAGATGACAACCAGCGCTATCATAATTAACCCCATTCGGCCATTCTCCAAGATCTTCAACCCCTGAAGATATACAATAAAATAAGATAATTTTTTTTTTTTTTTGTTTTTTTGTCCTAAGAATTTCAGTCGAATTTTTAATCCAAAACCAAATTGTACTTTTTCAATTGCAACGAGATCACCAGTTTTATATTTTCTAGCGATCGTTCTTCTTTTTTCAAACAGCTCCTTGTTTTCTTTTTGGAGTTCTGTAATATCTAGTTTTGCTTTTTCACGTTCTTCGTAACGTTGTTCTTCAACTATTTTCAGACTTTCTGCTTCGACTATATCCATTATCTTAAAATTCTTATTAGTCTTCATTTCGCAACCTGTTAGTATTCGAAAAGGCGTATTTTTGATCGCTCGTTGATACGTCGAATTAATAACTTGTTGTACAGATTTTACGTAGGTGTACGACTTCTCATGATCGTCAATTGAAAGATTTGTTAATGCTCCTATAACTATCGAATGTGCTCTTTTAATTTGCCCGTTTCCACAAGGAACTCTCACAGTAATAAAATGCAATTAAATATCACGTTCTTTGCAGTAATTTTGAAAACTGTTGGAGGTAAAAGCTCCTGCTTCATCCGCGATAACCTTTTCAGGGTAACCAAAAGTTTCTGCTATAACTTCTAATTTTTGTATGGATTCTTCGGCGCTCAAGGTTTTTGTTGGGAAAAGCCAGAGAAATTGTTAAAACCCATCTATTATTGATAATATATATTTGTATTGCTTTCTAGTTGATTGCATTGGTCCTAAATGGTCGATATGAAATGTTTGCAGTGGCTCTCCTTTTGGGATTGGTTTGAGTAAACTTTCAGCTTTTACATTGAACACAATTGTTTAGAATTTTGGTGATTCGTTTTTGCAGGTCAGGAATATAAAAATTTTTTCGATAATGTCAGTTATATTTTTTTATACCCTCGGTGGCGCAGTGGTTATGTAACAGGATCCATGACCGAGGGTACCCCGGTTCGAACCTGGTTGGTGGCGATTTATAAAAAAAAATCCATCATTAAATTTGTTAATTTAAAATTCGAGATTAATCGAATGAAAATCATTAATTGAGATCGAACCGGTAATAAGGTAGCGCCACGTTGTTTCTAGGCAGCGGTAGATGGTTACTCCATCTCCTACGACCGGTTACTGTAGGCCAATCACCTGCATAATCAGTAAATCAATGGATTCGAAATAATAGAAGAAGAAACCTCGGATACACGAATGACTACTTGATAACGACCTTTGGCACTCAAAAAAGGACCCGAATTGCACAATGGAATGTAAGAACACTTAGAGAAGCTTCAAGACTCTCGCAATTGGAAGCTCAAATGGCTACTTACAACATAGACATCCTAGGTATAAGTGAAATGCGATGGAACAACACCGGAGAAATCAACACGGAGAATGGAAACATGGTAATTTACAGGGGAAGGGAAACAGCGGGTGAAAGTGGAGTCGGAATACTAATATCAAAGAAATTGAGACAAACATTGGTTTCTTGGAAGGCAGTCTCGGATAGAATTGTTATAGGGCGATTTCGAAATATGACAAGACATGTAACAATAATTCAATGCTATGCACCAACAGATGTCCTTGAAGACCATATTAAGGATGACTTCTACGAACAAATAGAAACAACGCTAGCACTCATAAACAGGGGAGATATCATAATATTAATGGGTGACTGGAATGCGAAAATAGGATCTAACAACAATGGACTTGAGGAGATAATGGGCAAACACGGGTTAGGAAGAGAAAGAAACAACAACGGGGAAAGATTGATAGAGTTGTGTCAGACTTTCGACCTAGCAATCGGAGGGAGTCTATTTCCACACAAAGATATCCACAAATACATGGACAACACCAAACGGGATCTCAAGAAATCAGATAGATCACATATGCATCAGCAAGAAATGGAAACAATCAATGTTAGATGTGAGAAATAGAAGGGGAGCAGATATACACAGCGATCATGAATTACTAACTGGGGACTTTAGAATGAAACTAAGTCAACAAGGTCAGAAGAAATAGAAAGAAGAAAATAAATATAAACAACTTAAAAAATCCGCAAGTAAGAGCTGACATAGTTACGGCGTTACGAGAAAATATTAGAAATAATAGAGAATACACTTGGGAAGAGATTCTGGAAATTTACAACCAAACAAGCGAACAAAATCTTGGAATTTCACAACCACAAAGAAAAATCTGGATAACCGATAACACATTGGCCTTGATTAAAAGAAGAGGAAAATGATAAACAACAGGATGGCATCAAGAAGAGAATATGAAGAAATAGCGAAAACAGTAAAAAGAGCAGCAAGAAGAGATAAAAGGAAATTTCTACAAAATTTAGCCGGAGAAGCAGAAAAAGCAGCACAGCAACATAACCTGAGAGAATTGCATCGCATAATCAAGAACTTAACAAACCAGTCAGAACAACAAAACAAACCAATTAAAGATAAAAATTGTGCGCTCATCACAAACTTAGAGGATCAATTAAAGAGATGGAGAGAACATTTCCAAGAACTGAGCAACGAAGAAAGTACAAATAATGAAGCAGACATAAGAAACAGAGACAATGCAAATATCTACCCAACTGAGGGACTGCCAATATCTACTCAAGCTCCAAATATAGAAGAAATCAAAGCTACAATCAATATCCTGAAGCACAACAAAGCAACAGGTGAAGATGGAATTCTAGCAGAAATAGCCAAACTGGACCCTGACTTATTCGCAAAAACAATTGAACCCCACATCAGGAAAGCATGGATAGAGGAGAATATACCACCATCATGGAAGAAAGGAATGATTGTCAAGATACCTAAGAAAGGAGACTTGGCAAATTGCAGCAACTGGAGAGGAATCACGGTTCTAAATACTATTCATAAGATAATAGCAATTATTAGAAAGAAAAGATTAGAAGAAGTACTAGAACCAATACTACGGAAAGAGCAGGCAGGTTTCAGATCAAACCGAAGCTTTGTAGACCAGGCAAATACTTTACGGGTCATAGTTGAACAATCAGTAGAATGGAATGCCCCACTATATCTACTATTCATAGATTTTAAGAAAGCACTCGACACAGTCAAGAGATGCGCAATATGGAGAACACTTACAAAGAAGGGAGTTCCTGAAAAAATCATCAACATCATCAAAGATAATGTATGAAGATGCAGAGACAACAGTTCAACACAGAGGTAAGATCAGTGATCCATTCTATACCAATATAGGAGTTAGACAAGGTTGTCCACTATCTCCACTTCTCTTCAACACAATACTAGACGACATTCTAAGAGAAGTTTGCACTGGAATAAACGGAATAGAATGGGATCTCTTCGGAAACTTAGAAGACTTAGATTACGCAGATGATGTATGCCTCATATCAAAAAATCAAAGGGACATACAGAACAAAGTCAACAGATTACAGGAAGAAGCAAAGAAATCGGGACTGGAATTAAATATCGAGAAAACCAAAGCAATGAGGACAAACAATAGTTATAGTGAGCCAATAACAGTGAGTGGACAACAGATAGAATACGTAGAAGAATTCAACTACCTGGGGAGCATTATAACATCAAGAGGAGGTGCAACAGAAGATATCAACAGCCGTATAAATAAGGCAAGAAGAACATTTGGGAGCCTAATGAAGATATGGCGGAGCAACCAAATATCGAGAACAACAAAGCTAACAATATTCAGAGCATGTGTTAAGTCAACATTAATATATGGCAGTGAAACATGGCTCACTTCGGTCAGAATCAAACAGAAGCTACAAGTATTCATCAACAAGTGCTTGAGAATTATATGCAGAATATTCTGGCCGGCAAGAATTAGCAACGAGGATTTATGGATGATAACTGGAGAAGAACCTATCAACAGACAGATAAATAGGAAAAAATGGAAATGGATAGGTCATACACTAAGGAAATCAGAAAGTGATATAGCAAGAAGAGCTCTAGAGTGGAATCCACAAGGACAAAGGAGACCCGGCAGACCATACAACACATGGAGACGCACAATCGATCAAGAATTAACAGTCAACAATTATACCTGGGACGATATTAAGGAAGTAGTACTCAACAGAGAGGAATGGAGGTTCACTATCGAAGCCGTATGCTACCACGCGGAGTAATAGGAGAAAAAAAAAAAAATATTTTTATGGTGAAAATTACCATTTTGATGAATTTCTCTGATTACTTGATTCTTCATTTCGTCGGGCACTACAAATAAATAATTATTTTTAATGTTTTTACAAAGGATTTCATCATATAAAGTATAATCCTTGTATGGTTTGCTTTTCAAAATTTCAATTATTGCTAACAGTTTTTCATCTTTATTTTGAGCGTCAGATAATTCCTTAAAGAACCCATTTGATTGTAGGCTACACGTAATCACAGGACTCCTGTTCAAGGCATCCACATGCTTCATCCTATTATGTCATCAACATGCTTCATCCTATTTCATCCGGGCCTATGTTCCATAACACATTCGAATTCTTCCAGCAATAACGCCCATCTAGCTATTCGCGATGTTAAATCTCTTTTCTTCATTGCTGCTTTCGCGGTGTTAAATCTCTTTTCTTCAAGCCTTGCAATCTGTTATTATTTTAAACTTTTTTCCAAACAAGTAAATACGAAATTTCTTTAAAGCACCCACTATCGCCAAACATCCATCTCATAAGATATATATTTTCTGCGTCTGTGGTCTTTCTGCTATAATAATACACAGGATGAAACAAATCATCTTTCGAGTCCTTTTGAAGTAGAATCGCTCCATAACCTTCTAGAGACGCATCTGTGTGTAATTCGGTTTTTGCTCCGTAGTTAAAAATTTTTAAAACTGGTTTGTTACTAAGTGCTTTTTGTAAGTTTTTAAAGGCCATCATCTCGACTTCACCAAGTCTGAAGTGAACTGTTTTCTTGAGTAGTTCTGTGAGTCGACTAGCTTTAATTGCAAAATCTTTTACAAACTTACGGAAGTAATTTTCCAATCCAATGAAACTTTGTAATTGTTTGAGTGTTTTTGGTGTAGAAAAGTTCATCACAGCCTTGGTTTGTGATGGTGAAGGAGCAATTCTTACATCATGAATTTTGTGTCCAAGATATTCAATATCATACTGTAAAAACTGACATTTAGTCCATTTTATTTGTAATCCATTTCTCGCAGCAACATCAAAAACTAATTTTAGTTGATGAATTCCTTTTTCTACAGATGTAACAATCTTCCTTTCAAAGGAAGATCTTCCTTTCTTCATCGATGTAAAAAATTACCAAACCGTTAGCTATTAAATTCTTTAAAATAAATTTTATATATTTCTGGAAAATACTAGGTGAATTACATAGTCCAAATGGTGCTTTCAAAAATTCATACGGTCCACAGTGAGTGACAAATGAAGTGTATTTCCTACTATGCTGTTCCACAGTCACGTGGAAATATGAATTTTTCAAGTTAAGTGACGTAAAGAATTTTGCTGACTGTAGTTTATCGATTCTGTTCCTTGATGTTCGGCAAGGGATACCTATCCCTAATTATTTTTTAATTGATACCTCGATAATCTACACACAATCTGTAACAGTTGTCTTTCTTTTTCACTAGAACAATCTGGCTTTCGTAATTTGACGTACATTCTTTTATAATTCCTTCCTGCAGCCACTGGCTAATCTGTTCTTCTGTGATTAATTCGTGTGGTGGAAATCGTCTTGGTGGTCTGCAAATTGAGTCATCGTCTATTGTGATGATTTTCAATTGAACTAGAGATTCTTTCGGCCTTTCTGGATTATAATTTTTCAGTAAGGTAATGGCATTTTCTGCATCCTTTTTATTTAAAATGCTCAAACCTGAAAGATGTTCAAAACTCTCAGTTTCAATTACATCAACTTTTGCCAAAAAACAGGATGATTCTTCGAGTTAGCTGTTTTATTTTCTAAAATTTTAGGTACATTTTTATTTATAGTTATTTTACCGCCTGTTATTATAACCGTTGCTTGAGGTAATAGGTTCATTCCTAAAATCAAATCATATTTTAAACGGTTATCCTACACGGCATGGATTTCTCTGTCCTGATAAACGTCTCCCGTTATTTCGATATTATTTTTGCATGACCCTTTTGTACGTATATTAGCTCCTAAACCGGCTATTGTGATAGATAGTTTTCTAAAATTACAAGCAGAATTAATTAATTTATAGTAACTCTCTTTCAAAACGCAAATGTCGCTTCCTGTATCTACAAAAGAAACATTATTGACTTTAGTTTCGATCAACATTCTGTTGTGGTTAAATTCCATTAGATTCATTGACTTATGAATTAAAATTTGTTTACAGTCTGGTTTTTTATGGCCATATTTATTACATCTGAAACACTTCGGATTTTTTTCTTTTTGCGGACAATTATGAAATTCATGGTCGTGAGATCCACAGTTAAAACAATAACGCTGGTTTGGTTTTGTACCGGTTTCTGGTTTAGCCTTTGTATAATTTTTTCGTTAGAACGTCCCCGGAGTTGCTTCGCTTTTGGAAAATTTTTCTTTTAAGTCCGATATGGTTTTAGCACCAAATAAAACCATTTTATTGGTCGCAGAATCCCTAATTCCATCAATGAAATATAAAGTTATCGAACCCTCTTCCATATCAGTTTATGATGCTAGGTCCAACATACTATATAGGTACTCCCGGAATGATTACTCGTTTTTCTTCTTCCTCTTCCTTATTTTGGTATGAACTTCGGCACTAGTCAACTTGGATTCAAACTCTTGAATTAATGCGGCTTTGAATTAATGCTGCACCTATAAGACATCGTTTGCAGAATACAAACTTTTGTAGTTCATTCCACTGAAACAGTTTCATATTGGTCAAATTCGTTTAACCATTTTCTTACACTTAGCGTTTCAGTACCACTGAATTTTTTAATTATATTTTCAGCATCAACGAAATTTATTCTTGTCGTATTTATATCACAGCCAGTATAAATGTGTGACGAGTCAGCATTACGTGATTTTCTAAGTCGACTGAAGCATCGCTTCTTTGCAGCGTTCTGCGTCTTCTTCCACTCATTATGGTAATTCAGGAAAATTATTCTTTTATTCTGTTTATTTAAGTTTTATATTAATTTAGTAAAATTATTTTAACTTTTCAATGTACCCTCGTTTTAATTGCATTGAACAAAATTGGTGTAATAAAGTATGATAAGCAATAAAAATTTTAGTTTGATAAAAAAATTAAAAAAAATCACCCTTTATTCTGTATTTTATTTTATTATAAAAACAAAATTGAAAGAAACTTGTTTTCAATTATTTTTCAGCTGTTTTTTTGTTTTATTTTTAATATACACTTAACTAATGTTTGCAAAATGGTTTGATATAAATAAAATGTTTTCAACTTAAAATAGTAATTCATATAAAACATTTTTGTTTATTTTTGTTTTAAATTTGGATAAAATATGCATTCGCTTAAATTAGTAATTCATGTGAGGTGTTTTTGTTCAAATGTTTTTATTTGTTTTTATTCTTATTATTTTGATATTATCAGAAATTAAACTTGGTTTAAATGAAATGTTTTTATGTTTAAATTATTGGTGCTATCAATCCTGATCATATCCCGGTTGAGTCCCCATGTAGAAATTATTTATAAATTATATTGTATTAGAATATTTATTGGTTAAAACAAATTTAGAATTACAAAATGAAAATGTGACTATTTATATTTACTTCATATTTATGAATAATGAAATTATTTAAACAATATTTTATTTGAATAAGATATATTTCATCATTCACGTCCACGTCCACGGTTATAAAAATGAAAAAAGAGAATAGTTCCTGTTTTCCACATTTATTTATATGTTCCAGCCCTCTACGGAAGTTGTGGTTGTTCAGAAATCTGTCACTGACAACCAGCGCCATCATAATTAACCCCATTTTTATTATAATCTTTAAACCACAAAAATTTTTGTTTTGCTTTTCTTTTCCAACTTTTTTTTTCTTTTGAAAATCTCTCATTAATTCATTATAATTTCTTTTTTTCTTTTGTTTTGTTATAACCGTAATTTTCTAATTGTTCTAACCAGCAGGCTGCAGTGAATGTCTCTGAGAATATTTCTACACCCAATAAGGAATTAAAAACTGTTGTGTGTAGATATTGGTCTCAGCTACATTCATTGCAGGGGTGGTATCAGCAAGTAGTAATGTGGGCCAAGAAAAAAATTTTAAAATTTAAAGGAAAGAAAATAATTTTAAAAAATTTAAATTATTTATTTTATTTTTATTTTATTTTTTATTTTATTTTATTTTAATTATTTCTGTTAATTTTCATAAATTTGCGTTTTCTCTTTGCAAATTGTTCACTACAATGTTTAAAATAGATTTTTGTAACATCCGCGGTCTATCAACGAATTTCCATTCCGTCGAAATCCGTCTATGCCTATTTTAGCACTAAGTGAAATACAAGTTGTGAATAATGATATTAACTTTAATATCAATAATTATTCGCTTGTGCCACTTTTTATACCCCATAGAGGGATTGCTCTGTATATACGAAATGATGTATACCTTATAAGATTCTTCAAAATTTTTAGTGCTCCAATCCAATTTATCAATATAATTGGATGAAAATACACGTCGATAAGCACATCATTCACTTCTGTTTTATTTACAGATCGCCTCAAGCGAATCAGCTAGAAACTGATATGCTTACAGAAAGACTATCCAACCAGATAAACTCAATTCTGAAAACCAATCCCGAGTCTGAGATTATTCTGGCGGGAGACTTCGATATTCATAACAGGGAACTAATCATCCAGAGAAATATTTTATGTCTGTTAACTCTCTGTTAGGTGGCTCCGACCACTATTGTAAGCACAAACTTCGAAGTAGGCACAACAACAAGTTCTAATAATTCTCCCAAGAGACTAGTTTGGCATTATCACCCAGCTGACTCGGAAGGCGTCAACAACTTTTAAAATGCATCGAACTGGTGTTTGTGTTTCCAATATAAAAATGTCGACTTTGCTGCAGAGATGATTGGCAAAAGTATTATATTTGGAATGAAAACTATCATTCCAAATAGCCTTAAAAGTATAAAACAAAATCACTCAGGTTGGTTTAATGACCTCTGCAGCAAAGCTCTGAAACCCAAAGAAGAAGCTTAGTAAAAATACAAGAATAATAAAACTGTCAACACGTATGAGAGTTATAAAATGGTAACGAATAAATGTAAAAAAAATTATCAATCAGCTAAAATTCCTGCACAACCAAAGGTTGAAACGAGAAATCTTTGATCTCCCTAACAACATCAGGTACTTCTGGACATTTGCTAACAAAGTTTGCAAAGTTTTTGTCACTCTTCGTTCCCACTTATGGTTGATAATAGTACTATTACATCTGTTGGAAAAGCCAATATTTTGCAAAATTATATGCAGCCAATTCCACACTTTCTAATACAGCCCAAAATTCTTCAGCGACCGCTGTTGTAAATTCCTCCTTCGAAAGGATTTACTTCAAAACAATACTGTAGTAAAAGTCTTGAAGATTCTCGATACAAAAAAATCTACCGGTCCCGTTGATATACTTGCGATTGCGCTGCGACACATTGCCTTCGCCATTTCTAAACTTTCTGCGAAACTTATTCCATTTGTCCTTTTCTTCAGCAACTTACCCGTCCTATTAGAAAGTTGCCCAAGCTTATCCTATTCCTAAAAAAGGTGACAAAAGCAATCCTTCGAGCTATAGGTTCATAGCTATTTCTCCCATTACTTAAAAAACGACGGAAATCTTAATTAATCAAAAGTTTAAGAAGTATCTTGATAGTAGAGGTATAATTTATGATAGTCAATACGGCTTTCGAACTCAGCGTTCCACAGGTGATCTCATGATATGCCTCTGCTCAACACAGTCTTCATCAATCTGGTGAAGCTGCTGTTGTAGCTCTTGATATGTCTAAGGCTTTTGATCGTGTCTGACATTCTACTCTTATAGCAAAATGCAATACTGTAGGCCTTAGTCCAACCTTTTCTAAATGGATTTAAAGGTTTCTTTTAAATCGGTCTACCACAGTTTCAGTTGAAGGTGTTTTTGCGACCAACTTCAAATCAATGCTGGTCCACAAGGCTCCGTCCTTTCACCCACTCTATTTCTCATTTTCATTAATGATTTTCTCAAATTAATTTTCAATCCAATCTATAGTTTTGCTGATGACAGCACTCTAGTAGCATCATATGATTTTTTTAAAAAAAACTAATACTACAGCTTTTGCAATCAACTTCAAAAGAGCAATGATGGCTAGTGCACTCAATCACGAGTCAAAATTGCCGACTGGGGTAGATCAAACAGAGTCGAGTTTAACACTTCAAAAACTCAAAGCTGTCTTGTAAATAACAAACTAACCGCATTCGAACTTACTCTCCGGTTTCAAAATGAAGTTTTTCAGCGACCAAAGACTTGAACATTCTCGGAATGAGAGTGAATCAAAATACACTCTGGGTGACGCAGTAGGTAGAGCGTCTGCCTTTCAACCGAACGGTCCCGAGATCGATTTCCGATGAAGCAAAAAAAAAAAATAAAAAATGCTTCATTGGTTTTTCGAGCTGGTCTAGTACCCTTTGTCATTGGGATATAATAAATGACAAAAGATAATTGAGAGTTAATCTGGTAACAAATTAAATAAAATGAAACTATTCTATTTAAGAAGGCTTAGTTCCTGACAATGGTTGTAGTTTTTCCACATTTATCTACTCATTAAATGTGGAAGCCAGTAATTTGTTAAAATAAATACTCGAATTATTGTAGATATTGTAGTGTAAAATTTCAGTACCGTACTTAATTAAGCACGAAAAGATGATTCTACCTAGGTTACTGTCAAGATCATAAAAAAAAAAAAAAAAAAAAAAATGTGTGTACGAGAGACTGAGCTCTTTTGAGATACTGAAATGAAATATTTAAAAAACAAATATGCACTGAAATGAGCATATTTCCGGTATTGCGAAATTCGCCGCCAAATGTTTGGGATTTTTGAGTCGCTGCAAAGCTTATTTTTCATCTCGAGATCTTTTAAAAATCTATAAAGCATGTATACGACCAAAGCTGGAGTATAACTATGGGCAGGTGCACCAAAACCTGCTTGGAAAAAGTTCAAAACCGCACCATTCGTCTTATAGGTGACATAAATGTGACCTCATCCATTATAGCACTTGGTCATCGTCGTATTGTTGGAGCACTTTCACTATTTTATAGATATTTACTT
Source organism: Argyra leucocephala (assembly GCA_963942445.1). Lineage (NCBI taxonomy): Eukaryota > Metazoa > Arthropoda > Insecta > Diptera > Dolichopodidae > Argyra > Argyra leucocephala. Next base: position 9,517,107 of record OZ012682.1, read on the forward strand.
GGTGTTGGCACTTGTTCCGAGGAATTAAAGTCACTTCTTCCTCCTCTCAAGCAATTCCATCGCAGTACACGAGAGGCATCAAGTCCCACCCTTTCACAGTGAAAATTCCGAGATGGTTTAAGTCAGGTTATGGAAATTGTTTTATAGTATGAACATCTCGATTGTGGAATCGAGTCCCAATCGAAGCATTCCCAATGAGAGAAGGATATTTTATTCATGATTTACAGAGATTTACGACTAATAATAACAACATCGTTCGTTCTTTCCCACAGAACTTTTCTTCTTCCTTTTAACTATCCTTTCCTTTTTCAAATAGTCAAAGTTACGCAAGTACTCAAAGTTAAATTACAAAATTCTCTAATGTTATAAATCATGCTATTTTGTGTAGCAAATAAATCAACGAATTATTTCAAATTATAATGAAAAAAATGTAATTCTCAAATTTAACCCAAACATACATATACATATTTTTGCTTTATTTAAATAAAAACCATTATTTTAATATTGCACTTTTTTTTACTTATTAATATCTACTTACTTACATTAGGCTTTGAAATTAAAATAACATAAATAGAAATAGTGCAGTTCATAGTTTTAGTTTAGTTAAAAAAAAATTTGGGAAAAATGGATGACATGAAAAAATAAGTTACATTATTTTTCTAAAAATTAAACCGTAATTAGTAAATTTTATTTTTGTATAATTATCTTAACTAAATATAATAATTTGTTAAGTGGAACCTTTTCAGTTCAAAAAGTATCTTATACAAATTTTTTTCAATAGTATTTGTCTGTTGCCAGATGGCAGCCCTGGGATAATCTATTATAGAAAACCTTTATTCATAGTATATTATAATATGTGATTTGTGATTTTATAGAAAATGAACAGAAAAAAAGCATCAGATTATTTAGAAGAGATTTCCTCGGACGTACCGAAGTCTATATTTATTAAACCACCAAATGAAATTGGAGAATTAAGTGGTTCTTCAACCGTTTCCAAAAAAAAATATATTCGTTCCACGCGCATATGCTATTGGCGAATATAATAAGTACATAAGTGGCGTCGATAAAATGGATGGGAGCATCAGTTTCTATCGGGTTGGGATTCAAGGAAAGAAAAGATGGAACAGCATATTTCCATGATCTCTTGATGTATCAATATACAATCCCAGGTTCGATTCCCGATGAGTAAAAAAAATGCTTTATGGGTTTTTCGACCTGGTTCAGTACCCTTTGTCATAGGGATATAATAAATGACAAAAAATAATTGAGAGTATAATCTGGTAACAAATTAAATAAAATGAGACTATTCTATTTAAGAAGGCTTAGTTCCTGACAATAGTAGTAGTTTTCCACATTTAATGAGTAGATAAGCCAGTAATTTGTTAAAATAAAATATTCAAATTATTGTAGATATTGTAGTGTAAAATTGCAGTACCGTACTTAATTAAGCATGAAAAGGTGATTCTACCCAAGTTACTGTCATAACAAAAAAAAAAAAACTTAGTCATCAGTAACACAGTTATACTTCCAGCATCACAAACGTCATATCAGTCAAAACCAACCTCATCTAAGCTCAACAAAGGCGCACATCACTCATCAGTTACTTGATCATCATCCCATCAACGTAGCACAGCTATACGTGAGTGCCGATTGCAAACAAGGATTGAGGAAAAGTACTGTAAAAAAGATAAGTGAATTAATTATATATGTATTCCGTTTTTTTGTTATAAGCAAATTGTATTCATAAAATTTTAATTTATTCAATATCTATAATTTCAATACTTTCCAAGTAAATAATTATAATTTGTGGAAAATATATAGATTCATCCAAATAAATTCATTTGAATAAAGTATTTAAATACTATAGTATCTTAAATTGTTAATAAAATTTATAAGAGTGAGAGTTTTAGTCTTTCTTTATGAGATTAAATCTAATTAAAATTTTAAGTAATTATGAAATCAATATATTATAGTTTATTTCTAATAAGAAACAGATTGTTTCTAATAATTAAATTTAATAATTGCTAAAATTTACCTTAAGATTATTGTAGCAAACGTAAAATTATGATTAAATTAAATTAAAGAAGTTAAAGGGTTAATATTTTGACATGATGGACGTGGAATTCGCAAAATCGGCTGGCTAGGTGGCGTCCTTTCTGGATAAGGTAATCCAATACAAGTCTACTTTAAACTGACTGTCAAAAAGATTCTGCTATAAAAAATTAACTTAAGAGTAACATTAGACAATGAGGAACAACTAGAAACTGCTACTGAAAAACTTATGCAAGCTGTCCAGTTTGCAGCTTGGAGTAGTACTAAGACAAAAAAATCAAAAAAAATCAGCCCTAGATATCCGGTGTATATCCTTAACATGGTAAAAGAGAAACGAAAAGCGAGAAGGAGGTGGCAACAAACGCGTGACCCATCCAGCAAAACGGATCTTAATAATAAAAGTCAGGAGCTAAAGAGAGAAATAAAGAAATTAAATGATAGATCTCTGAATTATTACCTAGAAAATTTAACAGCTACTAAAGAAACAAATTATTCTTTATGGAAAGCTACGAGTAAAATGAATAAGTCTATTGTGCATTCTGCACCCCTGAGGAAAAATGATGGCTCATGGGCAAGGAGCGATAAAGAAAAAGCTGACACTTTTGCAGATCATCTCGCTGAAATTTTTAAGCCCAATGAAAAGAACACTGTTATTGATTTAGCTGAAATATATAACCATGAAGATATAAATATTCCCTTAATAAGTCGAAAAGAAGTAATTAAGGAAATAAAAAACCTAAAATTAAATAAAGCCCCAGGTTTTGATTTAATAACTTCAAATGTGCTAAAAAATATACCCAACAAAGTTCTCACACTCTTGGTATATATAATGAATGCCTGTATTAAGCTTAAACACGTACCTAGTATATGGAAAGTTGCAGAGATAATAATGATCCAAAAACCAGGAAAGCCTGCTAACGACACCAAATCCTACAGGCCGATATCTTTGCTCCCTACAATATCGAAGTTGTTTGAAAAATTACTTTTGAGAAGGATTCAACTCCTCATAGAAAACGGGAATATAATACCTAATCACCAATTTGGGTTTAGGCAAAAACACCCAACAATAGATCAAGTACATCGAATAACAGACATTATAATCGAATAACATGAAAGGGCACTGGAAAATAAACAAATTTGTTCTTCAGTATTTCTAGATGTAGCCCAAGCTTTTGATAAAGTTTGGCATGAAGGACTCATCAAAAAGCTAAGTTGCTTGCTCCCTAAAAATTATGTTGAATTATTTTTATCATATCTCTCAAATAGAGTTTTTCGAGTTAAAAATGAGAATGACTACTCCTCTCTAAGAGATATAAAAGCTGGAGTACCGCAAGGTAGTATACTGCGTCCAATTTTATATTTATTATACACCTGTGATATACCCGAAGTAGAAAATATAAAAATAGCAACCTTTGCAGATGACACAGCGTTGATGGCAGTTGGTTCTACTATAGAAAAAGCTACAAGCAAACTGCAAAAAGCTAATGACGAAATTTCCAACTGGTGCAAAAAATGGAAAATTAAATTAAATGAAGCCAAATCAATAATGTTGTAAATTATTGTGTAATCTTCACCTACAAAAACATAGTAACTCCTCTAATTCAGTTAAAATTAATGATGTCGTGATTCCATACGAGAATAAAGCTAAATATCCTGGCATGACCTTGGATGCAAAACTGAAATGGAAAGAGCATGTGAAAATCAAAAAACAAGAACTCCAGTTCAAATATAGAGAAATATACTGACTGATTGGGCGGAATTCTACGGTCTCGACCTATAACAAAGTTTTGATGTATAATCAAATATTGAAGCCAGTCTGGGCATACGGTATTCAAATATGGGGATGTGCTAAACAAATCCATATTCAAACTATCCAAACGTTCCAAAATAAGGTACTGCGCAACATAGTCAATGCTCCATGGTATGTTCGCAATGCCGATATTCATCGAGATCTGAAGATCTCATCTATAAAATACGAAATAATGAAATGCGCTGCACGGCATAAAACTCGTCTGATCCAACATGTCAATACCGAAGCTTCTAGCTTAATTGACAATCAAAACTTTGTGAAGCGACTAAAACGAACAAGACCACTTGAGTTAGGTTAAAACCTTTTATCTATTAAAACCTTATTGGATTTTGGTAGATCAAAGGCATCTTAGTTTCTTTGAGTTAAATGTAAATTAATGGTTAGTCTATAAGACTAGTTTTAATGTTGCAATAATGATAGGAGTTTTTAGTGGGTTAAAGTCCCACAGTCCTTCAAACTGCCTTCCCCGGTAATAGGTAGTCCCTGAAGCCTCTTTCGATGATTTACTACTATCTAAAAAAAAAAAAAAAAAATTGAGAACATTTGAGGCATTAGTTCTAACAGATTTAAGTGGAATTGTCAAATTGACGTATCTATTAAAAGCATTGGATAATGATACAAAAACGATGTCAGGAACGATAATTCTATCCGATGAGGGTTATTCTCGAGCATGGGATAATTTAATGGAGTGTTTCGACAACAAAAGCAAAATACTCGAACATCATATTGAGCTCTGTTGAATTTGCCTTCAGTGTCGAAAGATAATGCCTCAGAGATGAGAAGGCTGATTAATAGTTGCACCTCAAATCTACTCTACTCTACGACTCTAGAGGTGTGCAAACACGAATTGAACAATTTTAGTGAGCAACTACTCATCAATATTGTCATAAAAAGTGTAGATACTTCCATCAGAAGAGAATGGGACGGGGAACTGTTACCAACAAAATTAGCATTTTGGAGACAGTTACTAGATTTTTTTTAAAAAAAAGTGCCGAGCTTGGGAATCCATAGACTCCACAAACTCGTCCAGGACGACACAAATACAAGTTCATAAGGCCAAGGAAAACTTCACGACTGGGCGAAAAAATGTATTTTTTAATACGAATGCAGAATTATCTCTAGAAAGCAATTCGATGTTATTCCTTTTTGAATTTAGGGGCCGAAGTACGTTTAAAAAGGGTAAACTAAATTCCGCATTGTGTAAATTGTCTAAATTCGGCTAATCACAAATTTAGCGACTGCTCTTCTAGCAAATATAGTATTTGTAACGAACAGCGCCATACATTGCTCCATGATGCTTACATGAGCAACGAACCAGGAAACTCTTTACAAACAAGTTTACTCTTTAGAAACTGCAAGACAGGTTATTTTTTCAATGGCGACTGTCCTTTTGCAGGACAAGTTCGGCAAAACCCATGACTGCCGAGCCCTCTTAGATTCCGGTAGTCAAGTGAATCTCATCACTAAATCTCTGGCTCGACGTTTGAAGATTTTATCGTCTTTTCAAGAGAATCGCATCGTCTCCGGAGTGAATCAAATGCAGACACAGGTGAGCGGAGCTACCCACGCGAAAGTCTCATCGATGAATAAGAAGTTCAAGGAAGAGATTGAATTCTCTATAATGGAAGAGATTTCAAGTAAGCTTCCTAAGAATTCTTTCAGCGTGTCTAACTGAGACACACCTGACGGTATGCACCTTGCTGATCCCTTCTTGAACAATCCACGTTCAGTGGACATCTTATTGGGCGCAGAAGTGTTCTTTAAGACGTTGAGATCCAACAGCAGAAAAATTCCAGGAGGACCCATCCTATACGAGACAATTTTTGGTTGGATCGTTGGAGGTGCTCGTCCAGCTGAACCAGTCATGTGTACCTTCACGGAAGATCCTCAACAAAACCTTGGAACTTCGGCCGATCTTCAACAAGCTTTAGTCAGGTTATTTGAACTGGAACTTGTGTCAACGAAGTCAATTTTGACGCGAGAAGAAATACTCTGTGAAAATGTTTATGCAAGAACAACATATCGCGCTGACGACGGCCGGTATGTTGTGACCTTAGCTTTAAGAGATCATTACAAAAACCTCGGTAACTCAAGACAACATGCCTTTAAAAGGTTTCTGAGCCTAGAACTTAACTCGAAACGAATTTGGAACTGAAAACTGAATATACCAAAGTAATTAACGAGTATCTAGAATTGGGCCGCATGGAAAAAATCGATGAAGTTAAGGACGAAAATGATATGGTCGTCTTTTATATGCCTCATCACGCAGTTCTCAAACCGACGAGTACAACGACGAAACTTCGCGTCGTGTTTGAGGCTTCCGCAAAATCATCATCTAACATTTCTTTAAATGATATGTTGATGGTCGGTCCAACTATTCAACAAACCTGCGTTGACATTCTAACTCGATTTCGGAATCACAAACATGTATTCACATATGATGTGACAAAGATGTATAGGCGGATACGAGTTGTGAAAAATCAAAATTCTCTACAACGAATATTATGGCGGCCTAGTAAAGATCAGAAGTGTTAAAGGCGTATGAACAGTCACATTCGGTATGTCTGCCGCATCCTTTTTGGCCATTCGAACGTTGAAACAAATGGCCGATGACAAGAATAAGGTCTTCCCTTTAGTGTCAAAAATCGCCAAGACAGACTTTTACGTCGACGATTGCCTTTCAGGATTTGACAGTATTGACCGTTAAGGCAGTCAAAGAACTTCGTGATATGTTTTCTAGATCGGGGTTTGACCTACGAAAATGGTGCTTTAATAATTTGGATATTCTAAAAACAATTCCATGTGATCACCAAGAGGAACTACGATCCGACGGTGTATTAGAAAATGAGTGTGCAAAGGCTTTAGGAATCTCGTGGCGTCCATTTAGGAACATGCTTATGCTAAACATCCCTGATGTCAACAGGTGTAATATAACTTTAACAAAAAGGATCATTTTGTCTCAACTAGCTCAACTCTACGATCCTTTGGGACTTATGGCACCAGTCACGGTGACTGCAAAAATTTAATCCAGGAGTTGTGGAAGGCAAAGGGAGACTGGGATGCAATGGTAGCCCCTGAAATTTCAGAAATATCGCGCGAGTGGATATCAACACTTCCAAAACTCAAAACGGTCGAAATAAGCCGACGTCTTATTTGCGACACTCCGAAATTAGTCAAACTACATGGATTCGTAGATGCATCCGAAAGGGCATATGGAGCGTGTATCTATCTGCGTAGTATGGATGTGAAGGGTGAAATCTTCGTGAATCTAGTGTGCAGTGAAACCAGGGTTGCTCCGATAAAAAACGTTTCAATACCCAGGCTCGAACTTTGTGCCGCACTCTTATTAGCTAGGCTAATGGAAATGGGTACACGATCATTTAATCAGATATTCGATTCAAAATTCGGGTGGACCAACTCAATCATTGTGCTAACTTGGATCGACACGGAATATCGCATTTATCTCGGAATTAATCGTATTATATAATTTATACACTAAGATTTATGGCGTAATCGCGTATTGTGTGAAAATTTTCAGAAATTCTCGATCTATTTCCACTACACTTAAAAATACACAAAATAATACGAGTGATACAAAACGAAGATTTTAACCACGTTTTATAGTGTTTAACAAGGAGTAAGCCATTACCCGCACGAAGTTCGATACTGTCCTTGAATCCCTTTTTGGATGATCACAGGATATTAAGAGTAGGAGGAAGAATTCATCAAGCTGAACTAGTGTTTGACAGGAAACATCCTATTCTTCTACCTGCAACCCACCATATTACCACCATAATCTTTCGATATTATCATATCGTAAATTTACATGATGGTCCTGAGCTCTTACTATCACTAGTAAGACAAAAATTTTGGCCATTCACAGGGAAAAACATAGCTAAGAAATGTGTTCGATCATGAGTTGACTTGTTTCCAGAATCGACCACAACTCAGCTCCCAATTAATGGGCATTTTAACCGAGTCGCGGGTAACGCCTAGTAAACTCTTTGAAACGACAGGAGTTGATTTTTGCGGACCCTTTTTAATTAAAGATAAAAGATTTAGAAAATCAATAGAGTATAAGCTGTATGTTGCTGTCTTCGTGTGCTTTGTAATTAAGGCACTCCACTTAGAAATAGTCTCCGACTTGGCATCCGAAGCTTTTTTAGCGTGTCTGAAGCGATTTATATATCGTCGAGGTAAACCAGCTGTAATTTGGAGCGACAATGCGATAAATTTCGTGGGAGCAAAAAACGAACTAAAGGATTTTTATCGATTTTTTTAACAAACAAAAACAGTTGAATCAGTTCTACGGTACTGTACCGCGGAGGAAATAACCTGGAATTTTTTTCCACCTAGGTCACCGAATTTGGCGGACTCTGGGAAAGTTCTGTCAAATCCTTAAAAAAACACCTCAAACGAGCTACCGTCGGGTGTACGTGTTCGTTTGAGGAATTCAATACGTACATAATCCAAATAGAAGGGATCTTAAACTCACACTCCTAACATTGTTGTCTGATGATCCTTCAGATCCTATGCCACCTGCTCACTTTTTATGTGGTGCATCTATCAGAAGTCCAGTCGAACCTCCTTTGGATACCGTTTCGATCAATAGACTGTCGAATTGGCAAAGGATCACCCAAATGGTTCAGTCCTTCTGGAAAAGATTCTCCGTAGAGTATCTTCATAATTTACAACAACGAAACAAATGGAAACAAGAAATTCCCAATTTGAAATTGGGCGATGTAGTCTTGATAGTGGATGAAAATTTTCCGCCCACATAATGGCTAATGGGTGTTGTGAACGAAATAACAATGGGTCCGGATAATAATGTTCGTGTATTAAAAATAAAAACAAGGAAGGATGTCATCACGCGAGGTCTTTCAATGGTCTGTAAACTTCCGATTGATCCCTTACTTATCTTTATCTTTAAACTCGACGAATTGCTTATGACCTATTTTCGTATAATATATGGTATGAAATTCTTACCACTTAGCTTAACTATTAATTTTTTCTTCATTGAAAGTTATGTTCTTTCAACGGGGCCGGTATGTTGACACCAATCCGCACCTCCTAAAATAAACAAGCAAAAATTCCATTAGTACAACAAAATTCCAAAAAAAAGTTGTAATTCCTTTTTTTGTCCATCGCTCATAGTTCCTCCGTTCATGTAGTCCCTGTTGATTTGCATTTCGTTCCTCTTCACAATTATGTTATGTTATGTTTTTATGTTATATTATTAATTATATCTTATATTAACTTTAATTTTATCTTATATTATTAATTATTTTTATTATGATATCATGATTATGCTATTATTATGCTTGTTGACTTTATTTTATTTACTTTTTTGACATTACTTAACCAAAATTAATATGTCTACTCCTCCCACTTAAAATGAATGATCAAACGAGAAATGGGCATTATCAGAATTTAGAATATTTGTAATTTGTATTTGTCTTAATTCAGCAAGATATTCAGCAACTGATGATAGATACTCTTCTGTAATAAATCATGTTCGTCAAGTTTTACATTATAGAAATAAAACCAAATTAAATTCATATGTAAAGGTTTTAATGTTCCGTCAAGGTCAATGACCATACAATATTCCATATGAACGTTATATCTTTATATGAATGTTGTATTTTCATATACATATCAAATCGGTTTTTACTTTATTAGACTTAGCGTTTAATTTAAAATCATTCATTCCGTTGTTACATGTAAAGGAAGAAGGAATTGAAGCCAATTAAATCGAATTTAAAATAAAAGTGCAATTTATTGACATCAGTCATATGAGCACTTTAAATTTTTAAAGATTCAAGAATGATTATATTTTTATATTAAAATACAACTATTGAACGATTTAACACATAATAAGTGTATAATTAAATATTATAATATATTGGAAATATATAAAGAAAATCGAAAGATAAAAGTTTTTCAATCACCAACATGGACGCACGGACGTATAAAACTATAAAGCAACAAAAAATGGTCCAACACAATGCTACAACTGTCAAACTTGGGGACAAAACCACAGTTCACTATCCTGCCCTAACAACCAAATTGAAGCAGGAAAAACAATAAAATGCTGTAACTGGAAAACTGAGCACAAATCAAGCTCTAAACACTGTCCTACCAGAGCGCAGTACTTTTCGATAAAACAGACTAGAAATCGAAGTGTCAAGATCAATAAGCCAACTTCTCGTTTAGTGGCACCTTCAACAAACTTTTGTATAGATTGAAGAGATTGAACATTGAATAGCTGCTACAAGGACAACAACATACAGTGAGGAGTTCCAGCTGTAAATTACGCGCAGGTACTCAAACAATTACCCTATTGTAATATTTGTAGTATTAGTAATAACAATAATATTAACACTAGTAATAGTAATAATTTAAAAAGCACTAACAGTTTATTCTCTAGGTCAGAAATTTTGTCTCTTACTAACGAAATTATTAGTAGACTAAGTAATTGTAAAACTAAACTAGAATAATTTGTTTTAACATCAATAATTAATTGGAATGCTCAAAGTATTCGTCAAAATCTTTGGAGTTTTTTAAATTTGTGAACAAAATGACATCCAAATTGTCACTGTCACAGAGACATGGCTAAAACCTCACATGTCGCTTTATAATAATAATTATATCTGCTATCGTGCAGACCGTATTGAAGCTCTGCATGGTGGAGTCGCTCTAATTATTGCGCGGAATATAAAACACACTCTCCTGCCCAACATTAAAATCATTTTCATTATTTCTGGCGACATAAATTGTAGGCATAACAACTGGAACTGTACAAGAAACAACAATTGGGGCAAAATACTAAGCAACGAAAATAATTCGAAAGCAACGAAAATGATTTTAACCAATAGTACTAACTTTGTCTCCCAGCCAGTTACATTGAATGAACTAGGTTCAGACCACCTCCCAAGTAACACCAAATAACTATTAAGTTAAATATCTTCATACCAACGTCGTTATAACGTCGTAAATTTAAAAAAAATAACTTTATAGTTAAAAATGTAAAAGTTATAATTTATCCGCCATTACGCCTACAATACGACGTTTTATATTATCAGTTGTCATAAAGTTATTTTATATCTACTTCACAACTTTTTTTACATTTTATAACTATGACGCAACTATTAAAACTTAAAAGTGTCCGAAATAACGTTATGGACGACGACTTGCTTATAACGTCGTAATATCTTATATTTTATAACCATTATCCGACTACTCTGCTCAACCGACCATAAATTGACCAAATAAAAGAGATAGATAGATTATATTTTAACTATAATGTTAATGTCCTTTTTTCTCTCACTATAATTAAATTATAAATATGCTAATGTATTATAATTTTATAAATATGAATTTGTTGTTGTAAATTATAATTATTGGAAATATTTTCACGAAAATTGTGCAATATATGACATCTTTTTGTAAACCAATAAAGGGTTTTCGTGAAAATAAACATTTTATTCAACTAAAAATTTATGGGTCTTAAAATTTTTACAATTTAAAAATTTTTAAAATTAAAGAAAATATATATTTTCTTATTATTATTTTTTATTTGCTTAGATCCATTTAAAAATTTTTTTAAAACAATTCCCTTATTAAGATAATGAAAGAAATTTACTCGCATTAGTATTAAATTTTGAATTAGAAGCTAAAAAAAATTTTTTTATTTTCTCATACAAAATATATTTTGCAATAATCAAAATGACCAATAAATAACCAAAAAGTTATGAACAGAAAACTACGAAATGAAAACTAAATTATTTTGTTTATATAATTCAAAAACGGTAAGTCTGATACTCAGTGAACATATACCGTTAATTAGGTGTATTAATTCTAAAAAAAAGCTTTGAAGAAAATGTTGCTCTAGTTTCAATTTGTTCTGAGCTGTAGTTGATATTCTTAAGAATTTTTCTAATCCAATTTGCTTTAGCCCTCTGTAGCCCAGGTAAATTTAAAGATAGACCCCTCTTCTAGAACAATTTTTTTCCTAAAATACTCCAAGGAATCATCCCTTAAAAACTTTTTGCTTTAAACCGGACCACTCTGTATATTCATGGAGAATAACAAAAACTTTCTCGTAAACAAGCTGACATCAATTATTAGTTGTATGGTGGAGGAATGGCATAGCTTTCGGTGGACAACAAATTTTTAATGTCAACTATTTTCACCATATTTCTTTGCACAGACTTTGAACTTGGAATTATATAAAAAAAACAAAAATAATTTAGTTTTCATTTCTAAAACTGTAAAGAAATTTTTAATTCGATTTAAGGAACCAATACAGAGATGAAGTATTTGAGATATATATAATAACGTTTTCTGTTCATAACTTTTTGGTTATTTATTATGGTGTTAAAAACAATTGACATTAAAAATTTGACATCCACCAAAAGCTATGCCATTCTGCCACTACAATAACTAATAAATGATGTAAGCTTGTTCATGAGAAAGTTCTTCTAATTTTCCATGAATATTTCTTAGCAAGAGTAGCCGGAGACAATTTGCAGACGCCAAAAACTTCGGCGTTGAACTTTTAGTATTAGTACAAAATACCTCAGCTTACATATTAAATTTTTTGAAATAATAGAAAACCAGAACTCTTTTTCTTTGTGGTGGACAACACTAAGTTAAATAAATTGAATAGTCCCAAATTAAAAGAGACGTTAAATTTCTCGTTTATACAATTTCAGTGTACAGACTTGGAATCATATGAAAAAAAAAATAATTTAGTTTTCATTTCTAAAACTGTCAAGAAATTTTTCATTCGATTTAAAGGGCTAGTTTACATCTCTGTATTTGATGACGTTCTTTTAATAACTTTTTGGTTATTTCTTGGTCATTTTTAGGATATTTATAACTTCACCATTTTATGTATGGCGAAAAATATTATTGCAAAATATATTTTGTATGAGAAAATAAAAAAATTTTTTTTAGCTTCTAAAAAAATTTAATACTAATGCGAGTAAATTGCTTTCATTATTTTAATAAGTGTATTGTTTTAAAAAATTTGTAAATGAATCTGAGCAAATAATAAATAATAATAAGAAAATATATATTTTTTTTAATTTTTAAATTTTTTAAATTTTGAAAATTTTTAGGGCCAATAAATTTTTAGTTGCATAAAATGTTTATTTCCACGAACAATCTTTGATCGTTTGCAAAAAGATGTCATATATTGCACAAGTTTCGTGAAAATATTTACAATAATTATAATTTATAATAATAAATTCATATTTATAAAGTTATTATACCTTAACATATTTATAACTTAATTATAATGAGAGAAAACAGGACAACATTATTGTTAAAACATTTTAGAAATAAAAGTTTTTTTCGTAAAAAATAAATACATACGCTGTAAATAATAATCTATCTATCTCTTTTATTCTAATTTGGTCGTTTCATAGTCGGTTAAGTAGTCGGATAATAGTTATTTCCACTGCGGTACGATTCAACAACCATTCCCCAATAACGTAATAATGACGTTGTCTGGAAGTTATTTCAACGTAAATACCAAAAAATAAATAAAAAAATATTAGTCGATTAGTCGCAAAGCACTGATGAAGGAAGTAAGTTGCTTCCGAAATATCGATATTTGCAAAATAAATACAAATGATTAGTGAAAGGAAACTCGACTTTTATTCCATAAATCTAAACATATCACTAAAAACAAATCTGATTATCAAAAACAAAAAAAATAAATCTTACCAAAAATATTTTGAGCTACCAAACAAACACCACCGTTCAAACAGAGTCCATTTCAAATAGCTTCGAAATTGACAACTTAATCAACAATTTTACTATCCTAATAAGCGAAGCTAAAGCTCATGCAATTCCCAAAGTTTCCAAAAGAAATTTCTTCCCTATTGTAAAACTATCTCCATTTTTTTTTTTTATATTATAACCAAAACTTAGGTTAGTTAGAGGAAAGGAAAGAAAAAGGAAGAAGAAAAGTTTTCATGGGATCGGGATGTTCTTACTATAAAAGAATTTCCATAACCGGACTTAAACCATCTCGAAATTTCCACTGTGAAAGTGTGGGAACTTGATGCCTCTCGTGTTGTGCGATGGAATTGCTTAAGAGGAGGAAGAAGTGATTTTAATTCCTCGGAACAAGTGCCAACACCAAGCAGATATCTATAAAATAGAGTAAGTGCTCCAACAATACGACGATGACAAGTGGTATAAGGGATGAGGTCACATTTATGTCGCCTATAAGACGAATGGCGCGGTTTTGAACTTTGTCCAAGAAATTTAAAGCAGTTTTTGGTGCACCTGCCCATAAATGTGAGTTATACTCGAGCTTGGCTCGTATATATGCTTTATAGATTTTTAAAAGGTCTCGAGATGAAAAATAAGTTTTGCTCAAAAAGCCTAAACATTTTGCGGCGCTTTTCGCAATATCGAAAATATGTTCATTCCAGTGCATATTTTGATTCACTCGCATTCCGAGAATGTTCAGATCTTTAAGTCGCTGGATGCCTTCATTTTGAAACCGGAGAGCAGGTTCGAATGCTGTTAGCTTGTTACTAGTAACACATATTTGAGTTTTTGAACTGTTAAACTCGACTCTGTTAGCTTTACCTCAGTCGACAATTTTAGCAAGGTCGTGATTGAGTGCGCCGGCCATCATTGTTCTTTTGGAGGTGACTGCGGAAGCAGTAGCATTAGTTTGTTTTAGAAAATCATATGATACTACTAGAGTGCTGTCATTAGCAAAACTATGGATTGGATTGAAAGTTAGTTTGAGAAGGTCATTAATGAAAATGAGAAATAGGGTGGGTGAAAGGACAGAGCCTTGTGGAACACCAGCATTGATTTGAAGTTGGTCGTGAAAAGAACCGTCAACTGAAACTATGATAGATCGATTTAAAAGAAAACTTTCAATCCATTTAGAAAAGGTAGAACCAAGGCCTATAGCGTTGCATTTTGCTATAAGAGCAGAATGCCAAACTCGATCAAAAGCCTTAGATATATCCAGAGCTACAACTGTAGCTTCACCAGATTGATGAAGGCTGGTGTTGAGCTTCTCGCAGAGGTATGTCATGAGATCACCGGTGGAACGTTGGGCTCGAAAGCCGTATTGGCTATCATGAATTATACCTCTACTGTCAAGATATTTCTTCAGCTTATGATTAATTAAGATTTCCATTGTTTTTGAAATAATGGAAGTGAAAGCTATGGGCCTATAGTTTGAAGGATTGCTTTTGTCACCTTTTTTAGGAATAGGATAAACTTGGGCAACTTTCCAATAGGACGGGTAAGTTCCTGAAGAAAAGGACAAATGGAATAAGTTGCGCAGAGGTTTAGAAATAGCGAAGGCAATGTGTCGCAGCACAATTGCAGGTATACCATCAGGACCGGTAGATTTTTTCATATCGAGATTCTTCAAGACTTTTACTACAGCTCTTGTTCTAAAATAGATCCTTCCGAAGGAATAATTTAGAACAGGGATTGATGAAGGATTTTGGGCTGTAGAAGGTAGTGTGGAATTAGCTGCAAATAATTTTGCGAAGAGATTAGCCTTTCCAACAGAATCTGATATAATAGTACTATTATTATCAATCATAGGTGGAAACGAAGACTTGCAAAAATTTTGCCCAACATTTTTAGCAAATGTCCAGAAAGACCTGCTATTGTTTGGGAGATCAAAGAATAGATCAAAGAATTCTCGTCTCAATCTTTGGTTATGCAGGAATTTTTGCTGATTGATAATTTTTTTACATTTATTCTTAACCACTTTATAACTCTCATACGTATTGACTGTTTTATTGTTCTTGTATTTTTTGTAAGCTTCTTCTTTGGATTTCAGAGCTTTGCTGCAGAGGCCGTTGAACCAACCTGAGGGATTTCGTTTTATACTTCTAAGGCTATTTGGAATGAAAGTTTTCATTCCTAATAGAATCCTCTTGGTAATCACCTCTGCAGCAAAGTCGACATTTTTATATTGGAAACACAACAACCAGTTCGATGTATTTAAAAAGTTGTTGAAGCCTTCCCAGTCAGCTTGGTGATAATGCCAAACTTTTTTTTTTGGGGAGAATTAGAAGAACTGGTTGTTGTGCCTTCTTCGAAGCTTGTGCTTACAAGACAGTGGTCGGAACCACCTAGCGGAGAGTTAACAGAGATTGAATATTTTTCTGGATGGCTAGTTAGGGATAAATCCAGGAGGTGTCCGTTCTGGTCGCGTCGGTCTGGTATCCTCGTAGGGCTCTTGACAAGTTGAGAGAGGTTGAAAAAATTGGAAAAAAGTTCAACTTGTTTGCCTTCGGGACTGTTGTGACTAGAAAAGTTAAGCCAGTCTCTGTTATGAATATTGAAGTCTCCCGCCAGAATAATCTCAGACTCGGGATTGGTTTCCAGAATTGAGTTTATCTGGTTGGATAGTCTTTCTATAAGCATATCTGTTTCTAGCTGATTCGCTTGAGGCGATCTGTAAATAAAACAGAAGTGAATGATGTGCTTATCGGCGTGTATTTTCATCCAATTATATTGATAAATTGGATTGGAGCACTAAAAATTTTGAAGAATCTTATAAGGTATACATCATTTCGTATATACAGAACAATCCCTCTATGGGGTATAAAAAGTGGCACAAGCGAATAATTATTGATATTAAAGTTAATAATTCACAACTTGTGTTTCACTTAGTGCAAAAATTGCTGGATTTTGGAGCCGTAGATGGAACGGAAATTTGTTGATAGACCGCGAATGTTACAAAAATCTATCTTAAACATAATAAAGAACAATTTACAAAGAGAAAAGGAAAATAAATTAAACTTAACAAAAAGTACCGAAAAAAAAAGAAATATATAATTGTAAATAAAACCTCTTTGGTTTTGAGTTGTTCTTAAACTAAAACATTATTTCTATTTTGTTTTTAATTACAAAAACTTAATAACTAATTATTACGTTGCTTATTATGATTGAGCAACGTATTTATGCTGACATTCATTTATTACATTTATTAATTACATTTATGAACTAAGTCATTCAAGTTCGATATTTGATACTTGTTTACTTAATTCATAAATGTCTCACACGCATTTCCTGTTTACTAAATTCTGTTATGTTACGAAACAGAATAATGCTTATGAAATAAATAAAGGGTCAGTGAACAGAGTTATATTAAGAATTGAATATAACACTTCCCCCTTTAGATTTTTCCGTCTCGGAAAATATTTTAACATCAGCTATTTTTTCTGTTAATTTAACTGAATTTTTTCTTTTAATTATAAAATTTCTTATTAAAATAATTGATACTATGATAGTTGAAAGTAAAAAAATAAATGAAAAAGTATAAGTTGTTACATTATGTTTAAATTCAATAAACTCAATACTTTCTCGGTTTTTAACATTATGAAAGTGTATGTTTTCTAAAGATACATTATTAATAATTTTAGTAAAGTTAAGGTTTGATTGAGGCATAATAAAATGGCTTTCAAATTTTTCGATTTTGTTAAGAAATTTAAAATTTCCAATGCTGATTTCCCGATTAGAAAACTGAATTAAATTATTTTTTTTAAGAGAAATTTCTCGATTTGTTGTAATATCTTTCAAATAAGTTAATTTTATATTTTTGGTTATTATTATGCCTTTATCAATTTCTTCAATAGTTTCTTCTGAATTTATAATGTAATTGCATGTATTATTTATTTTCAAAATATTATGTACACAAAGATTTTTATGATTTCTTAATTCTATTTTTGTTTTTACATTATTGTTCAAATACAAAATTATCGTTCAAAATTACTTTTTCATTTTCACAATCAAGTTGTTCGTTTTTTGAATTAGGAAATGGAATAATAAATGCATCGAAAAATTTATCTTTGGAAAATTGGGGTATTGAGATTACAAAAATGATGGTGTCTTCTTCCTTTAAAATAACATTACTTTTAATAAATGGCAAAGTGTTTACTGAAACGTTGAATTTTTGTATTTCTTCGTTTGTAAAAATATCATGGGCTAGTATACCTTGTTGACTAAATATAATGTTGTCTTTGATTTTTTCTACAAATTCGTTTATGTGAGATATGTGTATGTATGTGTATAGTGTGTATTCATAACTTTTTAATTTATCTATCACAAAACTGCTTTGATTTATAGAGTTTGTTAAGTATTCTTGAAATTTTAGGTTCTGTGTATTTATGTGGGTTTTAATTTTATCTAACGTTTGTGACATTTGGTCATTGATTATTATCTGTTTGTTGGATTGATCTATTAAATTTTCTGTATTAGTATCTATTGTTTTTAAGTGGTTATAGATTTGGTCTGCGTCTTCGGAATCCATTGTCCCTGTTACAAATTTCAAAGTATTCCCTAAAACGTTTATTAGACCTCTTTTGAATCTATGTGAATGGGGAATGATAGTTCTTATATTATGTTTCAAATATTCCATTTCCGTATTCAATAAATTAAAATTAGGATCTTTTTCGTTCAAAATTTTTTGACTTGTTTCAATAGTTTTGTAAATGTTATTAATTTCGGTTAGATTAATAATGTGAAGTATTTTGGTGTAACTATCAACCATTGGTCTTTCGTCCAATTTTAAAATTGTGAATCCATTTTCTGTGTATATTGGTGTAATATTCAGATCATCGGCTTCGACTGATAACCAGAGAATAATGAGTAATAGCATTTTAGTCATTCCTAAAATGGGAAATAAATTAGTTCAATTTGTATGGTTATATTTTCGTTTTATTTGATTTTTGTAGTATTTGGTGTTTCTCTTGTTACTTTTGTCATAAATATAATCATCGGTTTTAGAAAAATTTTCAAGTTTTTTGTATTTTGTACTATTTTTTGCTATTTGTCTATTTTTTACTATGTTTTCTGTAAGTTTAAAATTTTTGTTTCTATTTTTATTAATTTTTTCTAAATGCTTTAATTTTTTTTCTTTAAATTTTAGTTCCAGATTTTGAATTTCGTTTCTATCAAAATTTTTGTTTAACAAGTCCATCGGTTTTAACTTTGTAAAACTGTGGATTGTGTTATTGTAAAAGTTTACAATTTTAAAGATACGATTGTCAAGATCATCGTTATCATGTTCGGCATTCATCACTCTTAAATGCTCGTTAAGAGTACCATGAAGCCTTTCGATGTCACTGTTTCCGGTTTTTGATCCGGCTGTCGTTTGATGGAATCCGATACTATTTTCTTTTAAAAATAGTTCGACGGCATTATGGATTATACATCGTTCGCCATCTGAAACTAATTTATTCATTTTGCCTAAGAATTGAATTCTTTGTTTGATACACTCTAAAACTGAAATCCAATTTCTATCATTTAATTTTTGGACGGTAGCATATTTTGAAAATTTATCTATTGTGGTTAAATAAAGCTTATTTCTCTCTGGGTACCATATATCCATGTGAACGATATCGTTGAAATTTTTTGGAGTATCAGTAAGTTTAAAAGGTATTTTAATAGGTTTCCTATCGTGTTTAGCAATACTACAAGGGTCGCAGTTATTAATTATTTTAGTTATTTGCAGTAAAAGATTAGGAAAGTAGTATTTATTTTTTAGTTCATCGAACACTTCTGTGATACCTCTATGATTTTTACTTAAGTGCTCTTTCTTTATAGTTTCTAACATTTCATTTCTATCCGTAATGTCTGTAAGGTTATTGGAGGATTTAAGAATTCTCAAGTTTTTATTATTGCTGAAATATTGAACATAAAGTTCTTGAAATTTCACAAAGAGAGGGATGTCATTACAAAAAATGCAAAATAAACCTTTATCTTTTAACACTCTTTTCATTAGACTTAATAAATTGCTATTTTCTGTAACAGTAATATGATTTTGAATTTTCTTATGAATAATTTTAATTACATATCTCTCATTTTCACCTTTTTGTAAATGGATTTAATTCTTGAACAAGTTTATTGGTTTTTCCGTTATGTAAATGTAACTGGTTTCGTCTTCACGATCACTGTTAATTGTAGCATCAGTTGACATTACATCTACATCAACGGGAGTGGCATTTTCGTTGTTCTCATTATTAAGCAATTCATTTGAAATGTAACAATTTTCCTTTGAGTGATTTAAATCTTGTTGAAATGCATTTTGATCAGAATTACATTCTTTTGCGTTACTAGAAATTTCTATTCTTGATAGGTAGTCCGCTACTTGATTTTCTTTACCTTTTACGTACTCGATATTAAAATTGAATTCGCTTAACTTTATTTTCCATCTCTGCAATTTGCAGTTTGGTTCTTTCAATCCATTTAGCCACACAAGGTCTATGGTCTGTTTTTATTATAAACTTACGCCCGTATATGTAAGGTCTAAATTGTTGAGTTGCCCACACAATAGCTAAGAGCTCTTTCTCTATCGTTGCATAATGGGTCTCATGTTTGTTTAATGTTCTTAAAATAAATGAAACAGGATGATTATTCTGTGACAGCACAGCGCCTATTGCCACGTTTGAAGCATCTGTCGTAATTACAAAAGTTTTTTCGAAATTTGGATGTATGAGAATTGGATCGGTTGTTAAAAGATTTTTGAGCATTTTAAAAGCAGATATATATTCTCTATCATTTACGTTAATTTTTGCACGTTTTTTCAGATACCTAGTCATAGGGTATGCGATTTTAGCATAATCTTTTATAAATTTACGGTAATAACCGGTTAAACCAAGAAAACTTTTAATCTGTTTTTGCGTTGAAGGTAGTTTAATACTTTGAATGGATTCAACTTTTTTGGGATTAGGTTTAATACCTTTTGGAGTAATTATATGGCCTAGAAATTCGGTTTGTTTAGTAAGAAATGAACATTTGTCTATCTGTATTTTCAAATTGACCTCTGCAAGTCTATTGAATATTTTTTGAATGGAATCTAAATGTTCCTGAATTGAGCTTGAAAATACTAGAATGTCATCCATGTAGACAACGCATATTTTATTGATAAATTCCTTCAAAACATCATTTATGAGCCTTTGAATTGTCGCTGGTGCATTCTTTAGACCAAATGGCATTCTTAAGAACTCATAATGACCAGTAGAAGTTGAAAAAGCTGTTTTATGGCGATCTTTTGGGCTCACTTCGATTTGGTGAAATCCTTTTGCCAAATCAAGTGTAGTAAAATAATTAGCTTTACCTAATTTTTCAAAAACATCGTCTATATTCGGTATAGGGAATCTATCATCGACTGTGGCTTCGTTCAGCTTTCTATAGTCGATAACATGCATTTCTTGTTTGCAATACCCGATTTTTGTAATTTACAATGGCATTAAGAGGAGCTAATATGTTATTACCAATTAAGCCATCGAACTTATCATGAAAATTGATTTCTAAAAATGAGGCCATAAATTTTTTTTCATTAAAGACTTCAAATATTGGAAATTTGCATTGTATACTTGTGAAAATATTATTATTAAGAGTTTTAAGACATTGTGTTTTAATAAACCTTTTCCACTTTGGTTGACACAAATTTGGGTTTATGATACTGGATTCTGCTCCTGTATCAATTATAAATTTAAGGGTTTTTACCGGGCTTTCTATTACTATATAGGGAAGATTTTTTTTACTGTAATTTGAAAATTTAGTTTCTCATTTTTATTGGTATCCATAGGTTCGCTGTCGTTTTTATTGTTTTGTCTACTGTTATTTTTGTAGCTTATTTGAGATGGTTGCTTATTAAAATTGGAGTTAGTTACTCTATTTGAATTAGATGATTTATTATTATAACTATTATGTTGATAATTATTTGTGTTGTTGTGAGAACCTCTATAAGTGTTCCTATTACTATAGTTACTATTATTGTTTTTGTTATTGTAACTGTTGTTATAATTACTATTACTACTGTTATTATAATTATTATTACCATTGTTATTATTACCATTCTGTTTGTGAAATTTAGTGTGAGATTGATTGAAATTATTATTATTATATTGATTATAGTTATTATTTCGTTTACTTTTTAAATTTTGATAATTACAATCTAAAATAATCCCATAAGCTGTGTCCAGCGTATCAGGATTTCTACTTAGGACAACGCTTCTTGCTGGTTCCGGTAAATTATTTTTAAAAGTTTCTAAAGCTATTCTCTGATTGCTGTTAATAGCTGTAACGTCTATTGGACCATTTAGTTGATAATAGTTGTTAATTCTACATAAAAGTTTTCTAGTTTGATTATAAAAGTTTTCTACGGTAGTTTCTACTCTACATGATCTTATTTTATCAATCAATTTATCTGATGGTAATTTTTCACCGTGATTTGCTATTAGGAGATTCTTTATATCAGACCACTCCACGGCGCTTCCATGTTGCCTCAGAGTTGCCCTGGCATCACCCGTAATTTTGTCCCTAATATACCCTTGTACGATCATTTTGTCAAAACTTTGAAATGTTTCTATAGTTGGCATTAATTTATCTATTCGCTCAATAAATTCAGGTAGATAATTTTCGTCTCTACCATCGAAAGGTGTTATTTTGGAGACAAAGTCAAGAGTAAGTTTTATTTTTTCTACTAGTTCTGCCATCTTACTTTTTGAATTTTGAACGAAAATTTATACAATTAATTATAACTTCTTATTTATTATTTTTGTTAATTTAGTTACAAGATTGTATGTTTTTTCTTTTTTTTTTTTTTTTTGAAAATTTATTTTTATTTATTGTTATTTTATTTTTATCAATAATTTTAACAAAAAATTACATCTTAAACCTTAATTAAACTTAAAAATAAAATGTACCTACTTGATGTTATTGCTGAATGGTTGATTTTAAAGGTGATTATTGATTTATGATATTTTGATTGCTGATTATTGATTGTTGATTCGACTTTGGATTGCTGATTGGTGATTTGATTTTTGATTGCTGTGACGTGAAACTTTTTTTTGTTTTTTTATTATTTTTCTTTTGTTTTAAAGACAAATAAATTGAATCTCTTTTTTATTTTTTTTTTTTTTGTTTTGTTTAAAACTTGAACTGTTTAGTTTTAGTTAAAGTTTAATTATTATTGGACTGGCTTGTTTTTTATTAGTTTATCGTGTTTTTTTTTTTTTTTTTTTTTTTTTTTTTGCAAAGTACTCCAATTTCCACTTTTAAGAAAATAATTCTAATTTACACTTCTATAATTTTGTGGTTTTTGTTTTTGTTTTATTTATTTACTTATTATAATTGTTAAAAAGTTAGATTAATTTTTCTTTTAAAAAAAAACAGAATTTATTGTTTTTTATTTTTTTTTTTTTTTTT
The DNA here is from genome assembly GCA_963942445.1 of Argyra leucocephala. Taxonomy (NCBI): domain Eukaryota; kingdom Metazoa; phylum Arthropoda; class Insecta; order Diptera; family Dolichopodidae; genus Argyra; species Argyra leucocephala. The sequence continues at coordinate 9,540,187 of OZ012682.1, forward strand.
GATTTATTATTTATTATTTATTATAATTTTCGACAGGTTAGATGAATTTTTTTTTTTTGCAAAGTACTCCAATTTCCATAATTCTAATTTACACTTCTATTATTTTGTGGTTTTTTTTTTTTTTTTTTTTTTTTTTTTTTTTTTTTTTTTTTTTTTTTTTTTTTTTATTTATTTACTTAAACAGTTTTGGTTCTTCCGTGTTTTCTTTTTCTTCGTCGAAAAATTAAAACACTTACGACTGCGCCAATTGTAAATAAAACCTCTTTGGTTTTGAGTTGTTCTTAAACTAAAACTTTATTTCTATTTTCTGTTTAATTACAAAAACTTAATAACTAATTATTACGTTGCTTATTATGATTGAGCAACGTATTTATGCTGACATTCATTTATTACATTTATTAATTACATTTATGAACTAAGTCATTCAAGTTCGATATTTGATACTTGTTTACTTAATTCACAAATGTCTCACACGCATTTCCTGTTTACTAAATTCTGTTATGTTACGAAACAGAATAATGCTTATGAAATAAATAAAGGGTCAGTGAACAGAGTTATATTAAGAATTGAATATAACAATATAAATTAAATTTTTTCTTTTTTTGGCCGAAGTACCACTTACTTATACCACCCCTGCAATGAATGCAACTGAAACCAATATCTACACACAACAGTTTTTAATACCTTATTGGGTGTAGAAATACTCTCAGAAACAAAGATTCACTGCAGGTTAGAACAATGAGAAAAATACGGTAATAACAAAACAAAAAAGAAGAAATTACACCACAACTGATCTCACTAAGAAATACTTTTCGCAGACGATGGCACCGCTCTAGAGATCCCAGTATAGAAAACCAAATAAAAAGAACACAAAAACGTATAAAAATCGAAATAAATAAACTAAAAAACATGGCTTGGTCAACTAGATTGGAAGGCCTAAAGAACGGTGGTAGTCCATTCTGGAAAGTTTCTAAAATTCTAAGGAAAAATAAGTCGATTCCTCCTTTAAAGACTGGCAACGAAATATTAATAACTAACTCAGAAAAAGTGTGGCTTTATAATTGTACCACCGGATAATTGTACCACCGGAGTAGATGATATTCACAAATTTCCAAAAGACGAATTTACATTGAAAGAAATACAAAATATTTGCACTAAATTGAAATCCACACCGACCAAAAAATATTTCCAAAAAAGGCTCTGAAACAGCTTCTAACTATTTTCAACCTATGTCTTAAATTGTGTTATTTTCCAAAAAGCTGGAAAGATGCTACAGTTATATGCATTCCAATAACCAACTAACTTATAAATGAGATTAGTAGTTACCGCCCAATTAACCTAATAAGTTCGATAGGAAAAATCTTTGAAAATGGACTCCAAATTAGGGTGCAAAACTTTGTCGAAAACAATCAAATTTTACCCAATGAACAATTCGGTTTTTGACCTGAACACTTTGCTGATCACCAACTAGTACGTATAACGAAATATATCAGAGAAAAATTTTAAGAAAAGAAGTCTGTGGGTATTTTAATTTGTGATATTGAAAAGGCTTTCGACTCTGTATGGCACGACGGTTTGATCTACAAACTACATTGTATGCAGTTTCCCCTATACTTAGTCAAAATAATTAAAAATTTTCAATATAATGGAACTTTCTGTGTCAAAACGACACTCACTCTTCAAGATTTGAGTTGCGAACAGGCGTGCCCCAAGGATCAATTCTAAGTCCTATTCTGTACAATATTTTTATATCTGACATTATCATCCCAGATTCATGTTACATTGGTTTGTGTGTCGATGATAACAGCCTGTATAGTACTGATGCAAGTCCTGCAGTCATTATGCAAAATTTGGAAAGCATGTTAAATACTCTTCACCAATACTATTACAAATGGAAAATTAAAATCAACGCTTCTAAAACGGCCGCCTGCTTCTTCTCAAGGAAAAGAAAACCATGTAATTTGCAAAGCAGAAACCTTAACGTAAATGGTACTGTTATCGAATGGAGTTCCAGAATTAAATATCTATGAAGTATCCTAGATCCTAAACTTACTTTCGGACCCCTCATTGAGGATAAGATTTAAAAAAAACCTTATTTTAATTCAATCTCTCTATGGTTTAATAAACAGATGATCTGCCCTATCAAAATAAAATAAAACTTTGATTTTTAAATCAATATTCCAAAGTTCATACTTATATGGATCTCCAATATGGATCAAAAAATTACAAATTTCGCACTACAAACTTCTAAAAATTATCTAAAATCTTCCATGGTATCACAGCACGACGGATATACATTTGAAATCAAAAAGTCTGCCGATAGCTGATAAAATTACAAACAGGCACATAAAATTCAACAACAAGTGCGAATATTCAAGTAATTGCCTAGTTCCAAGTCTGGTTAATTATTGATCATTGACAGGCTGCGTTTTACTGTTTGTACCGTTCGCTTTTAAGCTATAGTTATAGTTGTAATTATAGTTATAGTTTCCTAAGTTTTTTTAGTTTTAGTTCTAAGTTTGTTTTTAAATAAAAATGAAAATAATCGAAAAGGTTTTTTTTTTCAAGTTTCCTTTTGTCCAAGTAAAAGTATTTTGTAATCCATAAAGCAGGCAATGTAGTAGTATCTAAAAAAAAATGTAAATTGTAGTTGATAAGATGATTTAATCTAAGCTTTAAATTAATAAAAGTCGATAATGTCAGTATATGTTAACTATATTTTGGAATGAATAAACAAAAAATTAAATTAAATTATATCTCTCTGGGTCACAACAATAAAGTAAGACAAAATATCTCAGTGTCAAACATCAACAGTAATGCAGCTATGAGTAAAAGTAATTACAATGTACTTTTTCCAAACACTCTTTGCTACAAGAGCAATAGTAACAACAGCAACAACAATATTAGAAGCACATATTCATTACCTTAGAATGTTGTATGTAGATCAGACCTCTATTTGGGAGAACAACAGCAGTAATACTGCCGCAAGTATAAGCTGTCATAACAATAAAATTCGAGCAGGTAGTATTAGTAGTAATAGTAATAATAATTTCAATAGTAATAGCACAAATAAATAACTGTATAATGATGTCCTATGTCCATATGAGAAAAGGATGTTCTATGAGTAAAGCTCACAAATAAATAAAAACAGAAACAATAAAAGCTTTAGAAAAAAATATAATATCAAAGACAGAAATAATAAGACCGTTCAACAGAGAGAATTTCCGCTAAAAAGTAAATTATCATCACATTTGGCTAAACACTAAAATGAAAAAAAACAAAAAAATATTAATATATAGAAAGAAACACTAAAAAGAAAAGAAAAAAATTATTTCCAAGACTTTGGTTTAATATAAAATTTGAATTACCAAAATCTTGTATGCGCACTATGCGCTCAACAAATGTAACTTTTTTTTGCATGTTCAAGAAATTTCTTTAAACTCAATAAATAATGAATGTGCTAAAAATAAAAAAAATATGCTAATTTCTCAAAATATTCTGTACAGGTATAAATTAACAATATTTTCATTAGAATATGATTTTTTTTTACAATTGTTATCATTTTATCGTTTTACAGGAATCTAGCCCTTTGAGATTCCTCAATACTTGGGTAAATATTTAATTTACTACAAAAAATTTATCGATACACCACAACTGAAATTTTTTTATTTTATATTATTTACATTATTAATTATATATATCGCTTTAAGGATAATAATAATTAATAAAATCACATTACTATTATTAAAATCATACAATCAAAAGAAGTTTAAATTTATCGATTAAATTGTTCAATTTAGGCAACCATATTATGCTCATTATTATTTACCTTTTATTTTTTTATAAATATTACTTTTTATAAATTACCTTAGACTCTTTATAATTATAACAACAAAACATGTAATGCATATACATATGCAATCTATACATTTAACTGATCGATTGACCAATGCGTCTATATCTGCTAGCCTGGCCTCTGGGAGAGCAACTTTAAAAATTTTGTTTTTGTATAGGGATCTTATTTTGCTATATGAATAACCTGTTACTAAGGCTGGGTTAAACAGAATTGAAAGCTCAAACCTCATGTAAAAATTTGTTTAAAAATTTGAAAGCTATAAAGCTTTTAATTTTTACACTATCTGGATGATCAGTTTACTTGAAGTTGTATCCCACTATAGTAAAAATTTAAATGTAAACAAAAAGAAGCAATACAAATAAACATCCGTACTTCAATGTATTTTCAAAATATAAATTTAGAACCATGTAAAAAATTATTCTTTATGAAAACGAAAGATCACCCAAAAATTTTTAATTTCATATTTTTTTGTATAAAGGAAAAAAAATTGTTCGACGGAAAAAAACGATAAGTATTTTTTGGCTATATTACATTTATTTATACACATATTTTAATGTTATAAAAGTTATTTAATTTTAAAATTTATTATTTATTATATAAAGTAACTCATGTATTTCTTATTCGCATGTTTCTGGGAATCCGTGGATCACATAATTCTGGTAATAAAAAGTTGTTATAAAAATAAATTGCAATATTTTGCAATATTTATTTGGTTTCATTATTGCAATATTTATTTGGTTTCATTTTATTAGAAAAAAATTGATGGTCCTTTTCAATTCGAACATACTTGAAGTCTTTTGAATTCCATATACCAAAATTTATTTTTGTTATGTTTAATTACCCTGCACTTGATAAAAATACTTATGTGATTTTTATAGTGCAATTGTATTTTTAGATTTAGATTTAGATTTTTAATTCATTTATTCATATTATAGTAAAATACAATACTTAAAAATATACATTTACACATACTTATTATCATCAGTATTGTATTTTAAATACCTCTTTTGCTGACTGAGGGCATTTTATTTTGTTTTTTTATACTGTCAGATTTATGCTTAGAGCAAGCACATCAGACTTCTATTACTAAACGAAGGCTTGCTTTATTTAATTGTGCAATAACTCATCATCCAGTAGGGTTAGTAAATCACTGCCCCCTTTGATTACAAAATTTAAAAATAAACTAAACCAGGTACATGCTGTTAGTAGAAGGGTAAAAAGTCATAAATTAATACCTATGTTAATAGCTATACATTTAATAAAAACACTTCAAAAAGTTAGGCCGAAAGTATCAAAGCTAATAAGAACAACAGTTGTTAGTTAGTCTCAGTACATGAAGACGTAATCGTTTTTCAATAGTTAAAACACTTAGTTGACGATCAAAAGAACTAGAGTTAGAACTTACTTCGTGGAGCATTCTAGTGATTAGCTCGAATCTACCATATTCAGTTGGGTGGAAGGGAATGTGGAACAACTCAATGGTTCTGAGATTATTCCGATTGGATCTTGCAACCAAATAATTTGAAATTTCAGGGGCTAGCGTTACACCCGAAAGGATCTGGTGAATAAAAGAGATATCTGCAATTATTCGACGATCAGACAACGACTGTAAGTCAATGAGTTTAAGACGGTGGTAATAAGGTGGAAGCCGCAATGGATCATTCCACGAAAAGTTACTCAAAGCGAAACGTAAAAACTTTCGTTGAACCGATTCAATTCAGTTAATGTCAGTCAAGTAATGTGGAGACCACACTTGACTGGCATATTCAAGGGTAGGCCTTACATATGTAACATAAAGATGTTTCGTAAGGTAGGGATCAGAAAATTCTTTACACCAACGTTTAATGAAACCTAAAGAAGAATTTGCTTTGCTCACTATTCTATCATAATGTAGCTTAAAACACAGTTTAGGGTCAAGAGTTAACCCGAGGTCTATAACAGAATTCGCTCTTGAAAGCTTACAGCCATTTAGTTGGTAGTTGAACCACATTGTCCGAATGGAATTTTTCCTAGAAAAGGTAATGACTTGGCATTTAGAAGTGTTCAATTCAAGTCCATTTTTTGAACACCAAGAAGCGAAATTGTTAAAATCGTTTTGTAGCTTTAAGCAATCCGATGAGGAAGATATAGGAGTAAAAAGCTTTGAGTCATCAGCAAAACTAAGAAGTTTAGAAAAAGTTATCACTTTAGGAGCATCAATTGTTGAAACTATGAAACTAAGGGGTCCTATATGGCTACCTTGAGGAGCACCAGAAGACGCTGAGTATTGGTCAGAAATCGCAGTTTTAAATAAAACTGAGTATTCCCGAGAAGAGAGGTAAGACTCAAGCCAGTTAAGGCTATATGGTAAAAAACCTATAATTTTGTGCTTGAGTAATATGATACTATGAGGAATTTTGTCAAATGCTTTACTTATGTCAGTAAAGATGGTGTGAATTTGAAAACCATTCTCCATTGAGGTCATTGCCTTGGAGACAAAGTCAACCATATTGGTAGTTGTTGACCTACCTCTTTGGAAACCGTGTTGCTCAACACAAATAAAACATTTGCAATAATCATATAAGAAGTCGAATATCATACGCTCAAAAAGTTTAGGAATACACGAGAGCTTGGCGATGGGCCTATAATTGGTGCATTCATTTCGGGAGTCTTTTTTATGAACTGGAATAATGAAAGACTTTTTCCATAAACAGGGGAAAATGCCCGATTGAAGGGATAAATTAAACAGAAAAGAAGTGGGATGCAATAAGTTAACCATGCATTCCTTAAGAAGGATCGGAGGAATACCATCTGGGCCGGAAGAAAAATCGTCTTTTAATAATGAAATATGTTTCAACAATAGTTCTGCAGTTATAAGAATGTTTTTGATTTCAAAGGTAATAACTTGATTACTCTGAGATAAGTCATTCAGATTGCTAAAATTATTATTTCTGTCAAGTAGGGCTTTAAACTTTCCAAACAATTGGGAATAAATGAGATAGTCAGAACGGAGTTTGGATTTGAGAAATTTACTCTATGCAGCATTCCTTCGATTTCGTAAAGAAAGTACCAAGTAGGTGACAAATTTGTGTTTTTTATAGGTTCATAGGGAACTGACATAGAGATACATTCAAATAGACGGATATAAAATTCGTTGAGACAATAGTTGATATCATTTATAATGAAAACATCTGAAAAATTGATTAACCGTAATTGGTTATTGAGAAGTTTAAAATTAGCGTTTCGGAAGTTGAATCTATAAGAAGCTTCAAAGGGAGTTTCCTCCCTCAGCGTATCATAACAATAAGTTATGACTAGAGGTGGATGGTGAACATCAATGTTGCAAAAAAAGAGATTACTCCTTTCGACGTAAGAATTTTCAGCGTCAGATACAAAAACTAAGTCGAGTTGTCTACCGACAAAATTTTTGATATTAGAAATTTGCAGAAGATTACAGCTATATAGATCGTCAATAAATTCAGTTTCACAAGAGTTCGACGATGCAGTATTATTATTTGACGCAACCAGACCACAATTGTCCTCATCATAGGACCAAATTAAGTTTGACAGGTTAAAGTCACCTAGTAAACAAAAATTGTCGGATAGTTCTAAAGTTTCGATGAAACATAATAAGGCTTCAGAGAGCGCCTTAAATTTAATTGGTCTTTCATTGATTAGAATACTAGAAGATAAGTAACAATTTATTAAATATAAATTATTATGCATGAACGTTAATTTAACACAAATCAGTTCGAAACCGTTAGTATTGGGAATAGTAACAGAGTTACTTTGAAAAAATGAGCGAACCGCTAAGAGGACACCACTACCACATTAACCTAGTGAAGAATTAATGTGGTCGTTCCTATAAACAGAAAAATCTGAGCTAAATAATTCTTGCGAATATTACTGGTTAGCCATGTCTCAGTCAAAGCAATAATATCATGAGGAAACGATTGGGACTGTTGGAGGTAGGTAGGTAGGTAGAAGTGGCCATTCTAGTTACTTCTGAAAATCCAATTAGCACTTAATTGTGCCTTTTTGATACCACGACTCCAGTGACCTATTTCATGTTGTCAGTTGTTATAGGTGGGCGTTCTCTTATCTTCACTCTCCCCAGGGACTCAGTACTAGAGCCACCCTGTGAGATTAAGAAAGTTGATCAGATCTCCTATTTTGCTTACGGCAATAAAACCTATATTGCTGGGGAAAGCTTCACCTAAGGTCCGCAGTCTGACTCTAGCTAATGCAAAGGAAGTGTTGAAGAGTTTCTGCCTCATCCTCATCCTTGCAACTGCGACAGTGGGGATTGAAAGGAATACCTAGCTTGACAGCGTGGCTTCCTATTGGCCAATGACGCAAAACACGCTAGGTGGCGCAGTAGGTAGAGCACGCGTGCCTTTCAACCGAAAGGTCCCAGGTTCGATTCCCGATGAAGTAAAAAAAATGCTTTATGGGTTTTTCGACCTGGTCCAGTACCCTTTGTCATTGGGATAAAATAAGTGACAAACAAATAATTGAGAGTATAATATGGTAACAAGTTTAATAAAATAAAACTATTCTATTTAAGAAAGCTTAGTTCCTGACAATAGTAGTAGTTTTCCACATTTAATGAGTTGGAAGCCAGTAATTTGTTAAATAAATACTCGAAATATTTGTAGATATTGTAATGTAAACTTGCAATTACTTGTAAGTAAGCACGAAAAGGTAATTTTATCTAAGCTACTGTTAAGAAGATAAAAAAAAGACCTAGCTTCACAGCGTGGCTTCTTATTGGCCAATAGCCCGTACTGATGGCTACTATTCTTGCTGTATCAGTACGGGACCTGGTTTTATTGATATTATACGCGGGCCATTTTTTTCTCGAGGTCGTACAGGTATTTAGTCTATGCCACCTTTCATTCGCTCTGGCTCGAAAGTATGAATGAATGCGCTCCTTGACGACTCTCATTGGACAGTGAAGGTCTTCCTCAAGGCGACTGTCCAGATTAGAACCTTGCCTTGTTAGTTCATCGGTTCTCTCATATCCATCTATGTTACTGTGACCAAGAACCCATAGTAGGGAGATCGAGAACCGGTTATCAAAGCTTCCAATTTCGGTTCGGCATTGTACCACCAGCTTAGAACAAATAGTGTCTGCCACCAAAGCTTTGATAGCGGCTTGACTATCCGTGAAGATGATGACTTTTGTTTTGGTTGTATGAATGTGATTGAGGGTTTTAAGCGCTTCCCTAATTGCAAGCAGCTCTGCTTGAAAGACACTAGCGTATTTAGGGAGACCATAAGATTTTGATATTTTTAAATCTTCTGAGAAAATTCCGGCACCTACTCCGTAGTTTATTTTCGACCCATCAGTGAAAATTCTTATATCATTTTCCCTTTTCTCAACCACTGACCCTGGTAGGAAAACCTACTTTAGGCTTTTTGTTGAAGTTCAGTTTAGGGTTGATATAAGCGGTGTTGTCTGGCAGAAGTTTATTTGAAAACTGGCCTATGATATTACCGTGGCCATATGATCTGAAATACCAGAAGCCAGTTTCCCTTTAGTCTGACTGCACCGCCCGATGCAACGTATTTTATGTACAATTCGGGAGGAAAGATGATCAAGATCACATTTAGAGCGTCAGTAGGGCACGAGCGCAAAGGTTTCAGTTCGAACATTATTGAAAGCTCCTTCAATATCTATGAACGTGGCTAAAGTATATTCTTTGTAGTGGTTCCTCGTGAAGAGCCGTATCGTTTGATCTTCCTTTGAGGTAGGCATGCTGAGATTTGGATAGGCGCATCATGTCCATTTTAAATCTAATATGGTAATCCAAAATGCGTTCGAGGGTCTTAAGTACAAAGGACGATAGACTGATCGGTCTATAGTCCTTGGCAAATTCGTGACCTCTCTTGCCCGCCTTGGAAATAAATACTACACGATCATGTCTCCATGGTTCGTGTACATGATTACGTGCAATACAATTTTTGACGATTGTCACCAACCATGGGGCTACTTTATCTTGCAACTTTTGGAGCATAATGGGCAGTATGCCGTCAAGGCCAGGTGACTTATACGGAGAGAAGCTATTTATGGCCCATTTAATTTTCTCCTCCGTGATAATGGATGACAATTCATTAAAGGATGTGGAACCCAGATCATCAGGAACTGCAGATTCTCTAAATAGGTTTCCCCATCCTGCGAAAGTGTGGGTTTAATAAAAGCTCCAGGAATTTTTCGCTAGACTGCGTTCAAGTACCATCCAATCTTTTAATATAAAAGGAATTGGAATGGACTTTGGATAGTATCCTTTCCAGTCTTGCAGAGTCCCTGGTACTTTCGATTGATTGACAGTAATTCATCCAAGATAGGGTCTTCGCTATCCTAATGGATGTTTTATAGAGTTTTAGGCAATCTTTGTATGGCTGCCAGAATTTGTGTTTGTGGCAGATATTGAAGATTACTCTAGTCATTTTCCTAAGATTAGACAAGTCTTCATTCCACCAAGGAGGGAAAGTTTTCTTGCTGTATCTGATTGGACACGAGACTTTGAAAGCAACATTCATTGCTTTCTGGAAAGTTTTAACCTTATGATCAATTTCTAAGGTTGACTGTACTTCCAAGTCAGGTATTTGGCGCAGTTTTGATTGGAATACTTGAATAAATTTATTCCAGTCAATTCTTTTAGGATTTCTGAATGGTTTTTGGGTTTCGGATTCCAGGTTTATATTATAGGTAATCCCTCTATGATCAGAAAAAGAGTTCAGATCGGATACCAACCAGTTATCTATCCTGAGGGTGTTATTGTTTGTTACCAAGGTAATGTCGAGAACTTCTTCCCATCCATTAAAGTTTTCCGAGCTTGGAAAAATAAAGGTTGGTTTGTTACCGACATTACACACATAAAGATTAGTATTTAGAATAAAATCAAAAAGACACTCACCTCGTTCGTTATTTTCCGAACTTCACCAAAGCGAATGTCTTGCATTTGCATCGCAGCCTAACACCAGGTCAGCCTTACTGTAGTTGATCATCGATGTAAGCTGTACCACCTCATTGGCAGCACGGCCGAGTCCTTAGCCCAAGGTTCTTGAATCAAGCTGATGTCAATATCTTCCTCACGGAGGAAAATTATCAAATTATCCGAGGCGCACCTAGAGTGCCTCAAGTAAATTTGATTTACCTTTAACATCAGCTTGAAATTGTGCTATTTTTCCTGTGTCGTTATTTGTTGTTGCTGGTTCATTTGGTGAGGTTTCTTCCTTGGCATCATCATTTTCATCGACAACCATATTGTCTGTACGGTTATCTTTAAAAATTTTAACCTTCGCATGCCTCACACCAAACCAAACTTTACAGTCCGCCATTTCTAGTGCCTCAATGCTTTCTTCATTGATGGACACTAAAGAGGTCATACTGTTTTTAGCTGGTTCCTCAATTTTTATGACTGACCAGTCATCCATCGGTATCTGAGGGTTTTGAAGTTTTAGGCATTGGAGAAGCTCTCTTCTGCCTATATTCATTGTGGGTAACCATATTCGAGCCCTTGGTCCTCTAGGAATTTCCTTGGCGTTGATTAGCTTGAGCTTCAAGCCGTCAAAAGCATTGCTGATTTTAGCAATGCATTCACCAAGAAAATCCCTGGAGTACTGATTCTCACATTTGATCACCCTACATCCCCTCAGTACCTCAGCCGAGTCGAAATTTGGAGCCTGTTGTCCGCTATTTTTTATAACATGGCGTAAAACCATCTCGGACAATTTTGTCACCGATGGTCGCCGCCACCTGCAGGTTGTCGATGATCGCCGCCACCTGCTTGCCACTGTTGGTGATTTCGTCAACTAGTGCCATATGCGATCACTAAACGCCCTTTGTGGTTGGTCTGTTGTTAAAATGTGGGGGTGAGTTCCAGAAGCCGCTTTGCTCTTTTCGGAGCTTGTACGTTCTCTTCGTGAGATCTGTTACGCTTTCCGCATTCCCTCTCCCCTACATTTGTTAAGTTTTTTTGGTGGTTATTGTACTCTTCAATGACTGCCTGGTATCGAATTTTGTCCAATCGGTCATGTTCGGTAGAAGTACCGGCTACCTCATTTTTGGCAATCTTGCCTAAAATGAAGTTGGCCTTGTTGTACCTCTCTTTCCAAACAACGTTTTCCGATTTCCTTTTGCGTTTTGGTTTCCGGTCACTGTGACTGGTGACCAGAGTTTCCTTTCCTTTATCGATTGTTAGAGGAAGAACAGGTGTACTATGGCTGGTACTCGCTGCTCTTCTTGAAGATGGTTGCGAAAGAACAGGTGTACTATGGATGGTAGTCGCTGCCCTTTCTAAACATGGTTGTATGAGAACAGGTGTACTAAGACTGGTACTCTCTGAACTTCCCACAATAGTCTCCTGACTCTGACAAGGACAAGCTTGCTAATTTAACGTTAGTTTCTTTTTCAAAATTCATATTTTAATCCCACGAGTTGCGGAGAAAGGAAAGGTCACCCGTGGCAGAGATCCGCAATACCACGAGAAGGCTAGCTTGAAACTGGAGGTCACCAGGTATCCAGATATCGCAAACTAGAGGTTAGTTAACCCACTAACCATTCATACTTTGGCGCATGCTGTTCCACCGTGTAATTTGTGGATTTTTTTTCAAGGTTTACTCCTTTAGCGCCGTACTTTAGCCTAGAAGAATCTAGTTTACCAGTGACCACCGCGGGGAGGTAGTACGTACACTTGCGAAACCATATTGGAAAACCATTGAAAGGCTACCAAGTGATTACTTCTACTGGGACTGTTGAAAGAATTGGCAAGTTCTTGTACGTAATCCTCTCACGTTTTGATAGAAGATGGTGAGACAACTGAGTTTTTTGAAATTGAATTCGATGTTCCAGTAGTCTCTCTTCGTGTATGCAGAGTAAATTCTTTAACAATAATTCCAGCAGGCCAGTGAGGAGACTTTGACAGAGTGTCAAAATGAATTTTAGACATTGTCAGTTTAAAGGAAGCGTGTTGCTTCTCAGCAATTTTCACGCAGTGAATGACGTTATTTTAGGTTTGTAATCTTGCAATTAACTTCAATATGTTGAAGTAGATCTGTAGAAGTAGTACTCGGAAGAAGTCGAGAGATCAATAAGACCTTGGATTTAGGAACAACTTTTAAAAAATTAGAATTTGCAAGGGCATTATGAACAACAACCCGGAAGTTAGAACCGCATTGTTAGGTGCGAATTCCAGCAGTGTGAGAAAGGTTGCTTAAGCTGTTAACAGCAATCTTAGTATCACTACTAGTGGTAGCTTTATTAAGATTAATAATGTTGGCAAGGGTTGGACCATCATTACTAGGCTTTTTTGCAGAAATACTTGGTGACTTTGGTTTTGGTTTTTTGGTGCCACTTGATTTGCTAACAGTCGCATTGGGCCTATTGAGTGATGTTGGCGACTTAGGTTGACTCCTGGTTTTGACACAAACTTGTATTTCACTAGATTCATTTAAACTTACAGACGAATTACAAAATTGATCAGTATGTTTGAAGTTTCTCAATGAAGAAAAAACTTCAGAAAGGCAAGAAAAATTGGTTTGGAAGCTCAGAACATCTCTGCTGATTTTTTTAAATTCAGCTTCAATCACTGAAAGCCTAGAAATTAAAGCACTGAAAGAGATCTTGCAACAATTTTTGCAATACCAATAGACCCCAGGTTCCGTTCTCACTTTATCAACAAGGGAACCTAATAGTCCTTCGCATTTAGCAGGAAAGGATTGTTTACACAATCCAGAGCGGCAAATGAAAATTTCTGATTTCCGATCGCGACAATCTTCACTAGAGCAAGTATGGTTATATGATTATATATGGTCTACCCTACTTAAGTAAATGTTTATTTGTAATAATTTAGTATATTACATATACAGGCGCAAGTATATGCTATACAATTAAGCACTTAACGAAGAAATTAAAACATAAAATTGAGAAGAGTACCGTTACCGTAAGTAAAGTGAGTAAAAAGAAAAGAAAAAAAATAAGAGTAGCTGAGTGAAGTAAACACTTTTGTATTAATTTGAAGAAGTAATCCCTATATGTATGTAATAAATAGAAATAAAATAATCCCTTGATCTTTCTTACATTGAAATAAAAAAGAAAGGAATTTAATTTAATATTGAGTTTAAAACGGATTCCAGATTTATACCAATTCTTAAACTTTTTTTATATTCAATAAAAAAGCTAAGATCTGTAATCAAACCAACAAACAAATAAACAAATTTAAAAAAAAATTAAAGAAAAATAAATTTAGTGTATACTTACAAAAATTGATCTTGTCCCCGGCGGGTTGGGGTACGAAATATCCGCAGTAAGGCATGCTTGTGGTAAAAGTCCACTAAAAGCCTAGAAAAATCCAGAAGCGACTGACCCAGAATGGGCGGCTTTCTGGTCTGCGACTGATCCCAGAGGGACGGCAGGAATAAAAGGTACCGCCTTGTACAAGGGAAATATTATCCTTAGGCTAGGAGATGGAACTCCGAATTAAAACAAAAAAAAAAAAAAAAGTATGCAATGAATAAAACTCAAAGATTGTATACCCCAGGTGGTAATCCAGATCTTCTGGAAAATCCACCCTCTTTCGAGGCAGGTCTCACGGATTCTGGGGGAGACCACTTATTGCAAAACCACGAAAGCAGAGCTGCTTTAATTGACCCATTCAGAAGAAAATCTGGGGTCCAGAGAACACCTCCAGCAGGGTCTCAAAATATCTACGAAAACATGTCCCAAAAAGACAGATATAGAAACCCCGACGAGGGTAATAATAACGAAAAGGCACTTGAGGCAAAAAATAATCAACTTAATGCCAGAGTTACAGAATTAGAAATCTTATGCAGGGAATTGAAAAATGAACTCTGCATAATTAAAGAAGAAAATGTGATACTAAAAAATTCACAAAACATGTCTACTAAAAAAGTAGTACTAAATACTGCTGAAGAATTTCATACAGATGATGAAGAACTAGCTCGAGAAACCGACTGGATCTTTAAAACCAAAAGAATCTGTAAAAAAAGAAAAGCAGAAAAATCACCTACTTTAAGCCCAGAAAATGTTGCGGACAAAGTAGAGAAAAATGTGCAAATAAATGAAGTTGCGAAATGTAAAAGTAAAAGAAAAGGTAAACCTCCTCCAGTTATACTTAGTAATGTAGTGGAATACCCTCAAATAAACAAAAAATTAAAAGAAAGCAATATTAAATATAAAGTTAATATGCTTAATAATAAACAACTAAAAATTAATGTTGAAGAAGAAAAAGAATATAGAGAGTTGACTAAGGCAATAAATGAAGCCAATATTGAATGGCACACTTATGAAAATAAGAGCACCAGGCCTATTAAAGTAATGGTTAGGTATTTACATCCGTCATGCCAACCTGAAGATATAAAAAATGAATTGAAAGATAGAGGCTTCAAAATTTTAGAAGTCACAAATAAAATAATAAAGAAAAAGGAAAATAACAAAGAATCTACGGTACGTCTTCCTCTCTTTATGCTAACATTCGAAAACTCCGAAGATATAAACAAAATATTCAAAATTGAATTTATCCAGCACATGAGGGTTAAAATGGAGGCTATTCGTAAAACGACTACCATTCCTCAATGTAAGAGATGCCAAAGATTTGGCCATACACAAAAGTTTTGCCAGCGTCTAGCTCAGTGTGTTAAATGTGCTGGTCCCCACTTAACAATTTCTTGCAAAGAAAAAAAAAATATTAAGCCTAAATGTGCTAATTGCCTTGAGGCACACCCAGCGAGTTATCGTGGTTGCCAGGTGGCTAGAGAGTTGCAAAAAAGAAAGAAGCTACAAAAAAATGCCCCAAAACAAATGCAACATAGACAAGAAAAACAAAAGACAAAACCTAGGCAACCTATTGCACAGAAACAGAATTGCATTGAAACTTCAGAGAAACCTAAAACTTTTACGTCGAAAAAAGTCGTAGAAGGCTTATCATATTCACAGGTAACACAAAATAACCTAAGTCAAAAAAGAAACCCGAAAGAACAAAATAAAGTTTCTACACAAAAGTTGACTGAAAATACCATTATGCAGATGATGCAAAATATGATAAAAACAATGAATGAAATCTCAACAAGACTATGCACATTAGAAAACAAACATAATGAAATATATATGTATACACCAAAAAATAAATCCGCAAGGCATGGTTAAGAACGCACTTCGTATAGTCACGTGGAATGCCAATGGTATTCTGAACAAGAAAAATAATTTGGAAATTCTATTGAGAACACAAAATATTGATGTATGTCTCTTGACAGAAACACATATGACAGATAAGTCATCGCTTAAAATAAATGACTATACATGCTACAGCGCAAACCATCCGAGTAATACACCCAGAGGTGGTAGCTCAATTTTAATAAAGAAAGATATTAAGCACCACGAGGAACTTAGTCTAGAAATAGATGAATTCCAACTAATCGTGCTACGAATTATGTCTGTTAAACAAAGCCTTTGTGTCGGTGCATTATACTGTCCACCCAAATACAACATAAAGAATAACATGTTTGAAAAAATTCTTAAACTACTTGGCGATAGATTTATCCTGGGAGGTGACTACAACGCCAAGCACATAGATTGGGGGTCTAGAGTAACCTCTACGAGAGGAAGAGAGCTAAGAAAAGCTATAAAAGAAAAAGGCTGCATTTACCAATCTACCGGTAAGCCAACATATTGGCCAACTGATAGAAATAAAACTCCTGATCTGCTTGATTTTTATATAACAAAAAAAATTTCACCCAATTATATTAAGCTAGAAGATAACCATGATTTGGACTCAGATCACTCTGCAGTCATACTAAATCTATATGAAAAGGTTATTAAGAAACAGTCGAAACCTCTGCTAACGAGCAAGACAACTGACTGGGCTAGCTTTAAACAAGAAATAGAAAACAAAATAAACATAAAAACAAAACTAAGATCCAAATGTGATATAGATTCTGAAGTAGAAAATTTTATAAAAATTATTCAAAATGCTGGATGGAATAATACAAAAAATTGTGAATATAAATCGGTAGGATTCAACTACCCTAGAGAAATATTAAATATGATAAAAATAAAAAGAAGAGCTAGACGCAGATGGCAACAATCGCGTGATCCGGCAGACAAAACTGTGCTAAATAGATTAACTCAGAATCTTAAAAGAAAAATTAAAGATCTTAAAAATGAAAATTTTGAAAAATATATAAAAAATTTATCAGCTAAAAGAGAAAATAACTACTCGTTGTGGAAAGCAACAAAGAGTACAAAAACCTCGATCTCTCAAATCCCGCCAATCAGAATGAAAAGCGGTGAATGGGCGAGAGATAATAAAAATAAAGCTGAAACATTCGCAGATCATCTTGAAGAAATTTTTTGTCCAGACGAGACAGATTCGGATGATCTCACTGAAGAAAATAATAATTGGCAAGAAAATGTTATATCACCATTTTCAGAGAGTGAAATAGTGGAACAAATTAAAAAACTCAGAGATAAAAAAGCTCCAGGTTTTGATCTAATTACATCGGAAGTCCTGAAAGAACTTCCGAAAAAAGCTATAACAATGCTAACACGCATTATAAACGCTGCTATAAGAATAAGGTATGTGCCGAATATGTGGAAAATAGCAGAGATAATTATGATACCAAAGCCAGGTAAGCCCATAAATGAGGTCAAATCCTACAGACCAATATCATTACTACCAATAGTATCAAAATTATTTGAAAAACTATTATTGATTCGAATGAGACCGATCATAGAAAATAGTAATCTGATTCCAAATTATCAATTTGGCTTTAGATCTAAGCACTCGACAATCGATCAAATTCATAGAATAACAGACATAATAGAAAAAGCTTTAGAGGAAAAGAAAGTATGCTCTACCATATTTCTAGATGTAGCCCAAGCTTTTGATAAAGTATGGCATCGAGGCTTAATAAATAAACTAAACAATATGTTACCTAAACAATACGTAGATATACTCTCATCATATCTAGAAAACAGACTATTCAGAATAAAACAAGACGAAGAGTATTCTACTATTAGAGATATTAAAACGGGTGTGCCTCAAGGTAGTATTCTGGGTCCCATACTGTATTTGCTCTACACCAATGATTTACCAGAAATGGAAAATATAACTGTAGCTACATTCGCTGACGATACTGCGTTGATGGCAGTAGGATCAAATATTGACGAGGCTACAATTAAATTGCAAAGAGCAAGCGACAAGCTATACCTCTGGACAAAGAAATGGAAAATTAAACTCAATGAGTTAAAATCAGTACATGTAAATTTTACAAATAAAAAATTAGAAAATCAACCACCATTGGTAAATCTGAATGGGGTCAATATACCCCAAGAAAACAATGCTAAATACCTAGGAATGACATTAGATGTCAAACTTAGATGGAAAGAGCACGTTAAAAAGAAAAAATTTGAGCTTGAAAATAAGTATAGAGAAATGTACTGGCTCTTAGGTCGTAATTCTAAATTACCTATACATAACAAGATTTTGTTATATAATCAGATACTCAAACCAATATGGTTGTACGGCATACAAATATGGGGATGTGCCAAACAAACACATGTACTTTGTATACAAAAATTCCAAAATAAAGTCTTGCGCAACATGGTAAATGCCCCCTGGTATGTTCGCAACAGGGATTTGCACAGAGATCTAGAAATTCCTTGCATAGAAAATGAAATAAAAAGATATGCAACAAAGCATATAGCTCGTCTGGAGGGACATGTTAACGTTGAGGCCACTCAATTGCTAGATAATCAAAATGATGTCAGAAGGCTTAAAAGAACTAAGCCACTAGATTTAATACGATAGAATTTCGTAAAATTTTTCTTTAAGAAAATCAAAATAGCAATAAATTAATGGTTAGTCCGTTGGACTAGTATTAATGGGAGGGGTGTGGTTTAGTCAGTAAAAATCTGGCACACAATGGAAGCTACGGGGCTCATTGTGTCTATGAAGATTCCCACCAATCCACGCAAAAAAAAAAAAAAAAAAAAAAAAAAAAAAGCAGCTTTTTTTCATTTGGAGTAGCTCCATGAAAATGTTCTTAGTCAATAAAAATCCCAAAGTTTTGAATGTTTAAATTAGTCTACTTTTCATGTTCTGATATTGTAATTTTTTATTTTACATTCCATAAATCATGGTTTTTGTTGCATATAACTGAATAGAGCTTGTATTTGATTATATTATGAAAGCTAGAATTACTTCGAACTTTACAAATTTAAAATCTGAGACAGTTATTTCAAAATCTGAGGCAGTGACCATTATATTTCTTAATTCGTACCAATAACTACAACCAGATTGATCGTGTGTATCAATTTCAAAATTTGTTCTCAACTTTTCCAGCATTATTTTTTTTCTTTTATAGAAACACATGAAACATATCTGGCTTTTCACATGTGCTCTATAATTTTTATCTATACTGAGTGATGTTTAGCTCTTCTTCCGTTTTTTTTGGCTTATGTTGCTTCTTTTTTCTGGTTATATTTCTTTTAATTATTTTATCTTCTGCGTTTGGAAGAAGCATTTTTGTATTTCTTTCACTCCCATTTATTTCTTTCAAAAACTCCGTAAAAGCCTGCCCAGTATTGAATTGGTCAACAGCAGCTGCATATCTACTTGGAGACTGCCACGGAGAAAAATTTATACGGTTCCTTCCTACGTATTGACAAATTTTACTATTCGCAAATATTTGAGTCCATATTAAGTAACAAACTGTCTGAGTTTTGAACTAAACGTTACACAGCAGTAGTAATTTCTGTAAATAATTCAAAGAATAGATTTGATATCATCAAAGTTACAAAGTTTTCTTCTTCACGTCGCTTACAAAAATACTTGTCACATTTGATATGTCTTTGGCAAGATTATAATATAGTAGGATAGTGCACTAGTTCTCCAATGATTCACCGAGCTTTTAGTTCCAAAAATCATTCGATCTATGTTTTGAAACAATTTTTTGCCTATTGTATTTGAAATTTTGTATTTGAAGTCGTTGATGTTAGTTTACGTCTAAAGTTTCTGTAAAGATGATTTTTACATTCAACTTTACTAACAACAATATTCTCGTAGAAGCAAAGCCCTAGCTATGATAATAAATAATCTTTTATGAGCACTACTGTCTCCATTTTCTACAAATTTGTTATAATTAATTTACAACATAAGTACATAATTAGGTAATTTATTTATTTATTTATAACAGTGGGATCTGCAGAGATAAGTCTGCAGTCCAACTACATGTCCTTTTCCCTTTCGAAATGTGGCTCTTTTTTATATATTAATTATTTTGTATATATGGAAATATTGTATATTATATTATTTTGTATTTGTTTTATTATATATATGATTATTAATTATTATATTACATTAGTTAGAACCGATGTGGTTGTATTGAAAATTAATTTCAGTAATTTTCATCATTAGGTAATTATTAACTAAAATTATATAATTTACTAAAATTACTAAAGTCGTTAGTAATGTAGTTCTCTCGCAATTGTTCTTATAATATAATTATATGGTATTTGTTGTTATAGGAAAAAATTGACTAAAGAAAATTCAACTTTACTAAATCAGCTTCAGTTAACAAAATATTCTCGTAATCACTTATTTCCTCTTCAAAAATGTTTAGGAACGAATTTTAATAGAAAAAAATTGTTGCGAACATACCTAAGGTGAACATATTCAAAAATATATTTAAAAGTTACAGAATCTTAAAAATAACGTTATTATATTTATGTACTGTTACAATTTATATATCATACCTTAAATAAGTGAACACATGCATATTATATTTCTTTATTTTCAAACCCTAATAAATTGTATTTTGAACATAAAATATCTAATCAGTAAAATATCATAAAACATCTTTGAATATTTCTTTGGTAAAATAATAAATGCAACGATAAAAATATTTGAATTAGTATGGTGTATACAACCAAATGTACATTCATTTGTGTTTATCAGAAAAAAATTGTGTTGTTGTTAAAATTCATTATAAAAAGAAGATTCTTGCTACGTAACTGCTAAAGCTCTGTAGCGAAATTTGTTAAAACTAAATTTTTAAGTGTGCGTAAACTGCATATTTTATAATTTTTTATAATATATCTTAAGAAGTTAGCCCAAAAATTTCATCGAAATCGGGTAAAAAATGTAAATGCCTCGTGCTTCAGTTTGCAAAAATATCTAAAAAAACACAAAAATTAAGGACTCAATAGATTTTTTAAGCCTTTTAAATTCCAAAATTTAAAAATCAAGCCACGTAGTTACCTCGGTATCGCATAAAAGAACTTATATGCAAAATTTCATCTAAATCGGACAAAAAATGTGGATGCACCGCACCGTACTTCAATTTGCTAAAAAAAATCTCTTTAACCCAGCCTTAAGATATAGTGTTATTTTTAAAAAAATATTCAATATTCTTTATCTAAGCTAAAATAAAAATTGACAAAAAATACAAAAACATTTTCATTAATAGTTTTCAATTTAAAAAAATGTTTTTTATTATCCGACGTGCAATCGTCCTATCAAGTTCTAATAAACACTGAAAATAAAACTGGTGGATACTGGATACAGTAAAATTTTTAAGATGAAATTAAAATCGCAAGGAATTATTGTTTATTATTTTTTATCTGAGAAAGACATTTGATGGGGTTTGTATTTTGGTATTACATTTTTTAGAATATTCTTGTTTGTGTTAGTTGGGTTTCTGTCAAATTTTATTTTTATCAAAATACACAAAAACAAAAAAATTAAAAAAAAATCGTAATTCGATATAAGTATTCGGGAAAAATCATCGTGTGACTTGGCTAGAAGATATAGAGGCATTGGAGTGACAACAACTTAACATATTTAATTTTAAGGAACCGAAAATAACAAATATAGCACCAAGAAAGCGCTTCAATCATATTTGTTCTTGTTCGTATCATGCCACATATACAAGAAATAATATAAGAAAGAATAAAGGTACAAAGAATAATCACAAATAAGTATATGTTATTTATTTGTGGCATATAATTTTATCTATACATATAATTTATTGTTTGTATTACTATTTGTACCATATCATGGTTCTTCACATCCACTATTCTTATTTTTTTTACGTTGTTTTATTATGATTTTGTTCTTATTAAAGCTTTTTGTCAGCTAGAGATATGTCGGCTAGGGAAAATAATTCAATAATTTTCTTATATGGGCATAGGACATCTGTATATAGTTATTTATTTGTGGTAATAGTAGTAATAATATAAGAAATAATTCAGATCTTTTTTCTTTTGGTGAAATATTAAATTTATGAATTAAATTAAGTAATTGCTCAAATAAGGCTGAACAATTTTCGGTTATAACTGAACTTTCGGTTAAATACTTATATTCAAAATGAAACATGGAATGCTAGATCAATTCAGAACAAAAACCATGAATTGTTTAATTTTATATTACAAAATGGTATTCATGTTGGCTTGATATGTGAAACATGGCTTAATAAAAATATTATCCTAAAAAATTCAAACTTTAATATATATAGGAAAGATCGTCTTACAACAAGTGGTGGAGGTGTAGCAATAATTATTAGAAAAGATATTAAGCATAAACTAACTGAACCCTTAAAGTTGGATTTAATAGAAAATATTGGTTGAAAAAAATTTTGATTTCTTAAACACTTTATAACCACTTTTCTTTAAGTGATAAATTAAAATGATCTCTTCTTCTTTTTCAAATATAAATTCAAGTACTTTCATTTTACATCAAAATATTCACAGTCTAAGGAAAAATTTTGATAATTTATTATCACATTTAGAATTAGTAGATGATCTTCCGATTTTTATTGTTTTAACTGAAATTTGGATTTATAGTAATGAAAAAAATCAGTATAACATAAAAGGGTATAGTTTACATTGTAATTGTAATGAGACATACGCGTCTGGTGGTGTTGCGGTATATATAAGAGACAGTGTTCTAGGAGATTGCACTCCGATTTCTATAGGTACAGCCGATATAATTAAATTACACTGCACAATAAATTGCATTATTTTTGCAATTTTTTGTGTATATAGATTAAATAATGTAACCGTCGATTATTCAATATTTTTAAATGATTTTGATGACCTTTTAAAAACCGAAAATATAAAAAATGTTATAGTAATTGGTGATATAAATATTGATATAATAAGACAATCTAACATAAAAAACAATTATATATTTATGATGTCATCACATGGTTTAAAACCACTAATTGAGTACCCAACTCGTAGTACTGACCACACAAGCTCATGTATTGACCACATATTTTTAAAACTATGTGATAAAAATATTAATTTGGAGCCAATTACTCAAAACTGTAACTACGGTATAAGTGACCACAACATGATTTCTTTGAAATTTCAAAATTTAAATTTTTCTAATGACAACTGTGAAAACAATTGTGTAATTACCAACAAGATTGATTTTTTAAAACTTTCGGGTGCACTTCAATCGGAAAGTTGGGATAGAGTGTATGGGGAATTAAACCTTTCTGTTGCTTATGACATTTTTGCAGATAAACTTATGTACCATATGCGAAATTGTTCAGTTCAAATTTCTAATCCCATTAAAAATAAAAAAATAAAACCATGGATGACAAACGAGCTCCTGAATTTGATAAAATATAAAAATAAAGTTGGATTAAATTGCAAAAGAGAACCTTACAATTTTAGTATGAGACAGCATTTCAAAAATCATTGTAAAATCGTTAAGCAAAAAATTACTAACCTCAAAAGTAACTACTATTCTGAAGAATTAAATAAACACAGCGGTAACTCTAAATAGGAATGTGAAGTGATCAAAAATATTTTGAATGAAAAAGTTTCGAATACTGTTATAAACGAAATGGAAATTAATGGACTGAAAATTTCTGACAAAATTCAAATTACAAATGAATTTAATGAATATTTCGCTAATTCTGCTAATAAACTTGTGTTAAAATCTTTTGGATTTTTGGATATTTCACCAAATGAAGCAATGTCAGCTATTTTGTCACTACATAACAAAAAATCATGTACGTCTGCCAATATAAATAATTTAATATTAAAAAAAACTGCACCCTATATATCAGAAGTATTAAGTCATATTTTCAATTTATCAATTTATAGTGGAAGTTTTCCAAACTCTCTGAAAAGTGCTGAAATAATTCCTCTATTTAAAAAGGGTTCTAAGCTATTGTTAAGTAATTACAGACCTATTTCAATTTTGCCTTCTTTAGCAAAGTTATTTAAAAAATTAATTAAAATAAGAATATTAAAATTTCTATCTCAATCAAATTTTTTTGATCAAAAACAATTTGGTTTTCTACCTGGTAAATGCACTGAAGATGCAATTTTAAAGTTATGTTCTGAGTTATACTCGAGTATAAATAATAAAAAATGTACTTCAGCTCTGTTTATTGACATTACCAAAGTTTTTGATATGATTGATCACCAGATTCTTTTAAGCAAATTACAGTCAGTAGGTTTTAGAGGTTTGTTAGACTTCTTAACTTCTTATTTGAGATATAGAACTCAAAAAGTTAAGCTAAATAATATAATAAGTCAACTCAAAAGTACTAACATTGGAGTACCTCAAGGTTCAGTGTTAGGTCCACTGTTATTCTTAATTTATATTAATTCTATTTTTCTACAATCTTTTAAAGGTAAGATAACAGGTTTTGCAGATGACTGTTCTATATCATATAGTGAACATAATCTTAATTCACTAAAAGAAAGTATGGAGTTTGATGTAGATTTGCTCAGAAAATGGTTCGTAGTTCATAAACTTATAATAAGTGATAAAACTAAAATAATTGTTTTTAATTTAAGAAATTCTTCTGACATTGATCTAGAAATTAAATTTCATTCCACTGGTTGTGTTCGTTTAAATTATGCTCCTCATTGTAATTGTCACGTTGCCTCATGTTTAAATAGTTTGTGTTCAGTTGGTTGTTTTAAAATTGAATCTGTTGAAAGGTACAAGTACTTGGGAATAATTATTGATAAAAATTTAAATTGGAAACCACATCTAGATAACTTATATAAATATATGTTGTTATGTGTTACAAAATTTTATTTATTGAGACGATACTGTTCAAAAAAGCTTTTATTAAATATTTATTATGCTCTGGTTCACTCTAAAATAAAGTATGGTATAACTAGTTGGGGTGGCTCATATTTCAATACAATTGAACCATTACTAAAAACTCAAAAATGTATTCTCCGTGTCATGTACTTTAAAAATAGAACCTTCAGTTATTGGCCTCTATTCCAAGAACTAAATATACTGCCTGTCAGACAGATCTTTGCTCATTACTCATTAATTAAATTTTACAAGGACAAACATCATTGAGACTTCGCAATTCAAACTGGTATAACTTAAGAATAAATTATAGAATGATAGTCAACATACCTTTCTGTAATAAGACGCACTATGAGAAGTTTTACTTTACTATGGCATCAAAATACTTTAATAATCTTGCAATGAATATAAAAACTTCAAATTGTTTAAATAAATTTGTTAAACTTTGTAAAACATGGCTTTTAAATATAAATTATTTTATTAAATATAAAGATTGAACTACTAAGGTAAATTACGTCAATTAAATCATTTATTCTAGTGTCAAACTGCACTGGAACTATTTAGAAGTCGCTTTTCATCTAAATTTTGTGAAATCTATTTTTATAAATGGTTTATCAGTAATAATATATCTGAAGTACCTTGTTTAGAAATTCTCTTCTTCTGCTCTTCTTTAATACACGCTAGATCTTACTTAGATTGCGATTACAATTATATAGATGTATATGATAAAATTATGTTCAAAGAAATTTTAAATTACTTATGACTCTACTTATCCACTTATGTTCTAGCAATAAACAAATTTTATTATTAAAAAAATATACTTACTATAAAACTTACATAATTTCTATTGTATTTCATTAGATTAAAAATTATTATTAAGTTAGTATTGTATATAATTGTTGAAACCCCACAATTAATTTCTTGGAAAAGTAAATTTAAGTAAATTAAGAATGACTTAAATGACTATACAATATCACTAGTGTGAATTCACTACTGTATAGTTTAAATTTTATTTGTATATATATATGTATAAATGCACTACTCAAAAATTTTTATAACAAACACGCCGTGAATATCAACATTTTTTTTTTTTTTTTTTTTTTTTGTCTTTATTCTATACAACTATCTACATAAAATATAAAAGATATTGAGTATAATGTTGGAATTAAAATTGACGTGATGTAACTGACATGTAATCTAAGTCAAAAATCCATTGATTCTTGACTTCATATTCAAATTTATATTTATGGAGTCTCAGGTAAAGTGAATCTAGTAGATAAATCCAGCGGTCTGAAGCGTCTTAATCTGCGCTCGCTTGTTCGTTCATTATTGATGAGTTGAGGAGCAAGTAAATTTGGATGGTTTTCCAGTCGAACATAGTATTTTTCAGCTTTCTTTTTAATGAATTTCTTAACAGATGGGATATTTAAATCTGATCTAATTGTGTCATTTCGGACATACCAAGGCGCGTTAACTATAGATCTTAATACTTTGGACTGGAAGCGTTCTATTATTTCGATGTTGGAGTTATTAGTTGTTCCCCATAGTTCCAACCCGTAGCTCCAGATTGGCCTGATGATAGCTTTGTACACTGCAACTTTACATTCTAGGGATAAATTGGACAAACGACCTATTAGCCAAATTGATTGGTTGAATTTTAATCGTAGTTGTTTATTTTTGCTGATGATGTGACTTTTCCAAGTGAGGCGTCTATCCAAGTGCATACCTAAGTACTTAACCGAGTCTTGGTGAGTGAATTCCATGTCGTTAAGGTGAACAGCGGGGCAATTTCCCTTGCGATTAGTAAAGGTGATATGAAGGGATTTCGATTCATTGGCCTTTATTCTCCACTTTTTCAGCCAGTTTTGTATATCCAATAAGTAGTTCTGAAGAACTTCTGAAGCTAATCTCGGATTAGTATCAGACACTAAGACCGCTGTGTCGTCAGCAAAGGTAGCAGTGAGTACCCTCGGCGATGTTGGGAGGTCTGCTGTAAATATCAGGTAAAGTAGTAAGCCAAGGACACTGCCCTGAGGAACCCCAGATTTAATTTCTTTTAGTGACGATTGTTCTCCGTTGTATTTAACGAAGAACCTCCTATTTGATAAATAAGTTGACAAAAGTTGCTGGTAGTGGTGAGGAAGTAGTTTTTTAAGCTTGTAAAGAAGACCTTTTTGCCAAACTTTGTCGAAGGCTTGCGAAATGTCCAGAAAAGCTGCAGAACAGTATTTTTTCTTGTCAAGTGAATTATTTATATGGTTCACTACTCTATGTATTTGCTCAATTGTTCCATGATTGTGACGAAAGCCAAACTGATGAGCTGGTACGATATCTCGTTCATTATTTATTTTAATCAATCTTTTGGCTATTAGTTTTTCGATTAATTTTGATATTACTGGCAGAAGACTTATTGGTCTATATGAACTAGTCTCATTTGGCTCTTTCCCCGGTTTAGCTAACATTATGATATGAGCAGTTTTCCAGATATCTGGGAAATAGCTAGTTCTTAATATAGCATTAAAAATGTGGGTTAAGAATTTTATACTGCAATACGGAAGTTCCTTTACCATTTTGCCTGTGATACCATCATACCCAGGAGCCTTCTTGTCTGACACAGAGTTTTTTATAATTTCCTGTACTTCCTTTATCCGGACTTTCTTTATCGGTAAATCCATTTGATAAGGCACTTCAAGGTAGTTTTCAATCTTGTTGTTTTCGTCGGTTGAAATTACTGGTGGATACGGTACAAACACTTTTTGTAAATGTGATGCAAAAAGCTCTGCTTTCTCACCATCGCTTCTGGCCCAATTACCATTTGATTTCCTTAGTGGAGATATAATTTGTTGTGGCAGTTGTTCAGTTTTCTTGTTGCTTTCCACAGTGAGTAGTCATTAAGATATTAAGTATAAGTTAGTCTTTCAAGGTAATTCTTCAACGAACTTTCTCTGCTTTTATTTAACAAAAATTTAAGTTCTTTGATTGCACGGTTTAACCTGGCTTTGATTTCAGGGGATCTAGTTTGTTGCCAATATTTCCTAAGGTTTCTTTTTTCCATGATTTTGGATTTTATTTCAGGTGGAGAAATAACATATTTTCGGATGTTACCTTGCGTCGGAGTTGATGACATTGCTGCTTCAATCATGGTTTTATTTAGGTTTTTTATAGCTTCATTGATATCTTGGGGGTTTTTCAGTCCTATATTTAGGGAAGTTTTCATTTCAATTTCCTTTCTATAATTATCCCAGTTTGTTTTCCTTGTATGTAACCGTTGTTCATTTTGAGTTATTACTACTTTGGATGAGGCAGAGATAATGATAGGCGTATGATCTGAAGACAGCTCGAGGCTTGATTTCACAGTAAATAGTTTTGGTGAGATACCTTTCGAGACGCAAAAATCCAAAAGATCCGGTGTCTTATTAAGATCAGAAGGCCAGTATGTAGGTTGTCCAGTAGACAGATAATTCAAGTTGAATTCTTGCATGGCTAGTAGTAGCTGCCTTCCTTTTTGAGTGATCAGCCTAGAGCCCCAGAACGTATGTTTAGAATTATAATCTCCACCGGCAATAAATCTATTTCCCAGAGTTTTAAAATAATCAATAAATTGAGATTTGTTGATATTGTGTTTAGGAGGGCAATATATAGCTGAAATAGTTAAGGGTCCATTCCAGTCAGCTATCACGACACTTGTTGCTTGAATATGATTAAATTTATATTTAGGAAGTTCATAGTGCTGTATGTTTTTCCTGATGATTATTGCAGTACCGGCATGAGCCGTCCCATCAGGATGATTTGTGGAATATGTGTTGTAATTTTTTATGTTAAAATAACTTTTGTTTGTAAAATGGGTTTCAGAAATTAACAAGATGTCTATTTGGTGATCAATAATAAAATGATACAATTCTTGTTGATGGTTTGACAGTCCGTTGGCATTCCAGACGACTATGTTGAGGAGTTTAGCTATTTTTATGTAAGTTTAGGAGAAGTGTATTAACGAGGTTAATCAAAGGCCCAACTTGTGACATTAATTCTTTCACCATGTTTTTTAATTCGAAAACTTCATTTGAATTGGTTGAGGAGCTGATAGTACAAGTTGCATTATTGTTTGATATGATAGCTGGTTGCTGTGGCGTATCACTCTTGTTTTTTAATATTTCCGCATAGGATTTATGGCCAAAAACAGTTTGAATATCACTTGTTCCTTTAACTTCCTCAGCGCTATGACTTTGTTGAGGTAGCTGCCTATTACGTAAACTGGGAAATTTTTTTTCTTTAATTTCTTTATACCGTTGACAACCCTTGTAATTAGCGGGATGATTTCCTAGACACAAAGTGCACTTTACATTAGACCCTAGGTATTTGTTTGGGCAATTCTTTGAGATATGATCACCAGCGCACTTTACACATTTAGGCAACCTATTACAGTATTGCCAAGTGTGCTCATAACGCTGGCATTTGGTACATTGAGGTATTTCCTTTTTCTTTATTGGAGCTTCTACAGTTATACGTGTATGTAACAGATATCGTATTTTGTAAATATCTTTGTTATTTTCACTTTGGCTAAGATCTACGAAGAAAAGCGGTACTGCAAATTCATTTTCTCCTCTACGCTGTTTGAGGTTGTAGATGTTAATTACTTCGTGATCTAATTTTTTAAGTTCATCTTTAATTATATTTAGTTCTACAGAAGGATGTAGACCTCTGATTACCACTCTAAAACTTTTGTCCTGTTTCAGTTGATACGTATGGAACTGAATTTCCTTTAGTTTTAATCCTTTAACTGTTTCTCGGTAGTCATTGATGTCTATCACTTGAATTTTCACTTCATTTCCCTTAAGAACCTTCGTGAAGTATTCGGCTGAGCAAGTTTGACTTAAAAGGTTAATAAGAGGAGACATGTTCTGAACCCCAGACACATAAATTGGAGGAGGTTTTGGCGATTTTGTATCCTGTGTAGTTTCTTCAGGTTCAGCTGTTTCGAGTTCGCTAAATCTGTTGGTGAATTCTTTGGAGTTATTCAACCAGTAATCATTGATTCTGGTTTGTTTTGGGTGAGGCAGTTTTTGAGGACTATCCTTCTTCCTTTTTTTTTGAATTAATGACAAGTTCGAAGCTGTTTATACCATTTTTTTTCGGCATTATCAGAGAGGGTCACAACTGGTACAACCTTTTCAGTAGAGTGTTTTGATAGAACTTCCTTTAACTGCTTCTTTAGTTCTTCGTTTTGCATTCGCAGCGACTGAAGCTCTTGGTGAAAATCATCTTCTTTAATCGTTGAGTTATTAGATGAGTTTGGAATGCTATTAATGTTTGAGGATGTTGAAGCTCGAGTTAGTGTTGATCCTGTTGATGTCGATGTCGAGGACGAATCTTTTTTATCAGATGAGAGCGGTGGAGTGCGCAACGTCATATCCGGTTATTTATTATATAATTATATTTTATATTATTTATGCTATAAAATAGTTGTATTTAGAAGTTTAAAAAGGCATTCTAAAGTGTTAGAATATAATTGTTATGAATATACAGGTATATACATAAAATTACACTCAACACAAAAAATACCTGTTTAAACAAAACTAATATAGAATAATTAATATATATATATCATAAGATATATACATACAACTATATACAATTATATTTTATATTAATTATTAATTATAGATAATTAATTATAATTTAATAAATATTCGCTATATAAGACTAATAAAAAATATTCATAAATCAAATAGTACTTACAATTTATAATTTATATAAGACAAAGATATTTTCTATAAGTTCCAGAATTTGACGCCAGATGAACAATATTAACTTAATCTGCGAGTTTAAGTTGTCAGCACTGATTTTTATTGTTGAAGACGTTTTTCTTAATATTCTGTCACGGTGTCAAAAATGACAGTAACAAAATTATTATTATTTAAAACGGTTGCGGTTTTTATTATAATTTTTTTGTTTTTTTTATTTATTTATATTTATTTATTTTATAATATTATTTATATATTTATTTAATTTATAATATTTTATAATATATGAATATCAACATAAGCGACTATGATACAAATCTTATGGTGGAGGAATCTGTAAGCAGAATTGATCAAGCTGAAATAGAACCCTTTGAACAAATTGTCAATTGTCAATGAAATACTTGTCCAATTAAAAACTAAAAAAATCTGCAGGTTCAGATCACATATCTAAGCGAAAAAAGATATATAATTTTGATTTACAATTCTTGCTTAAAATTAGGTTATTTCCCGAATATATGCAAATAAGCTCATATTATTCCGATTCTTAAGCTTGGAAAACCGATGAAGGAGTTAAATTTTTCGGCTTATCAGTTTACTATGCAGCTTCTCAAAAATATTTGAAAAACTCATAGAAATCAGACTGGAAAAGTTTATTTCAGCTAAAAAAAATCTTCCAATTTATTTTACGAAAAAAAGTAAAATTTGGAAAGTTTGTTTCAGATAAAAATATTCTTCCAAACGAGCAGTTTGGATTTAGGGTAAGGCATAGTATCATTCACCCTCTTCTACGTGTCAAAAATATTACGTTTAATTACCCAGTTAGAAGAACGCAAGTCTATTGCACTAGTAGTGCTTGATATGAATTCCTCCTTTGACACTTTGTGTCACTCTGGCTTGCTTCATAAATTAGAAGTTTATAAATTTTTTTTATATTTAATTAAAATCGTACAAAACTTTCTTCATCAAAGAGTATTTTGTGTGATATTGAATAATAAATCCTCCAATTTGTATGAAATTAAAGCAGGAGTTCCACAAGGCTCAGTATTTGGGCCAATTTTGTACAACATTTACACTGCAGATATCCCTAGGTTGGAGTTTACAAAAATATCAGTATTTACTGATGACACTGTAATTTACTCTGCTGGCACTAATCCCAATTACATATTAACAAAGCTACAAAATTCACTCAATAAACTCTCTAGATATTATGCAAAATGAAGAGTTAAGATCAAAAACAGTATCAATTTATTTTACGAAAAAGGAAAGCACTCTTTTACTTTCTATACCTTTAAAACTGCAAAATGACGAAATTAACTGGGCCGATACTATTAAGTACCTAGACATTACCTTAGATAAAAGGCTAATCTTTCAAGAGCAAACTTCTATCACTATTGATAAAGTTAAGAAATGTTCTCGCATGTTGTGTTCCCTTATTAACAGAAAATCAATCTTATCCACAGAAACCAAATTAATACTTCTTAAGGTAATTTTTCAGCCAATAATGCTATAATATGAGCCACCATTCTGGGGAGAATGTGCAGCTAGTCATATTAAAAAATTACAAATTGTGCAAAATAAACTTTTGAGACTTGTATTCAATCTTCCCTGATGGTCTTCAACCAAAAAGCTGCATGATAAAGCCAGCATGAGTAAAGTTCCACTCGGAACGATTCATGTCAGAAAATCCTCTGATCAGAAATTTAAATTAAGTTTAGTTCGTAGGTAGGTTTTTTTGTTAAAGTTAGTGTTAAATTTTACAAAACAAAAATTCAAAAAGGTTTTTCTTCTCCAATTTTCCTTTAAATTTATACTAGTAAACTCTAAAATTTCTAAATAATAAAAAAATACAAATCAACTGTAGTGAAGATAATTATATATCTGTATCTAAATAAATAGTTTTAAAAGAATTAATTGTACAATTTATGGAGCATAATAAATAAATAAATAAAATAACTGACAATATGAATGAAAATCTACCTATGTAGATATATCTAATTTTTTTCCTGTGTGCATATTTTGCTTTTGTTTTGTTTTTCTTCTTGATATTTTGTTTTATTTTAAAAAATTTTTTTGTTTTAAATTAACCATGAATCGTCATCATCAACACTTTTGGAATGTGTGTATACAAAAATTTTAATAAATATTTTATGAATACTTTTATATTTTTTTTTTTTAAATTTAAAAACCTATTATATTTATAAATATCGTATTATATATTAATACAGGTGTATATATACATAATATAAATAGTAGAGTTAAATGTGTTTGTTTTTTCTTATGTATTTTTTTGTTTTTGTTTTTTTTTATTATTTTTAAATATAGAAAAATAGAGTAAAAAATTATTTAGTCCACTTTCTCATAATTTTTTTTTAAATATATACTTTAAAATAAATCAAAATAAAAGAAAACGGAAAAAAATTATCCATTACTTTGAGTCATAATAATTAATCAGTTATCCATCTATAATGTAGGTATAAAAGATATTCTCGAAGATTTGAATACTCAACAAAAGAAGAAAAATGGTAAAGCTATAAATTTAAATTCCTTCATTGTATAAATTTTGCAAACTAATTGATTTATGAATTCTTGTTATTATATTCTTTATCATTTTAAAATATAAATCAGAGTCCGGGGAAGGGGGACGAGCCTTAGGCGTACCTTATTTTATGTTCATTACAACTCTTATCAATGGTTCAATAGAGCAAAATATATTTTCCTAATAATATTCTAAAAATTAATAAAAAAGCAGTATGCGCACGCTCTTCGAAATTCATAGGAGTTTTATAAAAAATCGTAATTAATATTTCACTATGAACTGAAGGGCTTAAACGAGGAAGGTGTTAAGTGAAATTTTTTGGAAAATCAATGTTTTTGCAGTTTTGAAAGTGTTAAGCCATATTCTATACATATAAAATTCCATTTTGTCTATATTAATGCTGCTTTCTATTTTGGTGGGTGTATGAAAGTGTTAAATGCAACAACATTATATTTTTGATAGGTAAGAAGGTGTTAAAATCTCTTAACACTAAATCGTAAATATTCCACTAAAAAATACAGCAAAATGTTGGTGCATGAAAGTGCTAAGTGCGCACTGAACACATTAATACAATTACTAATTGTCACAAAAAAGTAAAAATATTTTTGGTTTGTGGAACAAAAACAAAAAACTTTTCGAATATTGCGCGTTAAGAAAAGCTAACACCGTTAGAATTCTCTGGTTTTCTTAAATTTGTTTATTATAAATTATGGGTAATACCCATTTTATATTTCTAGCTTGGATCGTAATTTACTTTGTCTTATTTTCGAATTATTTTCTAAAAAATCATAACAAGTTCAGATTTTGCCTTAATTGAACTATTTAATGTTTGTACCAAATATGTACCAAAATGTACCAAAAATGTACCAAATATTTTATGGACCATGGTCAACATTTCTTGCGCTCTTTTCCGGCAACTGCGCCGGAATTTACAACTTATTGCCCTACTATTACCGGATTATTACTGGATTCCTACTATTAGCCTAATTACCCTACTATTACCGGATTGAAATATGGCTCTAAACTTCTCAATCTAATTAAATCTTGGCTTTTTGATTTGAATCAGGTTGATGACTTGGTACGTATTATTACAAAATTTAAATTATATATTGTAAAATTTTAATTTTTTTTTATTTTATATTGTTTTTGGCTAATATTTTTGTTTTTTAGTTTTTCACTCATTAAAAAAATGTTTGAAAAGGAAATAAAGAAGAGTAAAAAGAAAAAAATAAAACTTTTTTATCTTTTTTTGTGTCATAAATTTTTTTTTTAATGAATTCTTTAATTTTGTCCTTTATTTTTTTATATCTTATCAGGTAAGTTTTATATTTGTACAATTTTTTGTTTTTTAAATTTTTTCTTTTGTTTTGTTTTTTGTTTTTAATTTTGTAATGACACTCGTCACTCCGTCCTCATTATGCATAGAGTGTCCTCTTCCTTTTTATTTATATATTATTTTATTTAATTAAATCATATTTAAGTTCTGGTTTTGTAGAACACTTTTATGTATCTATAATTATAATTGACACGTATTTAAGGTACAGCGCAGTAGACACTTTTTCAATGTATTTCGATTCTCCTACTCCTTAATGAACCTCTGAATTCTGATATAATATCTAAGATGTATATATAAAACAAAAATGCGCACACATTTGAAAATTTTGTACTCATATGATTTTATTATTCAGAAAATACATTATGCATAAGTGAGATCTAATTAAAATAATAAACAAAAGGAAACAAATCAGTTATTATAATTTACATTATATACTTGCAAATGAATCTATGTACATATGCCAAATAAAAACAAAGAAACAAATTCATCTCAAATAAAAAATATAAAAAAGCAAAAACAAAAAAAATCAGATGAATTGCTCATATGATATGATAGTAACGGTCTCTAAATTTTGGTTATTTGTAGTAATAATATAGTTTTTATTAAAATTATGTATTATGTAGGTATATATATATACATACCTCTTTAATGACAAAATCTTTTATTTTTAGTAATTTTATCACTAAATGCCACTTACTATAGAGAATATATCGGAAACAAAGCAGTATATGAGGGACGTGTATTTATGTGTCCTAAATAAAACTTACTAACCACGAGTGTAGTAAGTTCTTATTATTAAACACGAGTGGTTTCTGCTATATCGTGCGAAGTCTATGTCAGTACGTAAATTACTGTTTTTTTAAAACTTTAAATTTGACTTCAACTTAAAATATAATTACTCAACGGGCCCTGTTGTCTATATTATAATACACAAGAGCACGATTAGTGAAGGCACAGTTTTCGTGGTTTTTCGTGTGCTTCGTTTCTTTCATACAATCTATCGGCGATGACGCAGGACGTGGCGATCAAAATCAATTTTTATCTTATCTATGTTATAATACACAAGAGCACGATTTTGAAGACACTCTTTTCGTGGTTTTTTGTGTGCTTCAAATTTTTTTTATTTATTTTTTATTTATCATATTTGGATTTGCACTTTTAGTAGGAAAAAAAATTAGTTAGTAGGACAATATTATTAATATAGGTTTCAATATCACGAATGTAATTTTTATGAGTTCGATTCGCGATTAATTAAATTTTTTTTTTTTAATAAAAAAATATTTTTTTTTATTATTATGTATTATAATACAAATTTCTATAATATAACATAATGAATAACAAAAAACAATATTTTTTTAATAAAAAATACCAATTAGCATTTATTCTACCTATATAATATATACTCAAACAGCTAAAATGAAGGTACAATAAATATAATAATTTGTACTGTATTTTGGTTAGGAAGTAATATATTGGTGAAATGTTATGTTTATCGAACCTATATTAACATTTTATTGCTCAAATTTATTTTATAATATTTAATTTGAATAAAAAATCTCTTAATTTATGACTTAAAAGTAAATAATAAAAAAAATTTTTTAAATAGGTAACTTTTTAATAAAATAAACAGGAATTAAAATCATAACTTTATGATAAAACTGACAATTTATTTTAAAAGAAAACTAAGAGTAAAATTATATATTTATTAAAATCTACATAAAAAACCATCTGACGGTCAATAACCAAACTAAAAATTAAAGTACATACTTCAGTTGAAAAATAGTAAAATAATGCCTACTTCCATACGGGTCAACTTTCATCACTTTGTTCCTTTCGTTTTATTCCTCCCTTTCTATTAGCAAAATTAGTTTATAAAAGAGGGGGAATGAAACGAAAGGATAAGTGATGAAAGTTGACCCGTGTGGAAGTAGGCAATTGGATTTATTTAGTAACCTGTTCCAAATAGTTTTATATGAATATGAATAGTCATGCGTTGAATAATTTCTTTAATGTCATAGTCATTTGAAAATATATAATTTATGTATAATTTATAGATTGAACAAGTACGGTTCAAATCTGAACCATATAACAACCGATCTTCATTATTATTTTTTAAAATGATAGATATTTAACAGGAAACTAAGCGAATTTATATATTTTTTTTTTTTTATTTTTTTAATTATGAATTAGAAGTGTTTCCTTGTCTTCTAAGGTGCCTAGTTGTGTTTGAGGAAGTAATAAAAAGGAAAAGCAAAACCTAAAACCGCGAAGCAAAGTTTAAAAGCGCGAAAAAAACATTATAATTTTGCATAAAGTCGAAACCGCAAGAACAAAAGGAAAAAAAAATCGTGCGCGGGTGACAACCAATAATAAAGAACTGACATATAACCAGTCATCAGTTATCATTGTCAAATATAAGTGTCAGAAATCAAGATCGAAATCCAAAAAGTTCTAACGTTGTAAGTAAATACAATTGAGCGACATCTACCGGTGAACATCATATCATTATTACATTTACAAATAAATAAAATACTATTAAAAAAAATATTTTCTTATGAAATAAATTTTATCTACTAAAATAATATCTATATTATTGTGTACTAAATATATTTTAAATTTATAATTAATCACAATATTCTAATAACTTTATAATATAAATATCTATTATAATTGTATGCATATAGTGAATTCTATATACAAATTAATTGTAAAATATTGAATATTGTACATATTACCATTCTTGTGATTGAGTACAATTGTATATATATATACTTAAGTATATGCATATTGATTATATTTAACTACTTTGGGATGGTAACTTTATATGTATTAATAATACTAATAATACCTTTTTATATCGTTTATTGATATTAATTACTAAACCATATTATTATTTATATATTATATTATTATTAATTATATATTAAATATATATATGTTATACAATTAAAAAAAATTAAGCAATAACTAAATGGGGGTGGATCGAACTCCACCACCAGGAGGTGGTGCAACAAATAAGGAAAACCAGGAACACGGAAATGAAAGAAAAAAGGAAATGGCACCTAATCATATTGCAGAAGCACCTAAAACAAAAGAATTTAACAGTACAAATATTTTACAAAAGGAAAATGAGGAATTAAAGAAAAGTTAAACAAAATAGAAAAGCTCGCTGAACAGCTTAGCAAAGATGTTCCGTCCTTACGAAATGAGAACGAAGAGATGAGAAAACTACTCACCGCAGAGGAGAAAGGTGGTTTTGCTCCGACAGAAATTCATTCTGAAAGCAGCACAAAGCGAAAAAGAAGTAGTCCGTTGAAGGCACCTGCCACAAAGCAAACAAAGATAAATACCAATGATATAACACCAAAAAAATCCCAAGTAAACAATGATGGACTCATCATAGTGAAAAAAAAACAAGCAAACAAAAAACGATAACAATAAAAATACCCTAAGCAGTCAAAAGAAAAAAGAAAACAACACACAAAAAGCACAAATTCAAAAGCAAGCGATAATAAACGACTATTGGCTGAATCAACTTAAAGGTAGTGCCAGTGACATACAAAAAGAGTTTGCAGAGCTGGAGGATGAAAAGACTGAAGTAAAACAGCCTAAAGAAATTAAACCGCCACCAATTTATATAGCAGGGGTTCAAAATATTGCGCCATTGAATGAACTTCTAAATCAAGTGTGCCAAGTTGAACATTTTACAAAAATATTAAGCACTGAAGAAGTGAAAGTGCAAACAAGGAAACCGGATGATTACAGAAACCTAGTAAAATGCTTGAAAGAAAAAAACACTCAATTCCACACTTATCAACCAAAACAGGAAAAATCATTTCGAGTAGTACTAATAGGATTGCATCCGTCGACACCTACTTCAGATATTGAAACGGCAATAAATGATCTGGATCATGAAGTAACAAATATTCACAATATAACGCAAAAAAGAGGCGAAGAAATTGTCTCATTACCTCTCTTCTACATTGTTATAAAACAAAAGTACAACAACCACAAAATATATAGTACAAACAGACTACTAAGCACATGTATCACGTTCGAGCCACCACACAAACAGAAAACAATCCCACAATGTACAAATTGCCAACGTTATGAACATACGGCACAATATTGCAACAGATCATCTAGATGTGTCAAATGTGCCGGAGACCATACAACAAAAAACTGCCCAAGAAATCATATGGGTGAAGCTAGAAAATGTGTCCTGTGTATGGGCAACCACGCAGCAAATTACAAAAGGTGCCAGCACTATCAACAGTTAAAACAAAAAAAATACCCAAAACCTAGAAATAGACAAGAAATTATAGACAACCAACAAGTATCACTACCACAAAGTGTTACCCCAGGTCTGCAATACATAAATAAAAATAGTTAAGCTCTTAAAAATTGCCGTATGGAATGCCAACGGATTAAACCAACAATCACTGGAACTAAGAAGATTTATTATAGACAACAAAATAGATATAATATTAATATCAGAAACACATTTTACAAATAAAAGCTTCTTCAATATTAATAATTACAAAATTTATGACACAAAACACCCGGATGGCACAGCACATGGAGGTTCAGCCATAATCATAAACAAAACAGTCAAGCATTTTGAACTTCAAAAGTACGCCGAAGAATACTTGCAAGCTACAAGCGTGGTAATAGAAGATGGGAGTGGTCCACTTACCATCTCTGCCTTATATTGTCCTCCTAAGCATATCATCAGTAAACAACAATACATTACTTTTTATAAAACACTTGGAACAGGATTTCTGGCTGGTGGAGATTATAACGCCAAACACACACATTGCGGGTCAAGAATAATCACGCAAAAGGGTCGACAACTACTAATGGCAATGGAGGAATACAATCTGCAGCACTTATCAACGGGACAACCAACCTATTGGTCTACAGATAGAAACAAAACCTCACATTTGATAGACTTTTGTGTCACGAAAGGCATTTCCAACAACCATTTATGCGCTGAGTCTTGTACGGATTTATCATCATACACCTATAATTATTTCTGCATCAACTGGACTATTAGAGGTAACACATGAGCAAAAACTTCACTCAAAAAGCACAAACTGGAATACCTATAAAAATAATTTCAATGCTAGTATAACACTAGATATGCCGTTGAAGAATATTGTAAATATAGAGGAAGCTATCGAAAAATTTAATAAAGTAATATCAGAAGCAGCTTTGGCAGCAACACCAAAACAAAAAGCTCCAAAAAAACATGAAACTTGTCCGGAAATTATAAAAAAAAAATAGAGGAAAAGAGAAAGCTAAGAAAATCGTGGCAGAAATTGAGATCGCCAGAAAACAAAACTCAATCGGGCGGTAAAGGAATTAAGGCGTTTAATGAAATCCGTAAGAGATGAAGCTGTACAAAAATCCCTAAAAGAGCTCACTGCAACAGCAAATACAGATTACGCATTACGGAAGATGATGAGGAATTCATAT
This sequence comes from Argyra leucocephala, assembly GCA_963942445.1. Classification (NCBI taxonomy): domain Eukaryota; kingdom Metazoa; phylum Arthropoda; class Insecta; order Diptera; family Dolichopodidae; genus Argyra; species Argyra leucocephala. The sequence goes on from OZ012682.1 coordinate 9,580,211, forward strand.
CGACCCCCGCAACGTGACCCTCCATTGAAAAAAAGTGATGGTAGTTGGGCTAGAAGCCAAAGAGAGAAAGCAGAATTATTTGCTTCGCATCTAGAAACTACATTCACTCCATACCCGCAAGAAATCGCAGAACCCCTGAATAAGGAAATAATAGATTATCTTGATACACCACTTCAGCTTAATCTACCAATAAAAAAATATAGCGTAAAAGAAGTAAAAGCAGTAATTAAAAATGAAATAAACCCAAAAAAATCACCAGGATATGATAAAATAATTGGTAAAATGATAAAAGAACTTCCAGAAATAGGTATAAGATTTATGACATACCTATTCAATGCTATCCTAAGGTTAAAGTGTTTTCTGAATCAATGGAAGAAAGCCCAAATTATCATGTTATCAAAACCGGGTAAGGATCCAAGTGCAGTAGCTTCATACAGGCCGATCAGCTTACTACCTATACTGTCAAAGGTATTTGAAAAATTGTTGATGACGCGACTAAAGCGAATATTGATAACAGAAAACCTAATACCAAGCCACCAATTTGGGTTTAGGCAAAATCACTCAACGATTCAACAAGTCCACAGAGTAGTAAATGTAATAAACGACACTTTGGAAAGAAAAAAATACTGCTCAGCAGCGTTCCTAGATATTACACAGGCGTTCGACAAGGTGTGGCATGAAGGACTTCTATACAAATTGAAGCAAGGACTACCTCATGAGTTATATCTACTCATAAGATCATACCTAGACAGTGGTAAATTTGTAATAAAACAACAACAACAACACACATCAGAAAAAATAATAAAATCAGGAGTCCCTCAGGGTAGTGTGCTAGGACCCACCTTATACTTAATATATACTGGAGATTTCACAAGAACAGAAAACACAGTTACTGCAACGTTTGCTGATGACACAGTAATATTAGCAACAAACACATGCTCAACTGCTGCTTCAAACCGCTGCCACATGCTCAACTGCTGCCAAGAATACTTATTAAAAATTGAAGATTGGCTAAAAATATAGAGAATCAAGGCGAATGTAAACAAATCAGTGTATGTTACTTTCACCACCAGAAGAAAAGATTGCCCGGCTATAATACTAAATAATGTGGCATTAACACATGCAAACTCTGCAAAGTATCTTGGTATGCATCTGGATATGCGTTTAAATTGGAGAGAGAATATTGTCAACAAAAGTAAACAACTTAGATTAAAGTTTAACAGCCTCTACTGGTTAATAGGACGTTATTCGCCGTTATCAATGGAGTGCAAGATCCTACTATACAAGGCCGTCTTGAAACCAATCTGGTACTATGGTATAGGACTGTGGGGAGCCACAAGTAATTACAACGTTGAAATACTGGAAAGGTTTCAATGCAAAGTACTCCGATCAATAGTAAATGCACCATGGTTCGTGAGAAATGAGGAAATTAGAAAGGCTTAAAAGTCGAATCGGTTGCGAGATTGGAAATACATCCCAACGATCTCGCATCATAACTACAGTGTACAGACCAACATGTGCGAACATGTTGAAAAGGTTTCATCCGATAGATCTAAGCAGCAGATTTATAAATAGTCAAACCAGAAATCCCCACTAGCTTGACCAGAAATATAAAACTTCGGAGATAAGCCAATAGGCTCACTCACCATCTGTTACAAAAAGAAGCCAAAACAAATTACTTAATATCGTCTAATAGTGACATACTATTATTAGATAAAAATAAGATAGATTGTAAAGTTAAATAAATAAACTAAAAAAAAAAAAAAATGAATTAGAAATTTCAATTTAAAAATTTCACCCCATGTAAGACATTTTATGATACAACTGGATACAACTCATAATGAAGCTGATTTTCCATTAAACCGTATAGCAAATCTGAGGTATATCTATATGGTTTCATTAGTTGTATTCCTTTTTCAATTCAAAATTATTTCGAAGTAATTCGAAGTAGGTACTTCGAAAATGGAATGATTGAATTTTCTTAAAACATATTATTTTGTGACAATTATTTTTTTTATAAGAACAATAATATCTACATTAAAATCTACATAAAAATCCGTTAGTCGGTCTCAATTAATTCCATTTTTTTTTTATTAAAAACATATTTTTGTTTTTTCATTATTATTATAATTTTAGTAAAAAAAAAGTAATTTTAATCCTATTCTCTTCTCAATTATTTCAATAAAATACGAAACCGTTTAATTTAGAATAAATCTAAGCATACAAATTATATATACTTATGGATACATGGAATCTAATCAGAGTTGACAGTTTTGGCACTATGATGTATCAAGTAGATATATGCATATAATATTACTAGGGGCCCCTGTTGAGTAATTATATTACAAGTTGAAGTCAAATTTAAAGTTTTTTAAAAACAGTAGTTTACGTACTGACGTAGACTTCGCACGATATAGCAGAAACCACTCGTGTTTAATAAAAAGCTTTGTGGTTAGTAAGTTTTATTTAGGGCACATAAATATACGTCCCTCCTATACTGCTTCGTTTTCGATATATTCCCTATAGTAAGTGGCATTTAGTGGATAAAATTACTGAAAATAAAAAATTTTGTCATTAAAAAGGTGTGTATATATATACCTACATAATACATAATGTTAATCAAAACTATATTATTACTCCAAATAACCAAAATTTAGAAACAGTTACTTAAAAAGATAAAAATGAAGAATTCAAGGGATTTGTTTTTTTGTTGTTTTTATATTTGTTATTTTAGATGAATTTGTTTTTTTGTTTTTTTTTTGGCATATCTACATAGATTCATTTGCAAGTAAATATGTAAATTATAATAACTGATTTGTTTGCTTTTGTTTATTATTTTAATAAGATTTCACATATGCATAATGTATTTGCTGAATAATAAAATCATATGAGTAAAAAAATTTCAACTGTGTGCGCATTTTTGTTTTATATATAATCTTATATATTATATATATAAGAAGTTCATTAAGGAGTAGGAGAATCGAAATAAAATAAAAAAGTGTCTACTGCGCAGGATCTTAAATGCTTGTCAATTATAATTATGGATAGGTACTCTAACTCTACTATATAAAAATAAATTTGGTAGTCATATGAACAATTCAACTGATTTTTTTTGTTTTTGCTTTTTTATATTTTTTATTTGAGATGAATTTATTTCTTTGTTTTTTTTGGCATATGTACATAGATTCATTTGCAAGTACATAATGTAAATTATAATAACTGATTTGTTTGCTTTTGTTTATTATTTTCATAAGATCTCACTTATGCATAATGTATTTGCTGAATAATAAAATCATATGAGTACAAAATGTTCAACTGTGTGCGCATTTTTGTTTTATATATAATCTTATATATTATATATATTAGAAGTTCATTAAGGAGTAGGAGACACGAAATAAAATAAAAAGGTGTCTACTGCGCAGGACCTTAAATGCTTGTCAATTATAATTATAGATACTAATTAGCATTTATCCTACCTATATATGTATACTCAAAGAGCTATACTATAGGTACAATAAATATATTAAAATTTGTACTGTATTTTGGTTAGGAAGTCTTATTAGTATATTTGTGAAATGTTCTGTTTATCGAACCTATGTTAACATTTTATTATTCAAATTTATTTTATAAATTTTATAATATTTAATTTTGATAAAAAAGAAACATCTCTTAATTTTTGACTAAAAAGTAAATAATAAAAAAAAAAATTTTAAATAGGTAACTTTTTCATTTAAATAAACAATATAAACTTTTTATTTCGCATCGCATACATTGTATATGTAATATTATTATAACTTTATGATAAAACTGGCAATTTATTTTAAAAGAAAACTAAGAGTAAAATTACATATTTATTAAAATCTACATAAAAAGCCATCTGACGGTCAATAACCAAACTAAATTTTAAAGTACATACTTCAATTGAAAAATAGTAGAATATTAGGTTTATTCAGTAACCTGTTCCAGATAGTTCTAGAACAATCTGGAGTAAGTAAGTTTTTTTGTATCCATTGTATTCCATTAATTGAACTTTTTGGCGCAAAAGAAGTTGACCTTTTTTGTACTGAAGTTTTTTTTGGAGCACTTAAATAGATACAGATTACAGAGCAGTAATGAGTAGTTATAGTCTTACACAGTTCTTATTAGTAGTTCTTATTTGTTATTTCATAAAGAAAGAATTATCATTTGTTTTTAAACAAAAGTTAAAAATTAAAATAGAATTTAATATTTTTATACAAAAGGTGTGTGTAAAAAAAATAGTAAAAAGTAAATGAATAAATATTTTTTGTAGATAGCAAAATAAGTAGCAGAATAAATTTTAATGTTTAAAAATTAAAAATTTAAACATAGTTATTAATGTAGTTAATGTTAGTAAAACATAGTTTGTGATTAAAACTATTGTGATAAGTATATTTATTAGTCTAAAATTAAAATATATTAGTTAGAAATTAAAAGAAAAAGTAAAAAAATATAAATAACAAATAAATTAAAACATATTTGTGTACCTACCTAAGTATATGAATATAGAAAATTAGTGATTCAGGAAATTTTTTTGAATGTAGTGCCTACATACATTAAGTTTGTAATTAAAATTATATTGATACCTAAAAATTTTTATTTAAAATTAAATAAATAAATAAAAGGTAGAAATAAAAAGAAAATACTAAAAAATAAATAAAAAATATTATAGAAACCAGTTTCTTGGTAGCAGATTGATTGTAGGTAAATAGAAAAGATTGTTCGTAACAAAAATTGTTGGAAAAATTTACTGAGTAAGTAAAACTATATTAAATTTTCTGGAAACAAAGAAAACGGTAAAAGTAAAAATTTTTAGGATTTATTTATTTTTAAATTTAATAAACTAAAAATGGACTATAGGCGAGAATATCTTATGACTTATAACAGGAAAAGACAAAGGGAAAAAATGGAACAACAACGTTTACGGCGTTCTGAACAACGAAATAATTTAATTTGTCAAAATCGAAATATAATTCACCTTAAATTACGTAAACCTGGTTATAACTCCATTATTTTGGAATCTAGAAAATTTTTTTATCCTCAAGCACATGATCTTGCACCGTTTTCGTTCTTATGTATACATTGTACTGCAGTTTATTTTAAAAGTGAATTAAAATCGAATTTTTGCCATCATGGAAAATTGTCCAATCTGTTGACTTTTAATCCGAATTTTCCAATCGAAATTAAAAGGTTGTATATTGGTACTGATCAAATAAGTCAAAATTTTCGGGAATTTTTTAGACAATATAACATTTCTAATGCTTTTGCTTCGATGGGAGCCAATATAGGTACATAATATGCCTGGTGGTGTTTATTGTTTTAAGATTTCTGGTGAAGTTTATCACCAAACTGCAGAAAATATTCCAATCGACTTAAATTTGAATGTGGAAAGAGCCCATGCTGATACCGGTATTTCATATGCGGAATTATTTCTTTATGATACAGATATCCCTGTCAATATGCGCATGAATAATTCGTATAACTCAGGTTGTCTAAGAGAAATTACGACAACAATCGGTAATGTTTTTCATAACATTTCTCCTTACGCTATAAGTTATCGTAAACTTCGAGAAGCATTCGAAACCGAATCAGCGTATACCGCACAAAATAATTGTCAAATAAACCAAGTACCCTTAATTTTTTCAAGAAATTTAGGTGATGACCAAAGAGTGTATAATGCACCTAAAAGTACGGATAAGTTTGCGTTAATTTATGTACCCAATCGTGATGGTAATATTCCTGCTCAAATCGATTTCGCAGTTCATCCTATTAATAGTAGAAGCATTAAACGAATTAATTTCCTATCTAAGCATTTAGATCCAATGATTTTTCTTCTTTTTCTTCCTAATGGGGATTTCGGATGGACTACAAATATGTGTCATAATAGAACTGTGTCTGCAGCTGTAAGAAATAATATAACCACTCTGCAATTTTACTCATTTAAAGTCAGACCAAATATTTTTAACCCTCTTCACTATGGAGGAAAACTATTTCAGCAGTATATTGTATACGGTTATGCACGTGTAGAAGCCAATCGTTTGATGTATATTCGTTTTAATCAAAAATCTTTTCGTGTGGATTCTTATAAAGGACTTTTAGACCATATGAATAGCTTTAGTAGTGACAACAATATAAAGGTCGAAAATTTATTTATACTTCCATCGTCATTTGTTGGGCCGCGTTTCATCTCAAAACTTCATCAAGACAATAGGGCTATGGTTAAAACACTTGGTCGTCCCGATCTTTTCATCACGTTTACATGAAAACCAGCTTGGCCAGAAATTAAATTTCAACTACATTCATTTCAAAACTCTTCAGATCGCGCTGATTTAGTAACACGAGTATTCAATCTGAAATTAAAGGAGTTTTTAAATGATATTACCAAATTGCATGTGTTTGCAAAAATAAGCAATTACATTTATATTATCGAGCACCAAAAATTCAACTTATTGTGCCGTTTCACAGAAAAATTCATTTCTTTTGCTCGGTCGGGTATGTACCCGGGGGTTTCTTCTAGTCTTATATATTATAATACACAAATGAGTAAAAAAATAAGAATAATTAAATAGTAAATTAATTACACAACAAAACTATTAAACTTTTAGCAAGTTCTTTGTGCTGAATTTAAAACATTTCCAATAGTTATATCAAATAAATGACTGTTATTTCCAACTTGAGCGACATCTATACTCTAAAACAAATTCAATCCCGGACAATTTTGAAAAAGGCTTCATAAAAATTCTGTCATTTTAAATAGATACTCAAACTTATAGAAAAAAGTACAAAAACAAAAACACAAACAAAAATTGAAAACAAAACAAAATCAGATCAGATCATACTCTTCAAAAATTATATAATAAATGTTAGTTTATTTTCTTCTGCTATTATTAAAAAAAATATATACAGTAAAAGGTTATAGTCGCTAAATTTATTCGCTAAATTTCAGTATTGTTTCTGACTATAACCGTTTTGTAACGGCGTAGTGAAAAAAAATTATATAATATTCATAAATAACAATTCTGTTATGTAATCACAAAATATACATACGTACATACGTTTGTAATAACGAACAGAAGAAGACTAGGTATATATATATACCTATAAATCAGTTTTTTAATAAAATAGTTAACTTATTTTTTAGTTTTATTGGAAAATTTGGCGTTATATTTTAATGTGACTATAAACGACATCGATTGTATGAACTTATTAAGTTTATTACTTTTTTCAAAAAAATTGTCGACTATAACAGAATTGCTCTAAACGTTTTTGACTATAAACGAATTAAAATACATCGATCTAATACGTTGAGAGTAATAGGATTTTATTGTGTTAAGTTATATTGAAATTAGTATCAATTTCGTCATAGAGTATTAGCAAAAAATATATATAGTAACAATAAGAAGTATCATTTCATATAAATTTTTGAAAATTTATTTTTGTACTACGCGCCCGATAATGTGACCCTATCTAGAGCAAGAGAAAAAGGGGTGAAAGATAGAAAATAGACAAAATTTGGGAGAAGAAAAAAATACCTTAAGATTGGTTCAAAACAAACATGGAAATGAAGTAATGTCGAAAATAAGCACTTAAGAACCAGGAAAAGTTCATAATATACTCAATATCATATTATATGTTGTAAGAAAATATCATTTTCTACCAACTAATAAATAAAATAAAACATTAAATTTACAACGTATTATATGTATACATATATATATTATTCTTTAAAATAACATTCGGGCTTTCAACTCAAAATAAAAACATAAAATAAGGAAACAAAATAAAAAAATTTTATTATAAAGTTCTCGAAAAAGAAAGTTTTAAAAGTATACACCTGAGCTATTTATTAAAAATAAACAAAAAATAAAACATTTATAAAATGACACAACAAAAAGAAAGAAAAATAAAACATTAAAATTTTCTCAGAAAGATAAAAAAAAACCACAGCACCAGAATAAAATCTATGATAAAAACAATAACAATAACACAAAGAAATTTTGTTTTAGTTTTTTTTTTTATTTTGTTTTGCTTTTAATTTTCCCCGAAGATAAGTTCAGTTCAGATTTGCGTCCGTCATTCAAAATTTGATTTGTGGTTTATTTATGCCAAAAATTAAAATGTTAAGATTGTGAAGTTTTTTTTTTTTTTGTTTAATTACATTACTTCTGTATCCTATTATTTTTCTTCTCTTTGGGTGTAAATATGTTGGTGATATTTAAATTTTTGGAAGTGATATCACAATGATTTTTTTTTTGTTTTGTATTTTCTTGTTTCACATAATTTTAAATATTACCTTTCCGGTTCAATTTAGTTAATATAAATTTAAAATTTATTGAATTTTGATGTGACATGTGGTGCCATGGTAATAATGTTTATTATTTTATTATTATGACTGTGTGGAGAAAAAGAGAGAAAGAGTGTGTGTATTCAATATTGCAAAAATTACAAAACATGCTTGTTATATTAGTGTTATTTTTATAAAAGTCATGCCCCTGACAGACTTCACTCGTCGCAATTAAAATATTTCAGTGGGGGAAGTGGATTTTTTTATACACAATAATTGTATTTATAAATCGACAGGTAAGTGTGCAATTTAATCAGTTCATTGATTAGTTCATTACTAAACTAAAGTAGTGTACTGGGTAGTTATGGTCTTTTAATGAAAAATTTTCACAACTAAACAGCGTTATTGATAGCAAAATTGACTGAGTTTTAGGTATATTGAAAAATAATGATAAAACTTTGAGCTCCAAAAATGAATGTAGTCTCAGCTTTAGGACCTTATATAATAACATTGAAAATATTTCTAAGAACTTGAAAAAATTAAATGAATCTCAAAATAATTTGAGAATCCACAGTTCGACTTCAGTTCAAACAACTTTCTTACTTGATGAAATACGCAAACTTGATGCAGCCTTGATACACCCAATCTTAACCCCAATTATGACACTTATTTACACTCTAATGAAATCAACTTTAATAACTATAATACTTCTTCATACCGTACTCCTTCGTTAGTATCAGTCCCTTCATCACGTGTCGTATTTATCTCAAGGTTGCATTACGCATCAATACTGCAATTTAAATTTGATAAAATGCAAAAAAAAATTCTGGTGCTAATAGTGGCGTCCCTTCTTTTAAAATTTATGTCCCTGATTCTATGTTTACTTTATTATATTGATATCCATCTTTATGGCCCAGTAACACTTTTCTTAAAGAATTTGTCCAAAGGGCTAAAAATGCAACTGTTTTGCCGTCAAACGGAGGTCTTACTAACCCAAAAAACTGGAATGCTTATCTCTTTATTATCAAAATGTAAGGGAACTTCGTTCTAAGACTCCTGATGTAATTTAGAGTTCGCAAAAATTTCCTTAGGTATTTAAGTAATCTGTGTTAAAATGATATTGGAGTGTAAGAATATCTACATTGTGTGCTTTCACGTCCGCCTCGCCAACCACATTGATGTATATCAACAGTTCAACAGTTTTTAGACGCGGTCGACTTTGTCAGTAACTCTGCTGATAGTCTCGATGATATTCTTGTTTTTGGTGACTTCAATCTTCCTGATTTGCAGTGAACTCAATCAGACGACGAAATAAATTACATTGCGTGTAATGAACTATCTCTAAAAGAAACGGTTTTTGTCGATGTGTATTCCAAAGTTGATTCAAAAAAATTTTTCCATAGCACCAACTTGGTACAATAAACATCTTCGAACCCTACGTAATCGTAAAAATAAATTATGGAAAAAGTCACGAAGATCCAATTGATTACAACCAGAAAATTTTTTTTATAAACAGCCGCGCGCTAGGATAGGTCCTTTGATACTTACGTACCGCTTGGCTGGGATAGAGATTAAACAAATTAACAGGTATTGTAAGCAAAAAACGGTTAATGTTTGACTTGAACCTCTGGAGATTATAACTAGCTGTTCTGTTATTATTTGATTGGGGAAACACGTCGGGAGGGATGTGATTCCACATTCGCAACGCTCGGACTATAAATGAATTCCCATAAAATTAAGAATAAAGTTAAGAATAAATTTACATTTGGGTCGCCTATGAGACGAATGGTGCGATTTTGAACGCGGTCAAAGTAGTCTTAGGCTGAAATGGGAGCGCCAGCCCAAATGTGAGAATTGTACTCCATCTTGGATCGTATAATGCTTTATAGATATTAAGGAGTTCGAAAGGTGAGAAGAGAGTTTTACAATGACTTAAATAGCCTAAACACTTGGCAGCTACTTTCGTAATATCAAAAATATGGTCATTCCAAGTAACTTTTTGATTTACGTGCATACCTAAGATTTTTAGACTATCCGAGTTTTGCGAAGTAACACCTTGGAAAGAAAGATTGGGTTCAATTCTTAGAAGTTTGCGTGGGATTAGACAGCTTTGAGCTTTTGTTGAGTTGAACTCAACTCTGTTTTTTTTGCCCCAGTCAGCAATTTTGGTCAAATCAGGGTTAATCATATTCACCATGATTTGCCTTCTATTGCTGACTTCGACGTTTGAAACATTGATTCTGAAGAGAGTGGGGGAGACGACTGATCCTTGCGGAACACCGGCATTTATTTGAATTTTGTCAGACGTGAAACCGTCGACTAAGACACGAATCGAGCGATCCGAAAGGAAGCCTTCAATCCATTTAGAAAATACAGAACCTAGACCAATGGCTTGGCATTTAACAATTAAAGCCGCATGCCATACTCGATCAAAAGCTTTGGAAATATCTAAAGCAACAGTGTCAGATTTTCCAGAATTGTGTGGACTGATATTGAGTTTTTCACAGGCATGTCATCATGTCAGCGGTAGATCGGTACGGTCTAAAACCATATTGTCTGTCAGATATTATACTTTTGCTCTCAAGATATTTCGAAGGTTTCTCATTGATTAGGTTTTCCATTACTTTGGAAAGAATCGAAATAATAACTATAGCTCTGTAGTTTGTGGGATCGCTTTTATCACCTTTTTTCGGAATTGGATGAACGTGCGCAACTTTCCATTGACTGAAATATTGACCAGTTGAAGAGGACAGGTGGAATAAGTTGCGTAAAGGTTTCGAAATGGCGAAGGCAGTTTTTTTTAAGTACATTTACAGGAATTCCATCCGGGCCGGCAGACTTGTTTACATCTAGATTCCTCAAAATTTTCACTGTAGCTTTTCTTCTAAAGCAAATTTTTCTAATTGAGAAATCTACTTGAGGTATTACTGGTGGTGCAAGAAATGTAGGAGGAAGTGAGGAATTTGGTGCAAAAATTTTTACAAAAAATGTTTGCAAAAATAAAAACCAGAAGGTTCTGCTATTTTTCGGGAGTTGTAGAATGTTTTGCCTAAACCGTTGGTTATGCAACAGCTTTTGCTTATTGATGACATATTTGTATTTATTTATAGCAACGTTATAACTCTTCCTTGTGAGTTCAGATCTATCCAGTTTATATTTTTTAAAAGCTTCTTCCTTGTCCTTAATGGCTTCGACACAGATATTATTAAACCACGAGGTCTTTGAACTCTTGTAATAATATGAAATAAAAGTTTTTATACCAAATAATATTGTTTTACTAATAATATCAGTAGCGAAGTCAACATCTCGAGACTGAAAGCACATGGACCAATTATATGCTTGTAAAAAATTGTTGAAAGCATCCCAGTTAGCTTGGACGTAATACCAAACTATTTTTTGGGAGCATGTTTTTGAGACTTACGAGACAATGATCTGATCCCCCCAAGGGAGAGTTAACCGAAACAGAATACTTTTCGGGATGTGAAGTCAGAAATAAATCCAAAAGATGATCCGATTGATCATTATGGTGACTACCTTGCTTACCTTCGCGGGAATTGTGACTTGAATAAATGAGCCAGTCCTTGTTATGTATGTTGAAGTCACCCGCCAGTACAATCTCAGATTGAAGATGAATTTCCAAAATCTTATTGATTTGACTGGATAAGTTGTCCAACACTACAACAGTTTCCAGCTCATTTGTTTAAGGTGATCTGTACAAAAAACAGAAATGTATAGTACGCTTGTCAACTTGGATCTTTATCCACAAATATTGGAATAAAGGATTGGAGCTTGAATGGTTCTGAAGAGTGTTGAAAGCGACGTCAGACCTAATATATAAAGCGATACCACGATGGGGGACGAAGAGTGGCACTATTGTGTAGTTAGGAATAGTAAAGAGAGAAGCATCACAAGTAACTTGCGTTTCACTAAGTGCATTTGAGGGTATTCACCGAATTTTCTGAACAATGTACGCCTCTTTACGAGGAGTACACAGAAAAAATGCAATTTGATTTAATATCAGATCCTGAACGGTTTTGGCATTTTACTAACTCAAAAAGAAAATCGGATAGCTATCCTACGACTTTTAAACACGTAAATAAATCAATTAACGATTCCAAGGTAATATCAAAGCTATTTGAAAAACTTCTTTAGTCTAGCCTTCACTGATAACAGTTTCGTACCTGATTCTGACTATTTCAGCTTTCTAAGTAACTCATCACAAATCACACCAACGTCGATTAATATTGATTATGAATATTTTTATTGTAAAATTAACAAATGATTATTCTTTTGGTCCTGAAGGTTTACCTCTCATTGCTTAAAAAAAATGCATTAACACTTTGACGCAACCTTTAAGCAGGCTTTTTAAATGTCTCTCTTTTGTGCAACTTTTAGAGTAAATGGAAAACTTCTTTCATAACTCCGGTCTATAAGAAAGGATGTAATGCTGTAATTAATAACTACAGGTCCATTGTCAAATTATGCTTATTTCAAAACTTTTCGAGAGTATTGCATTCGACTTGCTTTTTAATCATTGTAAGCCATTATTATCCTGTTTTCAACATGTATTCCTGAAGGGAAAACCACCACTAACGTAGACTCGTTCATTTTGCTCTTCGTGGTCTTTCATGGACAGACCCACATAGTTTACTCCCATATAGAGACACATTATTATCCTGCTTTCAACATGTATTCCTGAAGGGGAAATCCACCACTAACGTAGACTCGTTCATTTTGCTCTTCGTGGTCTTTAATGGACAGACCCACATAGTTTACCACCATATAGACACCGCCTTAAAGTTCTAGGTCCGCAAATTCTCTTCATCGTCGGGAAGGGACTGATATTATGTTTGTTCACTAAATTCTCCCAGGTACAATAGATTCTGTTGGTATTTTAGAACGCATAAACTTCAATATAAACTTTCGTTCTCCTAGGCATTCTTCCCTCTTTCGATTAAATTTTCATCTCACGGATTATGGCAAGAATGAGCCAATTACAAGAATGCTGCGTAACACGAACAATAACTCTAACGTCTTCGATTTTCATATTAGTAAGTCCAAACTGAAGAGTCTGCTTTATCTAAACAGGCCATAGGTTTTTGAATGACATGTAATATACGTAGTTTTTTTACGTTCAATCTGATGTATTTTTTATAAGTGTATATAAAAAGATATGTTTATTGTTATGTCTTTGACTAATTGCGTTTTGCATGTGTTGTATTTTTATTTTAATTTATTTTAGTTTTAATCATAAATAAGTGCACTAATGCTTCTTCGACATAATATCTAATTTCGAAATTTCAATTTAGCTTATCTTGATATGCTGGAAGATATGCTAAATCTCTTATATAATTTTTAATTGTTAAAGTGCTTTTAAATTTAGACTCGTGAACTTATTGCTTATTGATTCTTATTTTTGATTGCCTTGAGATGTTGGAAAGCGAATCAAAGTAATGAGATTTTGAACAGTTTTTTCCTTTTCTTTTCCGTTTTTGTATTTTTTTTTTGTTTCTAGTACCTATTCTTTCTATTTATAATTAATTTTGCTGTTTTTGATCTTATTTGTGTTTATTAATTCGCCTTTTTTATTGCAAGCTTGTTTTAAGCATTTCCTGGCCCAATTAAAAGTTTCTAGATTAAAAGAACTTTTAAATGGGAAATTTTTGTACTGGAAAAGTAGGGTTTAAATGAACTGACGCTCTGTTAACTTGTTGATACTCTGAACCATTCGGTAATGCGTATCAGCTTTTTAAGAGGGTAAGGAGTTGTTATTTTAAAATTAAAAAAAGAAAAAAAATATTAACGAAATTGTTATACAAAACCTACAAAGTCAATTAATTAGTTTAACCTACAAAGTTTAAGCTAAAAAAAAAAAAAAGTTCAAAAGTAATTTTTTAAAATGATTTTATTTACTAAATGTTGCCGGTGTATATATATAGTTGATCGTAATTTGGATGAATATTGGAATACAATTATAGCGATTTAAGCGAATTGTACAATTAGTTATGTATTAATAAGTTTCAACACAGAGAACTTATATACAGAGGCGTAAAGTCCACACAAAGAATATGTACGATTTTATTTAAAATTTTCGGAAAAAATTCAAGAAGTATAGCTCCACCTTATATGTATTGGTAATTTAAAAGAGAATTTGGTTTCTGCGATTCCCAAAAATTTTGGTGTTATTCATTTTATTTTATCTGCTCTTCTTTATTCTTTTTTATGCTTTTTTTAACTTAACCAAAGAATTCTATTAACGAGATAATGCACTCCTCAATTTACGTATATTTTTTAACAAATAACGTAATATAATTTTTAACAAAACAAAAGCAAAAAAAAATATAGAAAAGAGGTAAAATTATTAGTTAATTATTATTTTTTTTTGCTTTTAACTTTATTATTATTCATCATCAATATCATATTCGTATGTATATCAGTTTTTTTAGAAATATCACTTTGAATAATTTAGGTAAATAAAATAATACAGCGTTGCAGTTAATCTCATTGCATGATATCGTTTTGTTTCAAAATATTTTATTTTATAGAAAATTGTTTATTTGATATTGAAAGAAAATTTAGAATTTTTTTAAAAAAATAATAATGTAGAAATAGAAATTTTTAAAATATACTTTTATCGAAACAAAAGCCCTTTTAAAAAGTAGAAAATAAAACTTGTAGAAAATTTGAACTACCATCAAAATTATTTTTCGAGGTTTGTAATATATTTTCAAAATTCTTTGTGATAAACGTTTAAACCAAAAATCTTTTTCATAGGTTTGTTCGTATCATGTTAAAATTTTCTACATGTTTTTCAAATCAAGTTCTAGTACTTCGTAAATTAAAAACGAAATAGTTGATATTTGCATACAAGAAACAACAATTGTGCAAAATTTAAAAGCTGATTTTCTAACGGAGTATGCCTAAATCATAGGAAACATATTATGCTGAAATTTTTAATTTTAGTTTTATTAAGAAAAAAATTTACATAGCTTACCAAGATATTAAATAAAGAACAGTACAATAAGAAAAAAAAACGCAAGAAAAAAAGAAAATCGTTAGCAATAGAAACAAGTAGTAATAAAAAGTTAAAAATTAAAACTTAAACAAAAAAATTTGTCCAAGACACAAAAAAATTTGTGCAAGAAGAAAAGAAAAAAATCTATCTAATAAATTAATAAATATATTATTAGTTTTTACTGAATATAAATATTTATTTTACAGATATAAAAATTTAAATAGTTAATTCAGCATTGATAAATAAAATACTTATTACTGTGGAATTAACCATTTAAAATTATATACATATCTGTAAAATAGACACTTCTGTATTTGCAGTTTTATTTTACAGCCGACTTTTGGTCCGACTCTTGGACAAATTTAAATTTTGTGTTTAACAATTCATTAAACGAAAAACCACTACTGTGCAATTGCACAGGGGTAACTATAGTCAATATTTTTTCTATGATATATTCCATTTCTATCCAATTATTTCTCAGTTCTTGTGATCTGTATTTTTATTATTTTTACAAAATTTAATAGTTAATAGAACCACACAGGCCTCAAAACAAAATTTTGTTTTGTTCTTTTTTTTATATTCATAATCACAATGCTTGCACTAATTTTTTAGTCGTTAAAAAAAGATTTTATTTGTAAGGAAAATTTTCGTAAATCTTGGTTTTTCCATACAAATAAAATCCCTTTCTAAAGAAACAAAAATTAGTTTCGGGGCTTTTGCAATATATAAGAATTGATAATCATATAATCAAAATCATAATAACAAAAAAAATTTGTTTGTTTGTTTTTCTTTTTGCTCATATTCGTCAATTAATAATAATGATTAATTGAATAAAACAAACAAAGAACAACAAAAACATTGTTGTTGCTTTATCCGACATACATTCTACTCTTATAAAATATCACCAAGAAGTGATAATGAAAATAAAGGTATTTTTTCTTCTCCCAAATTTTGTGTGTTTTCTATCTTTTCGTTTCATATTCATATGCATTGCACATGTATTTGTGGATTTGTAAATGAACGAGAAATGGAGCTATTGATTTTCTTATAAAATCGTTAATTTTTTATGGGGTTGTGGTTCTGTATATTATTTTTTTTGAAAAGTGTAATATGTTTATGATATGCTGTAATGTAAATGATGGACTTGTAAAAAGCTCAACTTGATGGAAGGGCAAAGTTAATTCTCAATTTTGGATCGTCTCCCATCTCTAATTATTATATTTCGTATGTGAGTTCAAATGAATATATGCTATCATTTGTAGTATATTGAATATTACCGAAGTTGAAGTATTTTAGTTAGTAAATGATATGACATGTCTTTATTAGTACGTTAAGTTCATCGTCCTAGTTTAATTTACCTTAAGTTCAACGTCTGTTAAGTTCATTGTCCTGGACAACTTTAAACACTTTAAAAGTAATTAAAATATTTCTAAATTATTTAATGCAAACCCGATGCTCTTTTCTACACCCAAGTGAAAAAAATGTTCGTATTACACACATAACAGTGATACCTTCATGCAAGAAGTAGATTAAAGTAAAATTTTATTTATTAAATTTATTTGTTTAATCAAAAAACGTACAAATTAATTCTAATGTTATTTATTAAAATGCATTTTAAATTATTACAAAGTTTGAAATCTTAAAATATGTTACTATTCTATTGCAATGCTCTTTGTTAACAATTTGAAATTTGTGAGAAGTAGTCGTTTTTAAGATTTAACCCACATACTTGTAGCGATTGACTTTGAGGTTTATTTATTGTCATTGCAAAGGCTAAACGAACTGAAAATTTAATACGTTTAAATTGAAGTGGCATATCTGATTGATGGATTGATATCCGTGGAATCAATACAATTTCACCTTTGTATTTGCTAATATAGTTGCTTCGATGATATTATTCATTAATTTTTTCACTAATAATCTTGTGCCATTATTATAATAGTGGTTGATTTAAATTGCGTAACATAATTATGGGCATACCAATTTTTAATTGCAGAATATGTGGAGGAGTTCCTAGCAAATCAATTCCATTTAAAAATTCTATTGGGTAATTCTCTGCTTCATCATTATCCATAACGCAATCATTTAACTTGTATGTAATTGTTTGGCGACTTATTTTGTTCTAAATGTCTATATTTATTTCATTGATATCTTTATTTTTTGTGGTCAATATAGCGCGATCACTCAACCAGTGATAATTTGTGTAATTACGATCGATATATTGTAGGATATATACTCTTGATATTAGGTTTTCTTCTAATTCATTTAATACACAAAAAATGTCAGCAATGTTATTAATTCTCTTATATTATGACACCTTTTTGTAGTTATACACTCATTTTTTAACAAATCTCCACAAAAGTGATGATTTTAAGCATGCGTTCAGTTCTGGATGCATTCAAAATTTGCAAAATTGGATCTGGATGCATTCAAAATCTGCTGGTGTTGATCAAGTGATAACAGGTAAAGTTTATCTGAAATCACCATTTTTTTCATTTTCATTCATATTTTTATTTTTATTTCATTGTTGAAATAATATATTATAACTACTCTATAGACAATCCCTTTCGTGACCTAATCGGTTGGAGCACAGAAATGTGTTTCAATTACGATGTGGAAGTGACGGGTTCGATTCCCGTGGGAGACATAAAATATAACTTGTAAGCAGTTTTAATTTGAATTATGTGGTGTAAAGTTGAATTTTTATTAGAATAATTTTATTTTTCAGAAACGAATAACAATGCTTGTAATTTTATTAGGAATTTTTGCTGTCAGTGCTGTACAAGCTTAGATCAAACCATTTGTTGCCATAGCTGTTGTTGAAGGTTCAGAAGGTACTGTTGAAGGCAACATTACATTAACACAAAATGGTTGCAGCGAAAATGTTCATGTGCATGTTGTTGTACGTGGTCTAAGTGATGGTTTACATGGTATCATATTCATGAAAAAGGAGATATTACAAGTGGTTTTTTAGATAAAATGGTGCACCAAAAGATGAAATACGTCGTGTTGGTGATTTAGGAAATATACATTCAAGAAAATTTCCTTGTTGATACTGTTATAACAGATCGTTTAATAACATTAAGTGGATCAAGATCAATTGTTGGTAGAAGTCTTGTTATTCATAACGGTGAAGATAATTTAGGTAAAACTTTACATCCAGATTCAAAAAAGACTGGTAATGCTGGTGGTCGTGCTGCTTGTGGAATTATTGGAATCAAAACTCTATCAGATACTGATTGGCCTTGTACATCTGGTAGCAATATCATTCATTGAAATAATATTATTCAAGCTATAATCCTGCCAATTTTTTTTGTAATTTATACAAAATTTTTTTAAATTTAAATAATAGCTAGAACCAATCGAAAAAATATGTTAATACATATGAATATCTATATATATATATAAATTTGAGTGTCTGAAAACTACTGGGTACATTAACTGTAGAAATTTTTTATACTAAAAATAACAGTACTTTTTTTTTATATATAAAATCAATTTATTAAATTTAAATTTTAAATTTTATAATTCATATTCATATTTATAATAGTTGAATATCAATAATTAATTTTCAGGCACTCACTATATTAATTACTGAGTTACTGAGTTACTGATATTTGTAGGTATAGAAAATCAGTGTTAAGAAAAATATTGTAGATAAATTTAATGTAGCGAATATTTTCAAAATTAAAAAAAAAAATAATTTAAATTTTTAAGCAAAGTATTTTATTAAATTAATTCGTGTTTGTAAATAAATATTTATTTAATGTATTATTATTAATAATTATTAGCAAATTTATTCAAATAAATATTAAAATTATTTACTTAAAAATTATTTGAGATTAATTAATTTATTAAATTATTTATATTATAAAAATTATATTATATATTCAAATATTAGAAGAAATGTTAAGAGTGAAAAAACAAATAAAATTTATAAATTTTCATTTAAAATTTCAAATGGTTAATTAATGTTTGTTGTATACTAAATATTAAATTGCAATTATAGCAAATTGATTGAAGCAAATTCTGGAGTATAATTTATAAGTGTTTCTAAAAAATAATTTGTTTTGAGATGCGTTGAAAATCAGTAATTTTAATTGCCAGCTAACACAAAAAGCATATAAAATTTGTTTAGAATACATTCAATGTAATACTTTAGGGCATTCTAAAGAGTACGAAAAGATTTTCAATAAGATATGTCCGCTTGCGTATAAATTTCCCCTTATAAGTAAAATCAAAATGATTGAGGTAAAGGCATTTAAAATACATGCCATTGATGGGCATTTCTGAAATGTATTTAAATAATGAATTTATAATGTATTCCGAAAATAATGCTTTTTTATCGAATATTTCATAAATGTATTCGAAAGTAGTAATTCGAAACAGTTGTTTTTTATTTTTATTTTAGGTACAAATATATTTATTTATTTATTGTCAGGTTTTCTTTTTCTGATAATTATTTTAATATTTGCAATTATCGATATTTCGGAAGCACAAGCAATATACTTGGTTCCGTTTAATGCATAACACTTATATATTGTACCTATTTACTCTAGCAAATTTGTTCTATTAATTTCCTAAATCATTATTCAATCTACCTGGTCCCTCGAAATTGCTAAGCTTTCGTATGTGTCTAATTTCTTTATTTTTTTTTACCTCCTTTATTAATGATAGATTACTAACTATTATTGAAAATTATCAATTTTATGATAATTATTTTTAATAGTTATTTTATTTATTATATTATTTTTATTTTTTCTTCAATTAGAGGCTCAGCAATTATTACCGATCTAAAATTAGTAGTAGGTACCTCTTTTTCTTGACAATTTGGCTTCTCTTAAATGTTCTTGGAATCGCATCATGATAAACCGTTTTGATTGCTTTATATATACTTTTAAACATTTGTGACTTTTCTCAATGACTGATGAGTGCGTTACGCAAATCCTTCGTTTTTTTGCTTCCTTATTTTGTTTGAGTAAGCTCATCATTTTATTGTGCAGTTTCTTCCTTATAATTCGGTTAATGATTTTTTCGTTATATCCGCAATGGTATCGTCTACGTATCGGATCCAAATTGTAGGCATAATTCCTTCTTCTCCTATTCTGTTTCGATATGACTTGGGAATATTTCACTTAAAATTGGGGAAAGTGGGATACTCATGGCAGTTCCTCTTGTAGTTTTGTAATATTCGCCTCTAAAAGTGGAATAATTTTCATTCATGCTTACTGAAGCTAAAGTGATACAACTTTTTACTTTTTTCCTCCAATCATTTAAACAGTTGTCTAGTTTAGATATGGCTTCTTTACTTTATTATATATGATTAAGGCTTTTTACTTCTTTTATTTTTTTAATAAGATCAGTAGTATTTCTAATTGATGTTTTGCAAATTTCCTTATCTAGGTTTTTGAATTCTTCTGTCAATCATTTTGCCATGTCGTACGTTGGGGAATTAGAATGATAGGAATGATTTCTCTCATTTCATTACCTTCTTTATGGATCTTTGATTGACATCGAATTCGAGGCAAGGATGGATTCGAGATTCTCAATGAAGCAATTTTCTGTATATTTCTGTATAGTTTGAAATAATTTCCTGCTTTCACTTTCTTTTTTATTAGATTGTCATAATCATCTTTACTTTGGATTACGACATTATTCCCTTTATCCGCTTTCAATTAGCACACTGGTTTCTCTTTTAAGGTTTTGATAATACGACACTGCTCTTTGCTTTTTACTCTTTGTACTCTTGCAAATTTATACTATTTAAATAACTACGAGTATCCATTTCATAAATTATTATTCAATCAATTATGCATGTGTTCCCTCGAATTTTTTAAACTTTCGCGTGTGTCTAATTTGCTTATTTTTTGTACCTCCTTTATTAATGATAAATTGGTTTTATCAATTTTAATGATGTTCTTTAATTATATGCTTAGTTAAAATTAGTAGCCAATATGGCTTACCTTAAATATTCTTATAATCTCACTGTAATTAGTCATTTTTATTGCTCTATATATACTTTTGAACAATCAATCATGAGACAGCTCACAATTAATAAAGGTAATATTAAAGGTGAATGGAAAATCATCAACTCTATCTTGAACAAAGAAAGTTATCCCTCCACATATTCTTCAAACATCAATTCTAGCATAGTCAATGATCCTAAAATATTATGTAACTATTTCAATACATATTTTGTCACGATATCTGAACAATTATCATCAAACAACTTATCTAACAACTTAACTTCTAATACCGAAAATGATATCAATGGTTTGATTAGAAACTTTCCAGAGTCAAAGCTTTTTCTTTGAGCCGATAACGTTTCTGGAAATACATAGACTAATTTTGGGTCTAAAAAATTCTAATTCTAGGCCAAAGGAATCACTTTCCAGTAATCTTCTCAAGAATGTTTCTTTGAATGTTGTTGATGTTTTATGTTATATTTTTAATACTAGTGTCTACAATGGAATTTTTCCAAATGATATAAAATTGGCAGAAGTTATTCCTATTTTTAAAAAGGGATTTCAACTAATCCGAACAACTACAGACCTGTATCTTTATTGTCGTCCATTTCAAAAGTTTTTGAAAAGGCTATGAAATATAGAATACTGAAATTCTTTGATAAAACAAGTTTCTTCAGTGATGTCCAATTTGGCTTCAGGGAAAAAAGATCCACTGAAGACGCCCTTTTGAAATTCTGTTGTGAGATATATAATGGTTTACATAAGTCCAATCTTTATAGTAGTTTATTTATAGACATTACTAAAGCGTTTGATACGGTAAAGCATGACTTACTGCTGAAAAAAATACACAATGCCGTATTTAGAGGATTTATATTTAAATGGTTTAAGTCTTATCTTAGGGATAGGAAACAAAGAGTCAAACTGAATCGTATTTTTGGTGATACTGAGAGTTTAAAAGTAGGGTTCTGTTTTAGGTCCAATCCTAATTTTCATTAATTCTCTATTTCAGCAATCTTTTAAAGGTATACCTACAGTCTTTGCTGATGACACTGCATTCACGTACAGTAACAATAATAATTTGGATCTTTTTTGTGATATAAATTATGGCCTGGACCTCATAAGGAAATGGTTTTATGTACATAGCTTAGTTATTAGTAGTAAAGCTAAGATTATGCCAATATTGTTCCCTGAGAGTCATAAAAATGGTATATTTTGCTCTTTTCAACTCTAAATTACAATATGGAATTAGCTGCTGGGGGGCTCTTACTTCAACAAAATTCGTCCTCTACTAATTGCTCAAAAATATTGTGTTCGATTAATTATGAGGAAAAATAGACTTACACCTAGTTTCCCACTATTTAGAAAGCTAGATATACTTCCTATTAGACAGCTATATGTACTGAAAACAAATTTTTAATAAATGTTCCTAGAGCATATACATCACATTTTCGCTACTTTTATGACTTTTTAGCTCCGCAAATTTTCAATACGTTGCCTTTCTCTTTAGGATCGGATAGAACTTCCATTACTTTTATCAAAAATCTTAGATCTCACTTATTGAATCTTGATCACTCTCAAATTGAGTTGTTGCTAACTTAACCTAATTCTTTTATATCTTTTAAGTATTGCTTCTCAGGCTTCTATTATTTTGTTGTAATCGTTTATCTCGAATTTTAATTTTTTCTCTTTTTTCCTATTTTATTTTCTTTCCTTGTTTAATTATGTTTAACTAATTTTAATTATTGCTAATGTATATTTTGATATTTAATAGCTACAAGTTTGTATTTTATTTTATAAATCTTAAATTTTTTGCGTTCCGATTTTCTTTACTTTATTACTTTAATAATGAATTTTTTATTTTTATTTTTATATTCCTGTAACTGTATTACTCTTAGGTCTGAATTATCAACCTAATATTGTTTAATTATATAATTTAATTATTTCTACTCTTGTTATTTCATTCATCACATATTCTCAGGAATATCAGAATGATCTTACATTTATCTAATCTTACCATTACCGTTTTGTAAATTTTTTAATTTAATTTATGATAATGTACTAAGGTATGTAATATGTAACATGGTATAATAAATAAATTAATTTTAAAAACTAAACTTTTATACATACCGTTAACTTCTGTATGCTGTTCATATTTTGGCTTCTGCTAGTAAGTAGTATAGCTATGCCGATTCCAGCACAGTCAATGGTATCATGGAATTCAATTTTGGTTTAGAAGGGTGTTATGCCATGGAATTATAAACAAAAACAGAAAAACAGAAACAGAAAAACAAAAAAACAAAAACAGACAAACAAAAACAGAAACAGAAAACAAAAACAGAAACAGAAAACAAAAACAAACAAAACAAAAAAATAATAAAACAGTAATGTAATGAATAATAAATTTCTAAGGGGGTGAGGATGGGGAAATAAAACCAATCGAAATTTCATTTGTGTAATACAAAACATAATGTATCCTAGGATTGAGTGGTATAGTTTCTATTTTTTCATGATAAATCTGTGAAAACCGCAAATTCTTTTTACTGATAAGAATAATAGAATTTGTTTTTGATTTTTTTTCTTGCTAGAATTTTAGAAAGAAGAACATGTTGAGTTTTTTCTTACAAAACAGAAAAACAAAAAACAGAAAAACAAAAACAGACAAAAATAAAATTAACAGTTCAAAGTTTTGAATTTAACCTCATAATGTTCTCTGTAGGTATCTACTGGCGGAAAATATAGTTTTGAGTTCTATATAAAATATATGACTAAGGTAGCTTCATAGTTATGGAAACCGAAAAATTATTTGTTTATTTATATTTTTAAAATAAGCGTATAGTTGTCAGTGATGAAAAAAAATTTATTTCGGCGGTTTTCTAAAGATATCTACATTATTAGTGTAAATAAAAGTAGCAATAGGTATATCATCAATATTTATTAAACGGTTTATAATTTTTAAAATTATACTGATAAGAAAAAAAAGAATTTGTGAATTTACTTGAAAAATTACTTAAAAGTAGCAATATTTCTTTAATATATATCTTCTAAATAAAAAATGAATTTAACTAAAATGTTGAAATATAAAAAAAATTATTAAGCAATTGAAATTTATTTTAAAATATAAGAAAAACGATAAAAAATTAATATGTAAATATATTAAAATATGTTATAAATTTTTAAAGAAATCAAAACTTTTGTTAAAAAAAATAAAAAGAATTAGTGAAAAAAGATTTCTTTGTAATGCAATCATTCTAATTCAATCATATAAAATGCAATTAAAAAAATTAGATCGAAAAGAGAGAGGAAGCGGACTTTTTGAAAACTGTTTAAATAAGGTTGAAAATCGTGTGAAATGGGTAATAACAGATAGTGTATTTCAATCCCGCATACAAACTGCTGTAATAATAAATTTGACTCATAAAGATATTTTTGAGTTTTTAAAAGACTGCAAAATAATTTTTGAACAAAAAATTACTAACATTTTGAAAGATCATACATTTTTAAAAATTAATGTTGTATTATATGGTAATTTTGTCAAAGCTAGTGGTGAAAACGAAATCGAGGATTTGAAATATTTAAATACGAAAAATTATCTTCTCTCACTCGATGAAAACTTAGAAGAATTTTTTAAAACAAATTTCGAAGAAAAAATAATCGTGGAGTTAGAGGAATTTCAAGAAAAAGATTCTGGATGGGCGTTGAAAGAGATTGTAAATCTTACAATAAACATTAATAAATATACTTCGATGGTCGGTTCATCATTTGTTGACTTACCACAGTGGATAAAGAATAAAACAGCTTGTGTGAATGTTAAAAATACAGACAACAAATGTTTTGCTTGGGCAGTAGTTTCAGCCCTTTATCCAGTGGATCGAAACCCACAACGCATCACACAATATCCGCATTATTCAACCGTTTTAAAATTTAATGGTATTTCATTCCCTATTTCCAGAGAAGATATTGGGAAATTTGAAAAGTTAAATAATATAAGTATTAATTTATATGAACTTAAAAAAAAATGGAAAATGTTTGGTAACACCAGTCAGATTAACCAAAAATAAAAATGAAAGACATGTGAACTTACTTATAATACAAGATAGATATGAAGATCAAGTTAAAGAAGAAATGATGTCTAACAGAAACAGTGAACCTATTGTATATCATTATGTGTGGATTAGGAATCTTTCTAGACTTCTATCAAATCAATTAACAAAACATCAGCATAGAATTTTTATTTGCGATCGATGTCTTCATTTTTTTCATACTGAACAAAAAGCTCAATCTCACTTAGAAAATTGCAAAAATTCAAATGAATGTAAAGTAAGTTTTCCACCATTCGAGAGCATTAAGTTTCAAAACTTTAAACATAAAGAAAAGAATCCCTTTATAATTTATGCCGATTTTGAATGTTTATTAAAACCTGTATGTAATATATCAGCAAATATAGAGCAGTATCAAGAACATCAGGCTCACAGTATAGGATATTACTTTAAATGTTCATACGATGATCAATTATCTTATTATAATAGTTACAGAGGTTTAAATTGTGCAAAATGGTTTACTGAAGAACTATTAAAATAGTTAATGAAATTGAAAGTGTTTTTGAAATGTACCTATGAATATACTTACAAGTGAAGAAATGAAAAATTTTGAAGATTCTACCGTTTGTCATATTTGTGAAAAAATGATAACAGATAATGATATTGATATTAAGGTTAAAGATCATTGCCATCTCACAGGAAAGTATCGCGGGGCGGCACATCAAGCTTGCAACTTAAATTATAAAATTCCAAAAGTAATTCCTGTTGTTTTTCATAACTTAAGCAAGTATGATGCTCATTTACTTATAAGGGATGTGTCAAATAATATTCAAGGGTACGTTCATATAATACCTACTAATACAGAAAAATATATATCTATTATAAAAAAAATTGATTATCTTGGGATTTCTTTTAAATTTATTGATTCACTTTGTTTTATGGCATCATCATTGGATAAATTATCATCGTATCTTAAAGAAAAACCAATTTTACGTTCTGAATTTTCAAATATTAGTAAAGAAAAATTCAACTTATTAACAAGAAAGGGCGTTTTTCCATACGAGTATATCAAAGATTGGTGTAATTTGGATGAATATGAATTACGTAGAAAAAGAAGTTTTTATAGTTCATTAAATAATAATCATATAAGTATTAAAGATTATGAACATTCAAAAAAAATTTGGGGTGAGTTTAATATCAAAACTTTACGTGAATATAGTGATATTTGTTTGAAAACAGATGTTTTATTGCTTGCTGATGTTTTCGAAAGTTTTAGAACAACCTGCATTAGTAACTATAAGTTAAATCCAGCACATTATTACACCTTACCAGGTTTTGCATGGGATGTTTTGTTAAAATACACTGAAGTAGAGATTGAATTAATTAAAGATGTGGATATTTTGATGTTTATAGAAAAAGGAATTCGTGGAAACTTACAAAGAGCATGATGATTCTATGTATCTTATGTATTATGACATCAACTCTATGTATTCTTGGGCTATGACCCAATTTTTACCATATAGAAATTTAAAATTTATCAATATTGATGAAACTTTCAACTTTGATATTCCTGATGATTCAAGTTCTGGATATATATTAGAAGTTGATCTTGAATATCCACTAGATTTGCATGAAAAGCACGCAGACCTACCATGGCCCCAGAAAAAAAACACCACCAAATTCAAAAGAAAAGAAAATGATGGGAACATTATTTAACAAGACAAATTACGTGATCCATTACAGAAACTTAAAACAATGTATACAACAAGGAATGAAACTTAACAAAATCCACCGTGTATTAAGTTTTACGCAGACTGATTGGATCAGACAATATATTGAATTAAATACCTCATTTCGTAAAAAGGCTACAAATGATTTCGAAAAAAATTTATTCAAATTAATGTGTAATGCAGTGTTTGGAAAGACGATGGAAAATGTTTGTCTTCGTAAACACATTAAGCTTCGAACATCATAGCATGGTCAGTATGGTGCAGAAGCGTTAATAGCGAAACCAACTTTTCATTCTAGAACAATATTTGATGACAACTTAGTAGCAATTGAATTGTTAAAAACAGAAATAATATTTAATAAACCAATTTATGTAGGAATGGCAATTTTAGATACATCAAAAATTTTACTTTATGAATTTCATTATGAATATATGAAAAATACATATGGTGAAAAATTTCAGTTGTGCTATACAGATACTGATTCTCTCATTTACACAATTGAAACAGATGATGTATATGTGGATATGAAAGATAACTTACAACGTTTTGATACATCAGATTATTCAACAAACAATCCGTACAATATGCCCCAAGTAAATAAAAAAAAAACCAGGACTTATGAAAGATGAAAATAATGGGCTCATCATGCTTGAATTTGTTGGTCTTCGAGCAAAAATGTACGCTTTACAAATTCAAAAAAATGATAATGAATCTAAAAAAGGTAAAGGTGTAAAGAATGCTGTATTGGATAAAAAAACATCATTTGATGATTATCTGAGTGTGCTTAACCAAAATGTTGAATGCAGCCACACACAAAGTACAATAAGGTCAAAGAATCATCAACTATTTAGTATTAAACAAAAAAAAATAACCATCAGCCCTTTTGACAACAAGAGGTATTTAATTCCTAATACTAACAGAACATTACCATGGGGCTATCACAGCATTATAACTGAAAGCTAAAATAAATAATTGAAATAGAAAACAAGTTTTTAATTTATTTTAATAATAATAATATTTTATTTTTCTTTTCTTTTCATAAATCCTTTTATTTCTGCAGCTTTTTCACCATATTCGTCTGAATATAAAATTGTGTAGAAATTTTTCTCAGTTGCACAACTTATACACTGAGGTCCTTTTTCAGCTATAAATTTTTCTGCATCCTCTCTGCAATCAAATTCTGCAATGTGATACTGCAGATTGAAGCTACTAGCCCAGGATTTTTGATATTTATATTCAAGCACTTCGTACGTAGAAAACACGTGAAGCAGAATACCATCTCTTGTGGAAATAGTTCGCATGCTTCCTTGAAATTGACATCACAATCAAAGCAAAACCCTTTCAAATCATAAAATCTGAAAACTGCGCAACAAGGTTTACCAGTACGATCACACTCCAATATTTGGTATTCACACGGAAACCCATATGCTGAATACCCCATTTTTATTATTTCGCGATTTGACGGCATTACTTTAAAATTGATCTGCAACTTACGAGAGTTATTTAAATTTGAATTTAATTTTAATTCATTAGTATTACTTTTATAAGGAATTTTTCGAGGTCATTCGAGATACAGTTTTTTGATGTTGGGGGGATAGATAAATTTTATTAATCAAAACTTATTTACATAAGAATTCATTGAAATCTTCTATTAAAACTAGAAAGCTTTTTAACATAAAAAGGATGCATGCGGTTTTGTGCTCCCTAAATTGTTTGATTAGGTGCTATTAAATTCTTAAGAAAGACTTTTTTAAGACATAACATTTATTCTGTTAGAATTAATTTAAAATATTTCGCACTTTTGTGGTCTGTAGATTTTTTGATAAGACACTATTAATATGCTTGAAAATTCTTAAGAAAAAAAACTTTTTTAATTTCTTGTTAGAATTGATTTAGAATATTTTTGAAAACTTGCTTTAATTATTAGCGGATGAATGCAGTTTTATGGTACGAAAAATATTCTAAATCAATTCTAACAGAAGAAATTAAAAAAAGTTTTTTTCTTAAGAATTTTCAAGCATATTAATAGTGTCTTATCAAAAAATTTACAGACCACAAAAGTGCGAAATATTTTAAATTAATTCTAACAGAATAAATGTTATGTCTTAAAAAAGTCTTTCTTAAGAATTTAATAGCACCTAATCAAACAATTTAGGGAGCACAAAACCGCAAGCATCCTTTTTTTATATGAAAAAGCTTTCTAGTTTTAATGGATCCTATATTTATTCTTATTATTTTTATTTAGTAAATGTATATTTTTAAGTATTGTATTTTACTATAATATGAATAAATGAATTAAAAATCTATCTATCATTCTATCATTCAATTCTTATGTAAATAAGTTTGTTTAATAAAATTTAGTAAATACATTTCGACTAAAAAAAGTATAAAATGGTCAGTCATTAAGATTTTTAATTCATTCAAAGTTTTATTTTCAACAAAAAAATGGCCAAAAGAAAATTATATACCGAGAGCATAGATTCAGATAAAGAAGAAGATCTGGATCTATTTATAGAAAAAATTAATAATTGCACAGAAGAGCAGCCGAAAAGATATTACCCGTTGAGCGAAATGCTATTGATCATAACAAAAGTGGAGCAGAAAATATCATCATTCGTCAATATCGATGGTATTGATGAAACGGGAATATGTGTAGTAATAAGCGACTTCTACACATATTTACCCAAAAAGTATGCAAAAATGCATACACCTGATATCATCAGTAAAAATAATCAAAAAATATATAATAACCAAATTATCTATAAATTAATTATTAAAAAAAGAATTAAATTCAATACACAAATAGAATTTGTCATTGAAAAACTATAAAATTTATAGAAAATATTTTGTAAATAAAATATTAAAATTAATAAAAAAAATTAAATTAAAAAAATATTTTTTATTTTTTTATTTTAATTTACAGATTTTAGGTTATTCTTAAATAAACTATTTTTTTCCTCCTTTAGCTTTTCGTATTTTATAGTTGATTTTTTCTCTGGTGACGAAGATGATAATGTTGATTGTTTGAATGGATTTTTTATGTAATAATACTGAAAACGCTTCTTTAGAGATTCTTTTTCTTCTCGGTCCATTATTTTGCGTTTTAATGTATAAACAAATCAAATCTAATACTGATGCCATTTAAAAAATTTGATCTGGAGTGGTATTCTGTATTGTGATAAGCGATAGTCACCCTTGCGACAGTCAAAGATGACACTAAAAATTTTTGGTATTCTGTATTGCGATCACTTGAATAATTTAAGAAAACGGCAGCATCTTAAAAAATACATTCCGGAAATGGCAGCACAAGTGATTTATTAAATGTCAAAGTGTCAAAACAATAGAAAATAAGAATAAGTTGAAAATTTTATTAGCGCATTACACTTATTAATCAATAAAGTGAAATTATAAAAAAAAAAAAATTACATATTAAAAGAGAAAAACTTAAAAGTAAATTTCAAACAACTAATTTAATAAAATGTATATTTAAAAAAAAAAAAACAAAATTTATTACTGACGTAGATAATAAAAAAAAAATTAAAGTGAAAATCATTACAACAAATTTAATAAAATGAAAAAGAAAATTATATTCACATTAGAGTAAAATTCAGTTGCAAACTTATAACTAATTAATATAAATGTGTATTATATGTAATTGAAAACAAAATAAAATTCAAACTTATTAAAAAAAAATTAACACATAATCACAGCATTTTTTATTCAGTTCCAATATTTTTAAATCATTTGCAATTTTAGCGTCTTCTAATTTTAAAACTCGCATTTCTTAATATTTACATCATAATAAATCTTAAAAAACCAAAACATAAAAAACTTAAAACTTAAAAAACAACCAAACTTTTATTTATTTTTATCATGAGTGACACCAAATTAGCTGTCACCCTAAAATCCCAAAAAAAGCGACTATCACTGTGACAATCACCATATAGAATACCAATTGTAGATATGCGACAGTCGCAGCGTGATTATCACAATACAGAATTTCACCCCTGGTTAAATAATAAAATTTTGTTTAGACCAGCAATTTTATTAAATAAACATTTTCTAATGTACAAACACCAACATGAATAAATGAACATCTTTTTAAGCAACGAATTTGCTGATTTTTCAATATTTTTAAACTTGTAGAATCATGACTATTCAAATCAAAAACATTTGAATTTTTTAACTTATTACTAATCCAAGTTTTTTTTTTTCCTTTCCTTTAACATAAATTTTGGTTTGATTCGGTATTCAAATTTTTAAAAAATTTATGACGTCATAATAATGAGTTTTGCCGTCAGACCATTGTAAGCCGTGATGATTTTTAGTAAGCCATTTATTTGTGTATTTTGCTTTTGTATCTAAATAATGGTATCCATAAGGTGGCTTTATTATAAAATGTTGAATTTCACCATTTGATGAAAGTATAGCAATTTCTTTTAAAATGAATTTAGTATTATTATCTCGAAAACATCAATTATTACATATTCTATTTTTATGTTTCAGAAGAAATTAATTGACTAAATTTAATATATTTATAAAAACACAGCAAGAATCTGAATGTGGTGATTTTGTATAATTTAATCTCATTATTTATTAATACATTTAAATAACTTTATTAACCTCTCCTGTTATCCGTTTGAATTCTACTAATCGATCATGAAGAATAAGACAATAAGCTGTAGTATTAGCAGGAATTGGATTCAAAGTTTTTATTTCAATTTCAACTGGTCCCATTTTAAGATTTTCATTTTGATAATGAGTGTCAATTACGAAAATTGTAGTTGCATTCATAAATTTGTCGTGCGAAATTAAACATTCTGATGTTGAATGATTATAATAATAACTTCTAAAATGTGTATATGATTCATATGCTAATGCATAACGATCTTTACTAAAATCCAAATTTATATCTTCATATGGATATGATTCAGAATTTAAATATGCTTTTATATTAGCAATATCACAATGATTAAAATTTGAAGGATCTTTATCTATTTTATTTTGCAGATCACTTTGTAAAGCAAAAATGATAAAACGAGGTTTTTCAAGTTGTGAAGTTGTTTTAACATTCCAAATATGATGTGTAGTTCCTGTTGGCAATGTAGGATACTCATGTAATTCCCAATTTCTAAACGGAATTTTCATAACCGAACCATTTTCAATATTTTTGTATAAATTTAATTTAAGATTATCAGTTAAGTTAATATGCTGAACTTTCCAATATATTTTTGTAATAGTAATTTTCTATTTAATCATTATATAAATCTGAACTTTCATTTTGATTAAGTGAAATATAGTTTTTTGGGTCGGTTACGGTTGATAGTCGAACAGGTACAGGGTCGGTTGCGGTTGTTAAACGAACAGAGTTGAACATAATATTTGAGGTGTTATGATTACAAAAAGAGACGCCGTTAGCAATTGGGACCCCATTTCCATTTTAGATGAGTTGAACATAATATTTGAGGTTATGATTACAAAATTAGACTCCGCTACTAATTGGGACCACATTTCTATGAGATGAATGAAATTTAAATGAGATGAATATAATAATACCTTATGTTTTTAAACAAAGACTTTTTTTTAGCTTAGCACAGTCTTCTTGTAAATATTCTCCTATATCGCTTTTATTCCTCTCCTCCTCCTCCTAGTCCTCCAACTCCTCCTCCTCCCCTCCTCTTTTTCTCGTCTTCTCCTCCTCTTCCTCTCCTTTCTTGCTTGTAGCGCTCTTCCTAATTAATTTATAAAACCATCAGAAATAAGACATATCATTTTCCAAGTATACGTCTACAGTGAAGGTTGTTAAATAGACTATCAAAATGATAGCCTGTACTCTTTGTAATAAAAAATTTACCCGAAGTGATAACCTAACTCGACATAAGAAAAACAAACATGGATTCGATGGGAATAATGAAAAGTGTTCAACTACATATAGAGGCAATGAAACATCAAATTTGTCTTCAATTATTAAAAATAAGGACTATGACTCTCATGATTTAACATCCATTAATGAAATTCAAAGAGTTGGAAAAGAAATTAAAAACAAGTACATGAAGAAAAACAAGATAAAAATAATTAAAAACAAGAACAAATCGGGTGCTTTTTTAAAAAATACTGGCAGAAATGAAAAATTAATGAAAGATTTAATTAAAATAAAAAGAATTTTAAGAATAAAATACCAAGCATTAAAATCTAAACGTATTTTACAACAGGAAGCTCTAGAAAAAACTTATGAGCCTATTGTCAGTTCAATTAAAGAATTAACTAATGTTATGAAATACCAAACCTTTGATAATTTTAAATTGAAACCAGAAATCAAGCCGGAAGTTGATAAGGAACAAAAAATTAAACTGCAAACTGATAATGATGATGATGAGTCATTTGATAATGTTGTTGCAACAACACCAAGTATAGAAAAAATAGATTGTGAAAATTTTTCAACACCAACATCTGCTAATATAATATAAATACAATGGTTTCATCTAAATTTTCTCCTACATATGGATATAATAGGTCCGAGATTGATAAGAGTTATGGACCTTATTTCGATTCACAAGCAAAAATAATCAAATTAAGAACAGCTAATTTCGAAATTTATAAACAAAAGCATAATATATTAATCAACAATGAGGTTTTTAAAACAACAGATGGATTAAATGAACTGATATTTAAAAAGAAGCCAAATTCAAATGTTTATACAGAGAATGATATGAAATTATACAAGAAGATTCTAGAAACAACAAACGCTCACAGAAGAAATTATAACTCATTAGATCAAATTAAAGGAAATACAGGCTATAAATACAAAAATATTATTAGAAAGCTTTTTGATCATGAATTTAATACGATAAACAGAAATCAAAGAGGTGCAGGCTATAGCCAATCATTAAAAGGAACACTGTTACCAACATCATCAATACCATATTCTGAACCTCCAAAACAATATACTTGTTTGGAGGTTCAGAATATGATCCTAATGAGTTAATTGACAGATTGAGAGTTTTACATACATCCAAAATCGCAGGGAATAATAATAACCACCAAAATGAAAATAACTCTATTCTTGAAGAACTTAGAAAGGCAGATATAATTGAATAATTATAATGAAGTTATATGAAAGAATAATAAATAAATTAATAAAACAATAAAAATAAGTATTTTAATTATTATTATTTACATGTAAGATGAGGAGCAATAATAAGATCTATACAGTATGACTCTTGCTTTCTCTCTCTTTATATTTAATATAAGAGATCAGCAACAACCTGAAATAGACCTAATTCGATTGATTGCTGCTACTGTTCTACTCGGTTGCTGTTACTGACCTATTCTGTTGTTGTTACTGTCCTACTCAGGTGCTGTTGTTGACCGACTCTGTTGCTCTTACAGTCTTTTTCTGTTACATATACATAGACTGAAGTCAAATAATTTCATTTGTACATTGAGAATTTTACATTCACTACAACTCCCCGAAAATAATATAAATTGATACACCATACAATTTATAATAATGGTACAATATATTCATAAATATGACCTAATATTAATGTAGATCAGTTTTTATTATAATTTTAGAATTTTATGTTGAAATAAAAACAAATTGTATACTACGCTTAATTTTTTGTATCCATTACAATTTTCGATTAATATTTTTAAAATGCAATCTAGATTCTAGAATAAGAATTTTTGAAAAAGTTGATAAGATTTTGAATCAAAAATTAACTAAAGCAAATGAAATATGTACATAATATACATATATAATAAAGTCCATATGAGAACAAACAGTATGCAGACATTATTTATTACATTATTTATGAGCAGAAATTGGCTTTACAAAATTGACTTGCGAATTCAAGTTCAACGTTTCTCTTTATGTGTGTGTATTTAATACGCTGTAAATTAGTTATGCTGCTTTTATTTTGCTTTTGTTTTGCATCAGAGTAAATCGAACACATATTATTGTTTTAATAAATAATTAAAACAAAAAAAAAAATTTAATGTAAACAAAATCATCAGCTTTGATTTTTGTTAACTGGCAATACAAGGAGGAGGCATATGATTCCATTTTAATTTACATTTTATTATAACATTAAACATTTCAATAAAACTGATTATTGTTTCATCAACATAAACAAAAATTTTCTCATATTTGTTTCATATAAGAAGAATTTTCTCATTATTCTAACTGATAAGAACTTAAAAATTTAAAACCGCAAGTTTTCATTTTTAAAATTTTTAAAATCGTACAATTTGGTAGGGTACTATGCTTAAAAATTTAATTATGTTGCGTGAACATACATTACAAACTCTAATTATTCAGCATTAAAACAGTAAAAACAGCAAAACAAAATTCTGATTTTTACATTTTATGTTTTATGCTCTTTCTAAAATTCTAGCAAGAAAAAAAATCAAAAACAAATTCTATTATTCTTATAAGTAAAAAGAATTTGCGGTTTTCGCAGATTTATCATGAAAAAATAAAAACTATACCACTCAATCCTAGCATACATTATGTTTTGTATTACACAAATGAAATTTTGATTGGTTTTATTTCCCCATCCCCCTTCATTTCCCCTTTAGAAATTTATTATTCATTACATTACTGTTTTATTATTTTTTAGTTTTGTTTGTTTTTGTTTTCTGTTTCTGT
Source organism: Argyra leucocephala (assembly GCA_963942445.1). Taxonomy (NCBI): domain Eukaryota; kingdom Metazoa; phylum Arthropoda; class Insecta; order Diptera; family Dolichopodidae; genus Argyra; species Argyra leucocephala. The sequence continues at coordinate 9,615,911 of OZ012682.1, forward strand.
TTTTGTTTTTCTGTTTTTGTGTTTTTGTTTTTCTGTTTCTGTTTTTCTGTTTTTGTTTATAATTCCATGGCATAACACCCTTCTAAACCAAAATTGAATTCCATGATACCACTGACTGTGCTGGAATCGGCATAGCTATACTACTCTAGTAATTCCTCATTTCATTCCCATCTAAAATTTGTTATCCTTTTTATGATTCCGTTACACTTTTTTGAACTATTTTTAATGAATCTGGTAAGGGATTCTTTTTAATTTCGAAAAAATCCCTGGATTTAAGGTTTTATTCTACTAAATTTTCATACTCCTCTTTATCCTTAATGACTATTTTGTTTCCTTTATCTGCTTTTAAGTAATGAACTGGTTTTTCATTTAGTATACTTTTTGTTATTTACGAGTTTTCATATCTGTTGTTTGACCTCCACTTTTCATAATTTTTTTAATATCTCCTCTAATGTTATTGTCGCATTCATTATTCAAATATTTTATATTTGATTCAATGTCTACAATTATTTCTTCTCGGAGAACTCTACTTTTTAGATCGTAGTTTAAACCTTTATTTAAAACGTACATTTCTTCTATAGAGAAGACTGCCTTAGATTGATTAACCACAACGTTCGGTATTATTTTCAATTTACTTGTTGTGTTTTGTTCTGGATAACGTTGATTCTTTTTAGCTTATTTAATTTCTTAACTAAAATTTTCCTTTTTCTATCTTTTTCACATTCATAACCTCTTGCGATTTTAGAAATTGTTGATTCTATGTTACCTCCTTCTTCTGTTACTATACTAGCAAGTTTAATGTGTACCTTGTACGATTTTAAACTAACATACTTTAATCTAGAATATATAAATATTTAATACTAGCAGACCCGGTGCGCTTTGCTACACCTAGTTGATAAAAATGTCTGTATTACACACAGAACAGTGATACCTTCATGTAGGAAGTGGATTAAAGTTAACTTTATTTGTTAATACAAATTAATTCTAATTCTTTATTAAAACACATAATAATAGCTTTATATTTTGAATTTTAAATTATTACAAAGTTTGAAATCTTAAAATATGTTGCTATTCTATTGAAATGCAATGGTATTTGGTAAATTATATTTTTTATTTTTCCTTCGTGCGCAAATATAATTAGGTTTACCAACACGTGAACATCATATGTAAAATTAGCAATGCGAGAAACAGTCATTTTTAAGATTTAACAAAATAAGTGCAATTATCATTGCAAATGCTAAACGCACTTATTTTGTTTCAAATATCTAATTTATTTCATTGACGTCTTTATTTTTTTGCAGTCAATATAGCTCGATCACTCAACCACTGATAATTTGTATAATTACGTACAATATCAAAATATACACTTGATATTAGGTCTTCTACTGATTCAGTTAATAGACAAAAATTGTTAGGCAATGCTGCTAATCCTGTTGTATTGTCGGTTGTTATATTTCCATTTTAAATGTCTAATAACTGATTATAAAATAAATGGGCAGCTGCATCATTTTATAGCTGTATACGCATGTTTACATTGAGGGATCATTTTTTAACAAATCTCCACAAATGTGATGATTTTAAAAATGCGTTTAATTAATCTGCTAGTGGTGATCGGGTAATAACAGATAAAGTTTGTCTAAAGTCACCTGCTAATAACATAAGAGTATCTCCAAATGGTTGTCGGTTATGTTGTAAACCATGCAGTGTCTGCCTCTAATGCCTCTAATGATTTTTTATGTGCCATTGTACATTTATCCCAAATAATAATCTCACATTGCTGAAGTACCTCTAGAAATATTGCATGTTGGAGTTTCTGTTATTTGCAGAGGTATTCAAAGGTAATTTTAATGGCGGATGTGTCGTTCTTCCATCATCTAATATAGCTGCAATTTCAGAGGAGGCTATTGCCAAAGCTTTATGGCTGTGTCACCGTATTGTTGCCAAAATTAAGGAAATAAAGTAATGTATTTTCAGTATATCCTGGTGCGTTGAGGAAATATATTCGACTCGGTTTATAATTAAAACCTTGAATAATAGTGTCGTACACTTGTTTTTGCTGTCCACTCATGTTTGGAATATTTTGTTGAACAAATTTATTCAACGCATCAGTATCGTATTTTTTCTCGTTTTATTTCACGATTTAATGCGACTAAAATGGTCCCATTAGGTGATAGCATCCCCAATTAATTCAATACCCTATTTACCGCCATTAAGAATATGTCTTCAAGGTATTTCAGTGTACTTTTTCCGCTACCGCGATAATATCATCTACATATCGCATCCAGATTCTGGGCATAATTCCTTCTTCTACTATCCTTTCTTCATAAAATTCATGAAGATTTTGCTCAATATAGGGAATAGTAGACTTACCATAGCGGTGGCTATGCTGTGCTTCTTGTTAACCTCTATTACTTGTCGGCATTCCTTGATAGTGCTGTCTACTCGCTTGATGAACTATTGAAGAAGATCATTTCTTAATTTTCTGTGAGGTCCGTTCGTGATCTTCTCCTACATCCTACTATCTTAATCTTCTTTGTTTAAAATTACCAGTACGTTGCCTTTATCAGCCTTGACAAAGTATTCAGGTTTTGCCTTGATGTCTCTGACAACTAGTTTCTAATTTTTGATAACTTTTTTATTTTTATTGTCAATCGTCATTTTTTCTTTAATTAGTTTTGTTGTGGTGGCTCTTATAAGTTCTTTTTGTTCTGCTGTAATGGACAACGTTGGATTGTACGTGTTGATTCCTGCTTCTAAGTCTACAATAAGTTTTTCGACATCAGTTTCATTGGGTATCGGGTAATTAAGTCCGTTGTTAAGTAGCACCGTTTGATCTTCGGTGAAGGTCTGAGAGGACTGATTCACCAAAAAATTTCCAATTTGCTGCACGCGAACTTTAGGTTTTGTGTCAACCTGTTGTTTTTCCCGAAGTAAGTTAAATTTCCTTTCAAGCAGTTTTCAAGATATTGTTGTGCTAGTTTGAGATAAAGATAGTATGCTTCTAGAGTTTTGCGATCTAGTTTAGCTCTGAGGGAAGCTATACTATCACTAAACATTTCATTCTCAATTGTTCTAATTCTTTCAAAATTAATAGATGTACGAATTTTAATTTAATGACTCTTATTGTGTAAGGTTAGAGTTTTTGTATCTGCTTAAAAAAGCGATGTCCTTGCTAAGCGATGCAATTGATTTCCTCAAAGCGATGAATTTGTTTACGTTATTGTTTACAATTTTTGTTTTTGGTTTTTTAGTCTTGAAATTAAAAGAAATATAATATGTTGTGTTAGAAATTTGCAAAAAAACAAAAAAAAAAATAGCAAAATATTAGATATAAAATTTATAATCAATAAAAGATAATTAATAATTAATACTTCATAACTAAAAATATTACCTATATCAATATCTATATCAATACTCATATATGTCATGGAACACAATAAAAATAACACAAAAAATAAATATTGGACAAACACTAATAATAATTACACAATGCAACAACTAACAAAAGTAAGTGATATGATGTACCCAATAAACATAGTAACGTCAGGCATCTTAACGTCAAAGATGGATAAAATCTCAGCGACAACTTGCAGAAAATATGACGTCGTCTTATCACGTAGGCGCAGATAGAGTTATCAGAAGTGGTCTTCTACAGTAGGCCAATCCTCTACTTAGACAGCAGTATAAACAAATTAAAAATGAAATTAGACATTGCCTCGGAAATTTAGCAGCTAGAAATCAAGTACGATGGAAATGTCAAGTGGAAGCCCTATGCTACCAAAAGGAGTAAGGAAAAAAAAATTCGATAGGCAAGAGATTTTTAATATAATATGTATAAAAAAAAAAATACATACCATAATTCAAGTGATATTTAAGAGAAAATTGAAAAGAGCATAAATATAAAAAAAATTACATATTTTATATTTAAACTATTAACCCATTTAACACCCTATTAACCTTTTACAGAAAATACATGTTTTATCCTTAAAAACTTTGTAATTAGGGTCCCTAAAAATCAAAAATGTTAAAATTCACAGATCGGTCCTGCCGTTTCCAAGTTGTGAGGGTGGCCGAAAACGGTAACTTGGTATAATGTGAATATAATATGATTTTTTTTTTTTTTAAAAAAAAGTTTTAGTTCTAATTTTATTTAACATTTTAGAGATTTTACAAGAAAATTAACAAATTTATTCAGAAATACAAAAATAAAAATAATTGCACACCTATATCCATACAAAGATTAAACTATACCCGGGTGTTCCAGAGCATGCGTATCAGCTTTTTAAGAGGAGGAGGAGCCATTATTTCAAAATTTAAAACAAAAATTGATTTACTAAATCGAGGGTGCTCTATCGATTGGTGATATTTTCAGCTTCCGGAAAGGACCGGAAAGGGGTTTTTAGTTTTACCGCTATTTTAAAATACTCCTTCCCCTCTTAAAAAGCTGATTTGCATGCTCTGGAACACTCTGTATAATAATTATATAAACATTTTAACAAAGATTATGTATGATATATTATAAAATATTTATCATGTAATGCGATGTTACATGTCTTGCAACTCTTTGTGATAAGTAATTTGCAATATTTGCAGGTGCTTCGTGGTTTTCCAGGTAAAATTAAATGATGTTCTGCATATCTTGCAGGATTTTCAAAAGTATTGTTACTACGGCGTCCAGGTGTAATAGCAGGTAATCCAACCGGCTTGCCTCTCGTAAATTGTTTACAACCATAACGCCCAAAGTATGGTATCATAGTTTCTTTAAATACCATTTGCATATTCAAATAATGGCGTAAGGATTTTTGAAGGCCTATAGGTCTACTATAAATGTTTTTAATAGTATCCCATAATAATAAAACCACAAATTTAAATATTGGTACTTACCACTTCAAAGCTTTATCCGTAGTTATGCGCTTAAAAACTTTACAATATTCACTTTAGGTAAAATAATTGACTTATATAACAACCAGCATGTGGTTCTAAGTGAAAATAGTTTGCAAATTTAGTTAAAAAGCCTACTACATTATACAATTTAAAAATAATTAGAAGAAACCCCGGATACATATCCGACCGAGCAAAAGAAAGGAATTTTTCTGTGAAACGGCACAATAATTTGATTTTTTGGTGCTCGATAACATAAACGTAATTGCTTATTTTTCCAAACACATGCAATTTGGTAATATCATTTAAAAACTCCTTTAATATAAGATTGAATACTCGTGTTACTAAATCAGGGCGATCTGAAGAGTTTTGAAATGAATGTAGCTGAAATTTGATTTCTGGCCAAACTTGATTACATATAAACGTGATGAAAAGATCGGGACGACCAAATTTCCTAACCATAGCCATATTGTCTTGATAAAGTTTTGACATGAAACGCGGCCCACCAACAAATGACGATGGAAGTATAAATAAATTTTCGACCCTTATATTGTTGTCACTACTAAAGCTATTCATATGGTCTAAAAGTCCTTTATAAGAATCTACACAAAAAGATTTTTGATTAGAACGAATATACATTAAACGATTGACGTGCATACGCGTATACAATATACTGCTGAAATAGTTTTCCTCCATAGTGAAGAGGGTTAAAAATATTTGGTCTGACTTTAAATGAGTAAAATTGGAGAGTGTTATATTATTTCTTACAGCTGCAGACACAGTTCGATTATGGCACATATTTGTAGTCCATCCGAAATCCCCATTAGAAAGAAAAAGAGTAAAAATCATTGGGTCTAAATGCTTAGATAGGAAATTAATTCGTTTAATGCTTCTACTATTAGTACGATGAATTAACGCAACCTCATCCGTATTTTTAGGTGCATTATACACTCTTTGGTCATCACCTAAATTTCTTGAAAAAACTAAGGATACTTAATTAAATTATTTCGTTGTTCAGAACGCCGTAAACGTTGTTGTTCCACTTTTTCCCTTCGTCTTTTCCTGTTATAAGTCATAAAATATTCTCGCCTATAGTCCATTTTTAATTTATTAAATTTAAAAATAAATAAAACATAAAAATTTTTACTTTTACCGTTTTCTTTTTTTCCAGAAAATTTTATATAGTTTTACTTACTCAGAAAATTTTAGCTACAATTTTCGTTACAAACAATCTTTTCTATTTACCTTTAATCAATCTGCTATCAAGAAAATTTTTTCTGTTATATTTTTTATTTATTTTTTATATTTTTTTTGTATTTTCTTTTTATTTTTTTATTTATTTATTTAATTTTAAATTAAAGAAATTTAGGTAACAATATAATTTTAATTACAAACTTAATGTATGTAGGCACTACATCCAAAAAAAATTTCTGAATCACTAATTTTCCACATTCATATACTTAGGTAGGTACACAAATATTTTTTTATTTTTTCTTTTAATTTCTAACTAATATATTTTAATTCTAGACTAATAAATATACCTATCACAATAGTTTTAATCACAAACTATATAAATATAGTATAATCATAAAGGAAGTATAATAAGAGAAACTATGCGGAACAAATTTTGTGACGATTTTTTTTTGCTTAAAAAATTTTTGAAAATACCCCATACACAGTAGGACCTAGATAAACTCACTTTAAAAATTTGGAATAACTCATTTTAATGTCTTCGTTAACAGAAACTCATACAAAATATTGAACTAAAATTTTTTCTTTTATGCAGGTTCAACTGTATAGATTCTAGCTTTGAGAGAGAGAATCTTAAAATGATTTTAATTCTTGTTGTTTTTTTTTTGTTTTTGCTTTTATATAACATACATATAGTGTAGTAGCGGCAATGAGGTAATGTTGTGTATGTCGTATCAAATACACACTTTTTGGGTAGATGTAGAGTATACCATAATATGAAATGCATGGTGTCGGGACAAAATTTCAAAGACACAATTACATATTTAAAAAAATTAAATCCCAATTTAAGTTTTTATAAAAAATTTGAAATTATTTGGTTTTGTAATTAAGGTACTTTTTTTTCTTAAAAAAAAGTAAGAATACTAAGTGGTTATGTTGAAGTCCGAAGCGGAATATCCCCGAAAAAAATTTCCGACCGGAATACGAAAAATATCAGTATTCTGAAATCCATTCGACTGCCAAGTCTGTGCACAAATCAAATGTTTCGGAATTTTTTTTTTATTTCAAATAAAAAAGGCGTTGACAGTTTAAGTTTTTTTTTATTTATTTTGTAAAAAGTTATAAATTTTTTAATAATTACATAACGTAATATGTACATAAATTAAAAGTAAAACTTATACATTTTTAATTACATATGTAGGTATATACAAATTAAAATTTAATAGTAATTTTTTGTTACACATTAGATTTTGTTGAAAACGATAAAAGATATTATTCGTTTGAAGCGCTTTTTTAATTTGTAATTTCGACGGACTTCAGCATAACCACCTAATTCTTATATAAAACAATTCTTATAAAAATATAAAACAAAATCATATTTTGAAAGGAATTATTAATCAACTACAGATTTTGACAATTTCTTCCACATTTTATAATGATTAATAAAAATTTAAACATTTAATTGTTTTAAATATGAAATTTTGTCTTTATGAAATTTTGTCCACATGTAATTTTGTCATGGAACCAAAATGTTACATTTTTAATGCAAACACAAACAACTTACTTTAAATTGGAAATTCATAAAGAAAGGAGAATTAAACAATTTTAATATAGAAATAGAATATTCAAAAATAATGTTCACGTTCATTGTTAATATATTATGATAAGTTAATCTTAATAACCTACACTCTACCTCTACTATGCACTATACACTAAGAAATCAAGGAATACATGCATATATATGAATACGATAGTGTGCAAAATCCTTACTTACTGCAGTGTGGCACAAAAAAGATAAGCACATTGAAGTAATTGAAAACATAAATTAATAAATTATTTATTTTTTCTAATATTATAATATTGTTAATACTAGTAATATTATAATAAATTTAAGAAATTATTTTTGTTTATTTAATTTTTCATTTTCATTTTTATATTCAAGTTATTTATTTTTATTACATTCAAAGTGTTTATTATTTTATTACACTTCAATTCTGCCTTTTCTCTTTGTTTAAAATATATTTTACAACATAGGTAGGTACATATTATTTGTACATTTGTAAAATTTTATTTAAAGAATTTTAATTTTAGAGCCACATTTTCTAAAACAGGTACATTTTTTTTTTTCAAAACCTATCTAAGTGGTGCCTATGAAATGTTATTTTTCAACGCATAAAAAAGTAATTTAAATAGAATTTTACATTTTATTTGAAATTGAAACAAAACTCCAATTCAATCCAAGAACAAAATCAAAGAATTAGAAATTATAAAAACAGTGTAGACGCTTCCATTAGTTTTATTTTTTATTTTGATGAATAAAAGAAAAAACAACAAAACAAAGTTAAATATTTTATAAATTTTCATCTTTTGAAATGTTCAACATTATTGTACGATACTGTACGAGGTACAAAGGAAATAAAATATTTGTTATTTATATTATGCTTAGGCGAATCCTTTTCTTTTGTATTTGTTTAGTTATGATTATTTTTATTTATAAACAATCAGTTTTACTGTTCGGATAAAGAACTTCATTTACAGTTTCTAATGCTAATTCTACCAGATCGCTTTCGTCACTAATAAATATTGAAAATCCTCAAAACCTTCACCTAGTTGCATGTACATAAATAAAAATATGTAACCGTGTGGCTAGAGGTACGAAGCGTGTTATAAGAGGGTAATTCACAAATTTCTGGACGTGATGGAGGAGGATGACATGTGCATTTAAAATATTTATTAGTTTTTTATTAAACTTCAATCCCGCTTTTATTTAAAATATTCATATATCTACCTATTGCAAAATATATATGTACATACACATTTGTGAAATTTTTATTTTAAGAATTTTAATTTTACAGCCACAAATTCAATTCATACCCATATATTTTTTTTTTTATTTTTCAAGACATATCTAAGTTACCTATGATACCTATGAAATGACCCTTCAACGAAATAGTACAAAAATAATTTTTCAATTTATTTTAAAATTTAAATTAATAAAGAATACAAATTCAGTCCAAAAGCAAAATCAAAAAATTTCAAATTACAAAAACAATTTACACTGCATTGTTGCAGGTGTTCTTTTGTTTTGCCCAAACACAGAAAAATAAAAATTAAATCATTGTATGTGTGAATATAAACAAAACATATTACATTTTTTCTATGGCTTCTTCCTTACTACCTTATTTTCTTTTTTTTGCACACATATCACACGACACACATGTATAAATTATAATGAAGGATTAAGGAATTACAATATTGTTATCAAGATCATTGAATCCGTATGCGATATACAAAGTCAAGAGAAAGATTATAATTTATAAGAGATATTATAATTTACGCTCTGGGGTATTTTGGCATATAAAATATATTTTTTCTCTGGGGTTCTACGGTGAAGCAAAATTTAAGAAATATTGAAAAAAAAAATTTTTTTCCTGATAGTTTCTCTATATTATACTTCCTTTATGGTATAATACATTAATAACTATGTTTAAGTTTTTAATTTTTAAACATTAAAACTTATTCTGCTATTTATTTTGCTATCTACAAAAAATATTTATTCATTTACTTTTTACTATTTTTGTTTAAAAACAAATGATAATTCTTTCTTGTTGAAATAACAAATAAGAACTACTAATAAGAACTCTGTAAGACTGTAACTACTCATAACTACTCTGTAATCTGTAACTATTTAAGTGCTCAAATTAAAAAAAAAATTTCTACTAAAACATTTTGCTCAGAATAGATATTTGATTACTAAGTTGTTCTAAACTGTTCTAAAAGACTTCAGTACAAGAAAGGTCAACTTCTTTTGGGCAAAAAAGTTCAATTAATGGAATACAATAGATACAAAAAAACTTACTTACTCCAGATTGTTCAGAACTATCTCGAACAGGTTACTGAATAAACCTAATATTCTACTATTTTTAAATTGAAGTATGTATTTTAAATTTTAGTTTTGTTATTGACCGTCAGATGGTTTTTTATGTAGATTTTATAAATATATAATTGAACTATTAGTTTCCTTTTAAAATAAATTGTCCGTTTTATCATAAAGTTATAATACTATACAACAAATTAAATAAAACTGAAACTATTCTATTTAAGAAGGCTTAGTTCCTGACAATAGCAGTAGTTTTCCACATTTAATGAGTTGATAAGCCAGTAATTTGTTAAATAAATACTCGAAATATTGTAGATTGTAGTGTAAAATTGCAGTACCGTACTTAATTAAGCACGAAAAGGTGATTCTACCTAAGTTACTGTAGAGTGTAAAAAAAAAAAAAAAAATATACAATGTATGCGACGCGAAATAAAAAGTTTATATTGTTTATTTAAATGAAAAAGGTACCTATATAAAAATTAAACTAATTTTTCCAATAGAAAGGGGGGAATGAAACGAAAGGAAAAAAGTGATGAAAGTTGACCCGTGTCGAAGTAGGCATTATTTTACTATTTTTCAACTGAAGTATGTACTTTAAATTTTAGTTTGGTTATTGACCGTCAGATGGTTTTTTATGTAGATTTTAATAAATATATAAATTTACTCTTAGTTTTCTTTTAAAATAAATTGTCAGTTTTATCATAAAGGTATAAGATACATATACAATGAAATAAAAAGTTTATATTGTTTATTTAAATGAAAAAGTTACCTATTAAAAAAAAATTTTATTATTTACTTTTTAGTCATAAATTAAGAGATGTTTCTTTTTTATTCAAATTATATATAAAATTTATAAAATCAATTTGAACAATAAAATGTTAACATAGGTTTGATAAACATAACATTTCACCAATATACTAATAAGACTTCCTAACCAAAATACATTTCAAAATATACAGCATACAGAAAAAAGTGTATTAGAGAAGCATTATTTGAATTTAAATTTTAATAATATAAAAAAATATTGTTTTTTGTTATTAATTATGTTATATTATAAAAATTAGTATTATAATACATAATAATAAAAAAAAAACAATTTGAATTAATAGAGAATCGAACTCACAAAAATTTGTGATATTAAAACCTATATAATAATAAAAATAATAAAATAAAATAATAAAAATAGTCTTTATTTCAACAGAATTACAAAGCTAGTAACAAATTTTGAATACATACAAATTAAATTCATTTTTTGTACAATGTATCCTTAATCAAATTAATAATTAATTCAAATTAAAAATTAGTATTTAAAATAATTCAGATTACATTTTTAACTTATACTAAATAACATTTAATTTATATACTATTAAAAAAAAAAGAAAAACAAACATTTGAATTATACATCAGGAATTAATAATTGCTCACAAATGTACTGTAAATATTATAGTAAAAGATTAATACAATTATTATAAACTACAAATATATATATATACATATTAGAAAATATAAAAAAAAAAAATCAAAAAGTTTGTACATAAAATATCCTTAAATAACTAGTCACTTTTAAGCTTCAAGTTCTGAATGAAATAGTTAATAATTATTTATAAATATGGACGAAATATTCAACAGAAATTATAATACTACCAACTATCAAAGCTCAATGGCCATCTATTGCTTTTTTATTTTGCTATTTTTTTTACATAAAATTAATATAATCTTATAAGTTTAAAAAAATTCCGCTAGAAGTTTTCGAAATCTCTACCGGATATTTTTTTGTAAGTCCGCAATTTTATCTACACATTTGTATAAGCTGCGGACTTGTTTGCAGATTTAACTACTCATAAGTAGTTGTGAGCAAGTCTGCAAGCTAAAAAACACGCAACTAAAATACGTACACAATGTTTTTGTTTAATTAACAAAGGCTCAATTTTATTATAATGGGTACCACCCCAACAACACAGACCATATTGAAGTTTGGACTTAATCAAGCCATTGTAAAAAAGTTTTAAAACAGAGAAAGGACAATATAAACTTAGATGATACAGTTGCCTAACTGCTTTATTCAGGTATCTTTTTAGATAAGACGTGTGATCTTTCCAGTTTAGTCTAGCATCTAACGAGATACCTAAATATTTGAAGCTATCCACACGTTCAACATAGAAACAATCTTCTGAGCAGTTATGGTTCTCATTAAACAAAATACCAGACACATCATTTACACATAAATTACATAAACTAAATTTTAAGCACTTAGGAGAGTGGTATTTTACAGAAATACTTTCACATACTTTTCCTGACAGATTAAAAAACATAAATTTTGTTTTGTTACTTATTATTAGTTTATGCATTTTGAACCATTGCCTTAATATATCCAAATCAAAATTTATATCAGTAAAAGTATTAAAATAATTTACATTTGAATAGGATAGAGCTGTATTATCAGCAAAAGCAGTAATTTTTCCTTTAAACGCTTGAGCAAAAAGTGAATTGACATAAATTAAAAAAAGTATTGGACCTAGTACAGAGCCTTGAGGAACTCCGATATTTATCAATTTTTCGGAATTGTATCCATTTGAAATTTTTACTATTTGCATCCGATCTTTAATGTATGAACTAAAACAATCCAAAATAAAACCTCTAAATCCAGCTTTAAACAATTAAGTTTAATAATAAGGTATGGTCCACCATGTCAAAAGCTTTTGTGATGTCTATAATTTCAGAATCATTTAAGGACTTGTAGAGCTCACTACATAATTTTAATAAGGCATCTTCAGTTGATTTACCACTTCTAAACCCATATTGAAATTCGCTGAAAAAGCTGATGTTATTCAAATATTTTATGATTCTAAACTTAATGCCTTTTTCAAAAACTTTTGAAAAAACTGATAATAAAGAAATAGGCCTATAACTGTTGAATAATAAAGTATCTCTTTTTTTATGCAAAGGTATAACAACAGCTGTTTTTAGAGCATGTGGAAAAATACCATTCTGTATACTGAAATTAAAAATATAACATAGAACATCAACAATTTGATAAGAAACATTTTTTAGAATATTATTTGAAATTTTATCAAAGGAAGAAGAAGATGAAGATTTTAAAGACATTATAATTTTGTGTAGTTCTGTCGAAGAAAAAGGAAGAAAGAAAAAACTTTGTTGTTGAGATGATTCTGGAACGATTAGTTACTACAATTACATGATGACACAACATAAGGAGAATTATCTAATAGTGAATTTGTTATTGTAGAAAAGTAATTATTAAATAAATTAGCAACATCTAAAGGATCAGAAACAAGCTCACTACTATTTTTTATGACAGTATGACTATTTGCAATATTTCTATTAAGAATTTTATTTACTAACTTCCACTCCTTTTTCGAGTTTCCAGAATTCTCAGTTAGATTTCATAATAACTGTCTCTACAATTAGGAATATCACGCTTCAACTCACGGAATAGTTTTTCGTAATACACTTTGAGTCTAGTGCAATTTGGATGTTTTAATAGACGAATTCTAATTTGATTTTTTTTTAAATTTTTCGCAATAACTTCTGACTCATCCACGGTTTTAGTCATTTCAGTTTGCTTGAGTTTAGATTTATTACTATACTGCAATTTGAAATATGACTTTTAAATTTAGTAAGGAATAAATCGAAAGCGGTAGAAGGATCAGGCGAACTATATACTTCATCCCACGACTCAAAAGTTAGTTCATCCTTCAAAGAAGTAAAATTTATTTTTTGAATTACATTATAATTTGATATATGTCTTTTTGGTATGTCTTTAGAAAACTGAATGGATGTTAGAACGTGATCAGTTATTTTAAGATCAAATATAGCAGTTTTATATTTAATAGGATTATTTCTATGTAGTCTTAAAAAGATGTGATCGATACAAGTTCTTGAGCACTCCGTTTCCCGAGCAGGTTGAAACACTAAAGAAGTAAAGCCAAACGACGCCTGAGTAGAGAGGAAATTATCCGAATTACTATTTTAAGAAAGCAGATTAATATTGAAATCGCCTATAAGAATGGTATTTTTACATGTTAGATTTTCTAAAAACCCAGAAAATTCTTCCAAAAATTCATTAATACTGACTTTATAAAATCTATAAACACCAACAAAAAAATAACGTGTACCCGAAGTACAACAATTTAAACAAATTAAATCAACGCTATTTAAGTTAAGCTTAGTTTTTGTACATTCAACGTCACTACTGTAAAATACTGCAACTCCACCAGCTGAATAAGAATCATTACAAGTTGCAGCAAATGTATAGTTTGGAATAATGTAGTCTGAAATTTCATAATCAAATATCCAAATTTCAGATAAAAATATAAGATCAGGTAAATGATCACATGAAACAAAATGAGAGAGAAATACATCAAAATTTTTCGTAAGACTCTGAATGTTTTGGTTTACCACAGAAAAGCCTGAATGAAGGTCACCACTGTTATGATCTATGCACAAACAATTAAAATTATTAGAAGTTTAAGAAGAAAAACTATTATTATTTTGACTATGAAGAGGATATATATCTTCCATAATGGAATTAACAATGTAAAAATTTTAAATATAAATTGATTTAAAAAATAAATAAAAATGAATTAAATTTTTAACAAGTCCTCTACACTTTTTATATTAAAAGCTTTATCACCTTCTTTTTTTCTAATAAAAATTTTTGAATTATGTACCCATACGTACTTACATTTATTCTCTGTTTTAAATGAATTCGCCTTTTTGAGCAATGATCTATTGAAAGCAGTAAGAGCATCATTTACAAATATTTTCCTATTGTTGTTGTTGCTTATATCTCCAAAAATATTTGCATCCAGTCTAATTTTATTTTTACGTATTCTCTCTTGAATTATTCTCTTTGTTGATGACTTAGTAAATTTAACACTTATTATATTTAGTGCTGCTGCATTATTCTCTTGCCTAATTTTTTTTACAAAGCAAGTCTCCAAATCACTTACATTAATGTTGACACCAACACCTTTAGTAATTAGTTTGATAACTTTTTCTTCCGCATTAATATTATAAACTTCATGTACACCAACAATGTCAACAGAATTATTTAATTCTCTCTGCTCTAAAACATTAATCCGTGATTCTAATTTAATAACATTATTATAGAGAACATTATTCCTCTCTTCCAAGTTAGTTATTTTTTTCAATAATTCAACATTTATTATTTGCTGAATTTTAATTATTTCTTTATACAGCATTTGTAACGTAATATTCTCAGGAATATTCTCATTTGTGTTTGTTGAAGAGAGAATATTTACCGCGTTTTATAGGTGAGAGATTTGTTGAACTGTTGCTGTTGTTGCTATTGCTGAATTTTGAAATGTTATTATTGGAGCACAGCTGGTTGTTGGAGTAATAGGCATCTCATTTACTGATTTTCGCCTAATACTCATACAGCTACTGCACTTGTATCCTTGTTTACTTTTTGAGAGGAATTCAGTTTCTCTTTTGTCAATCTTGACGCACTTTCCATGAAATATGTTTTTGCAATTCATGCAGGTAATGTTCAGATCGAATCTTTCAACTTTATTGTTACATAAATTGCACTTCATTTTTCTTTTCTTTTGTTTTTTATTTATCATCACCGATGCTGCATCATAACCGATAGATTGTAAGAAAAAAAAATTGAAGCACAAGAAGAACCACGAATAGTGTGCCTTCACTAATCGTGCTCTTGTGTATTATAATATAGACTAGGGGCCCCTGTTGAGTAATTATATTTCAAGTTGAAGTCAAATTTAAAGTTTTTAAAAAAACAGTAATTTACGTACTGACATAGACTACGCACGATATAGCAGAAACCACTCGTGTTTAATAAAAATAACTTACTACATTCGTTATTAGTAAGTTTTGTTTAGGACACATAAATACAAGTCCATCATATACGGCTTTGTTTCCGATATATTCCCTATAGTAAGTGGCATTTAGTGATAAAGTTACTAAAAATAAAAAATTTTGTCTTTCAAGAGGTGTGTATATATATACCTACATAATACATAATTTTAATAAAAATTATATTATTACTACAAATAACCAAAATTTAGAAATAGTTACTCAAAAAGATAAAAATGAAGAATTCAAGTGATTTGTTTTTTGTTGTTTTTATATTTTTTATTTTAGATGAATTTGTTTTTTGTTTTTGGCATATGTACATAGATTCACTTGCAACTACATAATGTAAATTATAATAACTGTAAATTATAATATGTTTGCTTTTGTTTATATTTGTAATAAGTTCTCACATATGCACAATGTATTTGCTGAATAATAAAATCATATGAGTACAAAATTTTCAACTGTGTGCGCATTTTTGTTTTATATATAGGTACATCTCATTTATTAAATTACAAGTTCATTAAGGATAATTATAGATACTCTAACTTTACTATATAAAAATGAATTTGCTAGTCATATGAACAATTCATCTGATTTTTTTTGTTTTTGCTTTTTTATACTTTTTATTTGAGATGAATTTGTTTCTTTGTTTTTATTTGGCATATGTACATAGATTCATTTGCAAATATATAACGTAAATTATAATAACTGATTTTTTTGTTTTGTTTATTATTTTAATAAGATCTCCCATATGCATAATGTACCTATTTGCTGAATAATAAAATCATATGAGTAAAAAATTTTCAACTGTGTATGCATTTTTGTTTTATATATAACCAGAACTATTATCAGAGATAAACAGTATTATATTAGAAGTTCATTAGGGATAATTATAGATACTCTAACTCTACTATATAAAAATGAATTTGCTATTCATAGCAACAATTCAACTGATTTTTTTTGTTTTTGCTTTTTTATATTTATTATTTGAGATGAATTTGTTTCTTTGTTTTTATTTGGCATATGTACATAGATTCATTTGCAAGTATATAATGTAAATTATAATTCATCTAAAATAAAAAGTATAAAAAAGCAAAAACAAAAAAAATCAGATGAATTGTTCATATGACTAGCAAATTCATTTTTATATAGTAGACTTAGAGTATCTATAATTATCCTTAATGAACTTGTAATATAATAAATGAGATGTACCTATATATAAAACAAAAATGCGCACACAGTTGAAAATTTTGTACTCATATGATTTTATTATTCAGCAAATACATTGTGCATATGTGAGAACTTATTACAAATATAAACAAAAGCAAACAAATCAGTTATTATAATTTACATTATGTACTTGCAAGTGAATCTATGGACATATGCCAAAAAAAAAAAAAAAAACAAATTCATCTAAAATAAAAAATATAAAAACAACAAAAAACAAATCGCTTGAATTCTTGATTTTTAACTTTTTGAGTAATTGTTTCTAAATTTTGGTTATTTGTAGTAATAATATAATTTTTATTAAAATTATGTATTATGTAGGTATTTATGTAGGTATTTATTTTTAGTAATTTTATCACTAAATGTCACTTACTATAGGGAATATTTTGGAAACAAAGCCGTATATGATGGACTTGTATTTATGTGTCCTAAACAAAACTTACTAATAACGAATGTAGTAGAGTTTGTACTATGCTTTCAAAGTGGAAGGATTGAAAAATATAGTTTTCACACTGAGAAACAAATTTAGCAAAAAAAAAAAAAAAAAAACTTACCTTAAGTATAAAAAAAAAAAAAAATTATTATAAATTAAGAAAACAATAAACAAAGTAAATTAGCAAATTAAAAATAAATGTATCAGTGTTTAATAATATATAAACTCTAGTGTTATTTGACCACATGGTCAGAAGCACTCAACTAAAAAATGAAACTAATAATAAAAATAAAGTGAAAAAAACTCTCAGAAAAATGTCACCAAGAAAAGTAAAATCACAACAGGTTACAGATAAAGTAGCCCAAAAAAATAAAGAATTAATTTTAGGCAATTCATCACTAAAAAAAGAACTACTAGAACTTAAAAAAAAATTAAGTGAATTATTAAAAAATAATAACAAAAATATTAACATTGACAATGAAGTACTTAATAATACTAATCAGTTTCATATTCTCAACGATATGGAATTAGAGGAACCCAATAATGAAGATTCGAACAATGATTTTATTCAAGTTTTGAAAAAAAAAAAATAATAATAATAATATTAACAAAAAAACGTCACAAGCAATAAATAGTCAACTAAATAAAAATATACCGAATAATAAAACAGTTGAAAAATACCCAAGTAGCAATGATGCCGATACCAAAAAAGATATAGAAAATAAAAATAATAAAAGCAAAAATATTCCCCCAATAATATTAAAAACCGAAGACATCCCTACCATAAAAAAAATGATAAGAATACAACTCAAAATTAATGAGTTTTTAATAAAATCCACAAATAACAGACATATGCTTTATGCAAAAAATACAGAGGACTTCAAAAAAATATTTAATGCGTTAAAGAGTACTGAAGTGCAATGTTTCTCATACACACCAAAAGACGAAAAACCAATTAACGTAATATTAAAAGGCTTTCACAACAACTATGAGCCAGAAGAAATCCACAGCTTGCTACAAGCACAAGCGGTCGAAGAAATAAATATTAATAAAGTTTTAAGACTAACAACAAAAAAATCGGTAGCAAGCAATATAAATCTGCCAATTTATATAGTACAAATAGGACCGAAAAGCAACATCAACAACTTGTATAAAATAAAAGATCTTGATAACCAGATTATAAAATGGGAATCTCTCAACAAATCGCCTATTGCACAATGCACCAGATGCCAGCGGTTCAACCACTCGGCATATAATTGCAATATGGAGCTGAGATGCGTCAAGTGTTGTGGGAACCACTTGGCTAATCAATGCCACATCATCAAAAACAGTGCAAAGGACAAACTTTATTGCATTCTTTGCAAGACAACCGGACATCCCGCATCTTTTAGGCAGTGCCCAGTGTTTAAAGCCAGACAGGAAAAGCTAGAATTATTATAGGAAAACAAGGTAGCGAAGGTAATAAAAAAAAATAATATAGCATCAAATTTTACTAATCCTAATTTATCATATGCCAGTATTACAGCTGGAAACAAATATACTAATACAAGTAACTTAAATACAACTTCCACTGGTGGATTAAATCCCTCAATCGGAAATATAATTCCAATACTAACTGAACTCAGCAAGAGTTTGTCCAACTTATGCCAGAGTTTTAAAGTATTGGAAACAAAAATTCAAAGTCAAGCGGACAGAATCGATTTTCTATTCGAAAACCTCGATGCTTAACAACGCTTTGAGACAAAATAAATTAAAAATAATATCTATTAATGTCAACTCCTGTAGATCATATTACAAGCAGTTGTCATTAATAGATTTTCTAAACAAGCACAATCCGGATGTAGTAACGTTATCTGAGACGAAACTTAATAAAACCAATCGTATAAAAATTAAAGGGTATAATATTATTAGGCACGATAGAGCTTCACCTACAATCGGAGGTGGTACTGCAATAATAATTAGGAAAAGTTTAAAATTTCGAAGACTTCACACCGAATTTTTAAAAGCATTTCGCTGTTTAGAAGTTTGCGCAGTGGAAATTAACGGGGAAAATAATAATAAACTTATTATTTTATCTATATATGCGCCAGTGAGCCATCAGGGCGTATTCCACAATGAACTGATAAAACTCTTTGAAATTTTGAAACTTTCCGAATTATATAACTATTACATTATTTGCGGCGATCTAAATGCTAAACACCAATCTTGGGGAAATACTCACCACAATCCTCGGGGAGTACTCCTCAATAAATTTATCGAAGATAACCGAATATTATACAAAACTTCCTTATACACCACCGAAATACCTTCGTACCCTAGGGGAAACTCGTTCCTAGATTTAGTTCTAGCCGATGCCAGACTTACACTTAAAACGACTAATACTGGTAAATTGGAAACTCTAATTTACGACAGCGACCATCTAGCTATATACACTGAGTTATCACTTAGAGGGAACGAATTCACTACAACCTCTACAAACAATGAACACTTCCTTTACGGAAAAGCTAACTGGAACAAATTTCGGAAACATATTAACATCGACATTCAGCTTGATGAATCGCTAAGCAGCATGCCCAATGATAGAAACTTATCAATTACCGAAATAAACTGTTTTCTAAAAAAAATTGAACTTATTTTCCAAAATGCCATGCAAAAATCAATACCCCTATCAAATTCCAACAAAAATAGCATTGATATTTATGTTAACCGGGTTATCAACCAATTAAAAAAAGTTAAGAGCCAACTACTAAGTTCCAAATTCAAATTACTAAAATTAAATGCCAATAATACTACTTCAATAAATTTAATAAATTCTCTTTTAAAAAATATCAATTGCTTAATAAAACAAAATTTTAAATTAAATATTAATAAATACTGGCATAATAGAGTTGCAAATATAAAAGTTTGCAACAGTAAAAACATGTTTGCGGAAATCAAAAAAATATACAAGTCGTTCAATCCTGAAAAAATCCACAAATTAAGAGTTCACCGTAGTCATATTCTCAAAATTCAACAAGCTGGTATAAACACTAACAAATTAAAAATAGAAAACGAATACTTCTGCATCGAAAACGAAAATGACATCCTAAATACCATAGGATCTCATCTTTCACAAGTACATAACCAAACAAACCAAAGAGTTTCTCCATATGATAATCAAGTCATGGCTTCTATAAATAATTTAAAAATACGCATTCAAAACAATAAAAATTACAATATTTCGGTAATAAAATTCAATAATACACTAAAGGCAAATAAATTAAGCGCAGACCAAACTCAAAATAAATATTTTATTACAATTCAGGATCTTAAAGAAATATTCAATAACTTAGTAAATAAAAAATCTTCTGGTATCGATAAAATTCCTAACATTGTTTTAAAGCAACTCCCTGATTCGCTAATAGAA
Organism: Argyra leucocephala; assembly: GCA_963942445.1. Taxonomy (NCBI): domain Eukaryota; kingdom Metazoa; phylum Arthropoda; class Insecta; order Diptera; family Dolichopodidae; genus Argyra; species Argyra leucocephala. The sequence goes on from OZ012682.1 coordinate 9,636,791, forward strand.
AGGTATTGTATAATATTCAATAATTGTTTAAACGTAAGTTATTTCCCACAAGATTGGAAAAAAGCATTGGTAGTTGCAATAAAAAAACCGGGCAAAGATCCCTCCGATCCAAATAGCTACAGGCCTATCAGTCTATTACCCAACATAAGTAAGGTCTTCGAAGTTATAGTTAATAAAATCCTAGTAGATGAAACCGTTAAAAAAGGAATAATACCAGCAAATCAATTTGGTTTTCGTTATAAACATAGTACAATACATGCAATGACAAAACTATCTTCTGATATCTGCAGACATATAAATGATAAGAAATGTGTAGCAACTTGCTTCATTGATTTTGAAAAAGCATTTTACACAGTCTGGCTTGATGGTATTATATACAAGCTGCTAAAATACAAGTATCCGCACACTTAGTATTCTTGATTAAGAGCATGATAAGGGACAAAACTTTTAGAGTAACTTCTGGTAACAAAAAGTTCTCTAAAGAGTTTTCGCTAAACAACGGTCTTCAACAAGGTACTGTGAACTCGCCTGTATTATTCAATATATATATTAGTGAGCTGCTGGACTCTCTAAGCAGAAGCTTAGGGCTTAGTCACAGCATAGCTTTCGCTGATGATCTAACCATATATACAGCGAATCACAACATCCAAAAGGCTCAATACCATTTACAGAAACTATTTAATAAAGTGGTTGAGTATAGTGTCAGCTGGAAACTTAAAATTAATTACCAAAAATGCGAGAGTGTTCTTTTCCGTAACACTGTCAACTTGGTCAATTATAATATTAAAAAACACTGGAGAGAATTCCATATAAATGCTCCAGACAATACAAAAATCAGCAACTCGAGTAAATTCAAATATTTAGGCATTTTATACTATCATAACTATAACTTCAAAGACCATATAAAAAATCAAATAAGAAAAGCAACGAATGCCTTTCTAACATTACGTAAACTTTTTTATTCGAAAATTCTGTGTAGTAAAGTCAAACTACTTTGCTACAAGAACCTGATAAGGCCAATATTAACTTATGGTTGTCCAATCTGGTTTAACATCAATTCTTCTTTGATGGAAAAAGTCAGAATATTTGAACGAAAATGCCTAAGAGCATGTACAAATTTGAACAGAAAACCTACATCAAACTATCTGCACTATTATTCTAATAAGGCAGTTTATTCAAAGGCCAACATTATCAGAATCGATAATTTTATTATTCGTCTCATACGAAATCATATCCAACGGAGCAGCGAAGTGCTAGAAAATTCCTTAATAAGCCATCCTTGGTACGAAAACGACCTGTATATTAAAAGGTCATTAGACACGGGATTTATTCCGCCAGAGGGATTTGTATTCCTAGATTAAAATAATTACATCGAAAATAGTGAATATATTCCTATTATATATCACTATAAAAAAAATAGTTGGAATAAAAAAGTACCATTAGGTATAAATGTAAGTGATGTGAATGATGCAGATATATTTTCATTTGATAAATATGTTCCTAATCAACACAAATTAAAAAATTCCAAACCTTTATTTTGGAAACAATTAGGATTAGGGTAGGTTATAATTATTAGTTAAGTTTTAGTTGTTAGTTAGTGTAGTGTAGTATTTAAGTTTTACAAAAAATTATTGTTTTTATGGTATTTATTGTAATTATGTATTTAATGGTTTTTTTTTTTGAATAAATCTTTTACCAAGTACCAAAATTAGTCCATTAGTTATTTAAAAAAAAATAATATTTAACATAACCAAATTATATAATTCAAATGTAAATATGTACATAATAATTAATATTAAATGTAAGTAAGAGAGCTAAATATAAGTTAGCCATATATACTTTAAGTTATATATTTTTTTTTTTTTTTTTTTTTTTTTTTTTGCGTGGATTGGTGGGAATCTTCATAGACACAATGAGCCCCGTAGCTTCCATTGTGTGCCAGATTTTTACTGACTAAACCACACCCCTCCCATTAATACTAGTCCAACGGACTAACCATTAATTTATTGCTATTTTGATTTTCTTAAAGAAAAATTTTACGAAATTCTATCGTATTAAATCTAGTGGCTTAGTTCTTTTAAGCCTTCTGACATCATTTTGATTATCTAGCAATTGAGTGGCCTCAACGTTAACATGTCCCTCCAGACGAGCTATATGCTTTGTTGCATATCTTTTTATTTCATTTTCTATGCAAGGAATTTCTAGATCTCTGTGCAAATCACTGTTGCGAACATACCAGGGGGCATTTACCATGTTGCGCAAGACTTTATTTTGGAATTTTTGTATACAAAGTACATGTGTTTGTTTGGCACATCCCCATATTTGTATGCCGTACAAGCATATTGGTTTGAGTATCTGATTATATAACAAAATCTTGTTATGTATAGGTAATTTAGAATTACGACCTAAGAGCCAGTACATTTCTCTATACTTATTTTCAAGCTCAAATTTTTTCTTTTTAACGTGCTCTTTCCATCTAAGTTTGACATCTAATGTCATTCCTAGGTATTTAGCATTGTTTTCTTGGGGTATATTGACCCCATTCAGATTTACCAATGGTGGTTGATTTTCTAATTTTTTATTTGTAAAATTTACATGTACTGATTTTAACTCATTGAGTTTAATTTTCCATTTCTTTGTCCAGAGGTATAGCTTGTCGCTTGCTCTTTGCAATTTAATTGTAGCCTCGTCAATATTTGATCCTACTGCCATCAACGCAGTATCGTCAGCGAATGTAGCTACAGTTATATTTTCCATTTCTGGTAAATCATTGGTGTAGAGCAAATACAGTATGGGACCCAGAATACTACCTTGAGGCACACCCGTTTTAATATCTCTAATAGTAGAATACTCTTCGTCTTGTTTTATTCTGAATAGTCTGTTTTCTAGATATGATGAGAGTATATCTACGTATTGTTTAGGTAACATATTGTTTAGTTTATTTATTAAGCCTCGATGCCATACTTTATCAAAAGCTTGGGCTACATCTAGAAATATGGTAGAGCATACTTTCTTTTCCTCTAAAGCTTTTTCTATTATGTCTGTTATTCTATGAATTTGATCGATTGTCGAGTGCTTAGATCTAAAGCCAAATTGATAATTTGGAATCAGATTACTATTTTCTATGATCGGTCTCATTCGAATCAATAATAGTTTTTCAAATAATTTTGATACTATTGGTAGTAATGATATTGGTCTGTAGGATTTGACCTCATTTATGGGCTTACCTGGCTTTGGTATCATAATTATCTCTGCTATTTTCCACATATTCGGCACATACCTTATTCTTATAGCAGCGTTTATAATGCGTGTTAGCATTGTTATAGCTTTTTTCGGAAGTTCTTTCAGGACTTCCGATGTAATTAGATCAAAACCTGGAGCTTTTTTATCTCTGAGTTTTTTAATTTGTTCCACTATTTCACTCTCTGAAAATGGTGATATAACATTTTCTTGCCAATTATTATTTTCTTCAGTGAGATCATCCGACTCTGTGTCGTCTGGACAAAAAATTTCTTCAAGATGATCTGCGAATGTTTCAGCTTTATTTTTATTATCTCTCGCCCATTCACCGCTTTTCATTCTGATTGGCGGGATTTGAGAGATCGAGGTTTTTGTACTCTTTGTTGCTTTCCACAACGAGTAGTTATTTTCTCTTTTAGCTGATAAATTTTTTATATATTTTTCAAAATTTTCATTTTTAAGATCTTTAATTTTTCTTTTAAGATTCTGAGTTAATCTATTTAGCACAGTTTTGTCTGCCGGATCACGCGATTGTTGCCATCTGCGTCTAGCTCTTCTTTTTATTTTTATCATATTTAATATTTCTCTAGGGTAGTTGAATCCTACCGATTTATATTCACAATTTTTTGTATTATTCCATCCAACATTTTGAATAATTTTAATAAAATTTTCTACTTCAGAATCTATATCACATTTGGATCTTAGTTTTGTTTTTATGTTTATTTTGTTTTCTATTTCTTGTTTAAAGCTAGCCCAGTCAGTTGTCTTGTTCGTTAGCAGAGGTTTCGACTGTTTCTTAATAACCTTTTCATATAGATTTAGTATGACTGCAGAGTGATCTGAGTCCAAATCATGGTTATCTTCTAGCTTAATATAATTGGGTGAAATTTTTTTTGTTATATAAAAATCAAGCAGATCAGGAGTTTTATTTCTATCAGTTGGCCAATAGGTTGGCTTACCGGTAGATTGGTAAATGCAGCCTTTTTCTTTTATAGCTTTTCTTAGCTCTCTTCCTCTCGTAGAGGTTACTCTAGACCCCCAATCTATGTGCTTGGCGTTGTAGTCACCTCCCAGGATAAATCTATCGCCAAGTAGTTTAAGAATTTCTTCAAACATGTTATTCTTTATGTTGTATTTGGGTGGACAGTATAATGCACCGACACAAAGGCTTTGTTTAACAGACATAATTCGTAGCACGATTAGTTGGAATTCATCTATTTCTAGACTAAGTTCCTCGTGGTGCTTAATATCTTTCTTTATTAAAATTGAGCTACCACCTCTGGGTGTATTACTCGGATGGTTTGCGCTGTAGCATGTATAGTCATTTATTTTAAGCGATGACTTATCTGTCATATGTGTTTCTGTCAAGAGACATACATCAATATTTTGTGTTCTCAATAGAATTTCCAAATTATTTTTCTTGTTCAGAATACCATTGGACTTCCACGTGACTATACGAAGTGCGTTCTTAACCATGCCTTGCGGATTTATTTTTTGGTGTATACATATATATTTCATTACGTTTGTTTTCTAATGTGCATAGTCTTGTTGAGATTTCATTCATTGTTTTTATCATATTTTGCATCATCTGCATAATGGTATTTTCAGTCAACTTTTGTGTAGAAACTTTATTTTGTTCTTTCGGGTTTCTTTTTTGACTTAGGTTATTTTGTGTTACCTGTGAATATGATAAGCCTTCTACGACTTTTTTCGACGTAAAAGTTTTAGGTTTCTCTGAAGTTTCAATGCAATTCTGTTTCTGTGCAATAGGTTGCCTAGGTTTTGTCTTTTGTTTTTCTTGTCTATGTTGCATTTGTTTTGGGGCATTTTTTTGTAGCTTCTTTCTTTTTTGCAACTCTCTAGCCACCTGGCAACCACGATAACTCGCTGGGTGTGCCTCAAGGCAATTAGCACATTTAGGCTTAATATTTTTTTTTTCTTTGCAAGAAATTGTTAAGTGGGGACCAGCACATTTAACACACTGAGCTAGACGCTGGCAAAACTTTTGTGTATGGCCAAATCTTTGGCATCTCTTACATTGAGGAATGGTAGTCGTTTTACGAATAGCCTCCATTTTAACCCTCATGTGCTGGATAAATTCAATTTTGAATATTTTGTTTATATCTTCGGAGTTTTCGAATGTTAGCATAAAGAGAGGAAGACGTACCGTAGATTCTTTGTTATTTTCCTTTTTCTTTATTATTTTATTTGTGACTTCTAAAATTTTGAAGCCTCTATCTTTCAATTCATTTTTTATATCTTCAGGTTGGCATGACGGATGTAAATACCTAACCATTACTTTAATAGGCCTGGTGCTCTTATTTTCATAAGTGTGCCATTCAATATTGGCTTCATTTATTGCCTTAGTCAACTCTCTATATTCTTTTTCTTCTTCAACATTAATTTTTAGTTGTTTATTGTTAAGCATATTAACTTTATATTTAATATTGCTTTCTTTTAATTTTTTGTTTATTTGAGGGTATTCCACTACATTACTAAGTATAACTGGAGGAGGTTTACCTTTTCTTTTACTTTTACATTTCGCAACTTCATTTATTTGCACATTTTTCTCTACTTTGTCCGCAACATTTTCTGGGCTTAAAGTAGGTGATTTTTCTGCTTTTCTTTTTTTACAGATTCTTTTTGTTTTAAAGATCCAGTCGGTTTCTCGAGCTAGTTCTTCATCATCTGTATGAAATTCTTCAGCAGTTTTTAGTACTACTTTTTTAGTAGACATGTTTTGTGAATTTTTTAGTTTCACATTTTCTTCTTTAATTATGCAGAGTTCATTTTTCAATTCCCTGCATAAGATTTCTAATTCTGTAACTCTGGCATTAAGTTGATTATTTTTTGCCTCAAGTGCCTTTTCGTTATTATTACCCTCGTCGGGGTTTCTATATCTGTCTTTTTGGGACATGTTTTCGTAGATATTTTGAGACCCTGCTGGAGGTGTTCTCTGGACCCCAGATTTTCTTCTGAATGGGTCAATTAAAGCAGCTCTGCTTTCGTGGTTTTGCAATAAGTGGTCTCCCCCAGAATCCGTGAGACCTGCCTCGAAAGAGGGTGGATTTTCCAGAAGATCTGGATTACCACCTGGGGTATACAATCTTTGAGTTTTATTCATTGCATACTTTTTTTTTTTTGTTTTAATTCGGAGTTCCATCTCCTAGCCTAAGGATAATATTTCCCTTGTACAAGGCGGTACCTTTTATTCCTGCCGTCCCTCTGGGATCAGTCGCAGACCAGAAAGCCGCCCATTCTGGGTCAGTCGCTTCTGGATTTTTCTAGGCTTTTAGTGGACTTTTACCACAAGCATGCCTTACTGCGGATATTTCGTACCCCAACCCGCCGGGGGAGTTAAGTTATATATAAGAAATTCTATTTTTAAGTTTTGTTTTGGAATTATTAATTATATATTAGAAATATAAATAAAACTATTAAAAAAAAAAAAAAAACGAATGTAGTAAATTATTTTTATTAAACACGAGTGGTTTCTGCTATATCGTGCGTAGTCTATGTCAGTACGTAAATTACTGTTTTTTTAAAAACTTTAAATTTGACTTCAACTTGAAATATAATTACTCAACAGGGGCCGCTAGTCTATATTATAATACACAAGAGCACGATTAGTGAAGGCACACTATTCGTGGTTCTTCGTGTGCTTCAATATTTTTTTCTTACAATCTATCGGTTATGATGCAGCATCGGTGATGATAAATAAAAAACAAAAGAAAAGAAAAATGAAGTGCAATTTATGTAACAATAAAGTTGAAAGATTCGATCTGAACATTACCTGCATGAATTGCAAAAACATATTTCATGGAAAGTGCGTCAAGATTGACAAAAGAGAAACTGAATTCCTCTCAAAAAGTAAACAAGGATACAAGTGCAGTAGCTGTATGAGTATTAGGCGAAAATCAGTAAATGAGATGCCTATTACTCCAACAACCAGCTGTGCTCCAATAATAACATTTCAAAATTCAGCAATAGCAACAACAGCAACAGTTCAACAAATCTCTCACCTATAAAACGCGGTAAATATTCTCTCTTCAACAAACACAAATGAGAATATTCCTGAGAATATTACGTTACAAATGCTGTATAAAGAAATAATTAAAATTCAGCAAATAATAAATGTTGAATTATTGAAAAAAATAACTAACTTGGAAGAGAGGAATAATGTTCTCTATAATAATGTTATTAAATTAGAATCACGGATTAATGTTTTAGAGCAGAGAGAATTAAATAATTCTGTTGACATTGTTGGTGTACATGAAGTTTATAATATTAATGCGGAAGAAAAAGTTATCAAACTAATTACTAAAGGTGTTGGTGTCAACATTAATGTAAGTGATTTGGAGACTTGCTTTGTAAAAAAAATTAGGCAAGAGAATAATGCAGCAGCACTAAATATAATAAGTGTTAAATTTACTAAGTCATCAACAAAGAGAATAATTCAAGAGAGAATACGTAAAAATAAAATTAGACTGGATGCAAATATTTTTGGAGATATAAGCAACAACAACAATAGGAAAATATTTGTAAATGATGCTCTTACTGCTTTCAATAGATCATTGCTCAAAAAGGCGAATTCATTTAAAACAGAGAATAAATGTAAGTACGTATGGGTACATAATTCAAAAATTTTTATTAGAAAAAAAGAAGGTGATAAAGCTTTTAATATAAAAAGTGTAGAGGACTTGTTAAAAATTTAATTCATTTTTATTTATTTTTTAAATCAATTTATATTTAAAATTTTTACATTGTTAATTCCATTATGGAAGATATATATCCTCTTCATAGTCAAAATAATAATAGTTTTTCTTCTTAAACTTCTAATAATTTTAATTGTTTGTGCATAGATCATAACAGTGGTGACCTTCATTCAGGCTTTTCTGTGGTAAACCAAAACATTCAGAGTCTTACGAAAAATTTTGATGTATTTCTCTCTCATTTTGTTTCATGTGATCATTTACCTGATCTTATATTTTTATCTGAAATTTGGATATTTGATTATGAAATTTCAGACTACATTATTCCAAACTATACATTTGCTGCAACTTGTAATGATTCTTATTCAGCTGGTGGAGTTGCAGTATTTTACAGTAGTGACGTTGAATGTACAAAAACTAAGCTTAACTTAAATAGCGTTGATTTAATTTGTTTAAATTGTTGTACTTCGGGTACACGTTATTTTTTTGTTGGTGTTTATAGATTTTATAAAGTCAGTATTAATGAATTTTTGGAAGAATTTTCTGGGTTTTTAGAAAATCTAACATGTAAAAATACCATTCTTATAGGCGATTTCAATATTAATCTGCTTTCTTAAAATAGTAATTCGGATAATTTCCTCTCTACTCAGGCGTCGTTTGGCTTTACTTCTTTAGTGTTTCAACCTGCTCGGGAAACGGAGTGCTCAAGAACTTGTATCGATCACATCTTTTTAAGACTACATAGAAATAATCCTATTAAATATAAAACTGCTATATTTGATCTTAAAATAACTGATCACGTTCTAACATCCATTCAGTTTTCTAAAGACATACCAAAAAGACATATATCAAATTATAATGTAATTCAAAAAATAAATTTTACTTCTTTGAAGGATGAACTAACTTTTGAGTCGTGGGATGAAGTATATAGTTCGCCTGATCCTTCTACCGCTTTCGATTTATTCCTTACTAAATTTAAAAGTCATATTTCAAATTGCAGTATAGTAATAAATCTAAACTCAAGCAAACTGAAATGACTAAAACCGTGGATGAGTCAGAAGTTATTGCGAAAAATTTAAAAAAAAATCAAATTAGAATTCGTCTATTAAAACATCCAAATTGCACTAGACTCAAAGTGTATTACGAAAAACTATTCCGTGAGTTGAAGCGTGATATTCCTAATTGTAGAGACAGTTATTATGAAATCTAACTGAGAATTCTGGAAACTCGAAAAAGGAGTGGAAGTTAGTAAATAAAATTCTTAATAGAAATATTGCAAATAGTCATACTGTCATAAAAAATAGTAGTGAGCTTGTTTCTGATCCTTTAGATGTTGCTAATTTATTTAATAATTACTTTTCTACAATAACAAATTCACTATTAGATAATTCTCCTTATGTTGTGTCATCATGTAATTGTAGTAACTAATCGTTCCAGAATCATCTCAACAACAAAGTTTTTTCTTTCTTCCTTTTTCTTCGACAGAACTACACAAAATTATAATGTCTTTAAAATCTTCATCTTCTTCTTCCTTTGATAAAATTTCAAATAATATTCTAAAAAATGTTTCTTATCAAATTGTTGATGTTCTATGTTATATTTTTAATTTCAGTATACAGAATGGTATTTTTCCACATGCTCTAAAAACAGCTGTTGTTATACCTTTGCATAAAAAAAGAGATACTTTATTATTCAACAGTTATAGGCCTATTTCTTTATTATCAGTTTTTTCAAAAGTTTTTGAAAAAGGCATTAAGTTTAGAATCATAAAATATTTGAATAACATCAGCTTTTTCAGCGAATTTCAATATGGGTTTAGAAGTGGTAAATCAACTGAAGATGCCTTATTAAAATTATGTAGTGAGCTCTACAAGTCCTTAAATGATTCTGAAATTATAGACATCACAAAAGCTTTTGACATGGTGGACCATACCTTATTATTAAACTTAATTGTTTAAAGCTGGATTTAGAGGTTTTATTTTGGATTGTTTTAGTTCATACATTAAAGATCGGATGCAAATAGTAAAAATTTCAAATGGATACAATTCCGAAAAATTGATAAATATCGGAGTTCCTCAAGGCTCTGTACTAGGTCCAATACTTTTTTTAATTTATGTCAATTCACTTTTTGCTCAAGCGTTTAAAGGAAAAATTACTGCTTTTGCTGATAATACAGCTCTATCCTATTCAAATGTAAATTATTTTAATACTTTT